>CAJQUN010000193.1:820479-1143867 GCA_907163345.1 Haberlea rhodopensis
GAACCATGAAGCACACGGCTGGACCAATAGTGGGCCTAGGGTTCGAAACCCTAGCCCATGGCCGAGCCATGGCTCGTGCGGCGGCGGCGCTAGGGTTCCAAACCCTAGCCTCCTCGCACCTTCATGCATTCTTATGGAATTTTATCGAGCCATCTTGTTTTAGACGCCGGAATTTGTTAGCCACGAGTCATGGTCAGGCCATGCACGGGGTTGGCTCAACCATCTCGAGCTAAGGGTTCGAAAAACCTTGCTCTCATGTGGTAAAGTTACTAATCCATGCATGCGTGAACCATTATCGAGTCAAAGAGTTCAAAACTCATCCACGTCTCAAAACTTTAGAAAATAAGGCGATGATGGCCGAGCCATGCACGGCTATTAGGGTTCGAAACCCTAGCCGTCATGAGCTAGCCGTCACGTCCAATGGGTTCTAAACTCTAATTAATTTTCGACACTTCCATGCACAGTTATTAGCCACAACGATTAAGCCATTTCGAGCCAAGGGTTCGAAAACCCTAGCCCTCATGTGGCTAGCCCTGGTGACATTTGTGATGGTGATGGCCAAAAATTGATGCTCAATAAATATTATTATTCGCCAATTATATCAAATATAATTATTACGATGATTTTCATAAACTAAAATTAATTTCATATCATATATGAATTTAAACAGTTTTAGTAAGCATGCAATATTAATTCTAATATGATTAACACATTTTAATCACATAAATCCGATATGAGCCTTGTACACGGCTCTGATACCACTGTAAGTAATCCTATGAGCATACAACGCAGCGGAATAAAAATTTTAGGATTACAAACCAGCAGATCTATACATAGGTTATCATATCGGATTAAGGAATACGAAGGTCTCACCCTTGTAGCGTGTTTGAAGCAGAATCCACGGAGCAGCACCACGTCCTACGCCTTCTCCGAGTCACTAGCAAAACTCAATGAGTTTTGCCTCAACGGTATCCACACGATCAAATCGAGTGAAGGGATGGTTTAATAACAAGTTGCTAGACAAGTTATTAAACCGATACACGAAGCTAACTCGATTCACAATCGAAAGATGGCTCGAAAACCACCAAGAACCACACGACTTTGAAGGAGGCCGAGAGTTCAAGTGTGCGGCCGAGAGCTTATTAGCTTGTGTAGGGTTTTTGTGTTATGAAGTTGTCTTACCAATTAAAACACCTTGCAATCATATTTTATATAATTAATTAAAGGCTTTCATAAAGCCTCATGGGCTTAAGCCCATGATTTAATTAATCATTATGATTATTAATTAAGACTCCTCTTAATTATTTAATTCATCCCATGAATTTAATTTCCGTTCTCGATTTAATCTTTTGTGCGACCCGATAGGATCTTGTAATGTTGGCAGTGACATAAAATCTCATTTTATGTTTCAAGCATTGAGCGGTATCTATCAACACATCAATGCTACCCAAATTACAAGAATGTCAATGACTCGACATAACCTTTAGAATTTGTGATAATATTAATCATGTAACTTAATCCCTTTGTCCTTTGTGTTTAGATTGAACACGAGTCATGGAACAGTCATACTCGTATATCCAATCTTTATTTCTTGATCCCCAAGTAGAACTAGAATAAACGAATAAGCTCGATATCTCATATCGACTCATTCGAGCATGGCCATGCATTTTAGTTCTCACTTGATCAAGGGCCAAACACATCTCCTGTTATATAGGAGGGACAAATCCTATCTCGATCAGTCAACATCCCTCTACATAATTCGTAGTGTATCCAATAGTCGCCTTTATAGTATACCCTGTTACGGGTAACGTTTGACGATATCAAGATACATAACTCCTTATGTTGGGATCTCTGATGATCACAAGTCGTAAGGATTTCATACATTATTATCACTATGAGAATTGCATATGACGATCATATAACTATCCATGTTGCATTCTCATGGTGGGTCTGTCCAGTACATCGTTCTCTAACATGTACCCATATGTTGATTTGATATCTCATATCAATGAACAATTCATCGATCAACATATACTAGTCTCTACGTATTATCATTATCCCTATTCATGATAATACTTGACTAGGGACATCTTTAAGAATAATATAATATTATTCTAAGGACATTAACATATATATTAATTAACAATGCACAGTTAAAAGAATAATATATAATAATGAATTGCCATTCATAAAACCATAAACATTGTAAGTCTTAAACAATCATCTAATGACTTGTCTTAGGGCATATCCCAACAAATGGGCAAGATGACTAAAGCCCCTTTCAAGGGACATGTTGAAAGGGCAAATGTTTTATTGGGACTAATACATAGTGATGTATGTGGGCCAATAAGTACACAAGCTAGAGGTGGTTTTCATAACTTCGTTACATTTACTGATGAGCTCAGTAGATATGGGTATGTGTACCTAATGAAGCATAAGCATGAAACTTTTGAAAAGTTCAAAGATTTCAAGAATGAAGTACAAAACCAACTTGGCAAAAGTATCAAAATCCTTCGATCAGATCGAGGAGGTGAATACTTAAGCCAAGAGTTTCATGACTATCTAAAGGAATGTGGGATAGTCCCACAACTCACTCCTCCGTATACTCCACAATGGAATGGTGTATCCGAGAGGAGAAATCGAACCTTGTTGGACATGGTTAGATCAATGATGAGTCATGCAGATCTTCCGATATCATTTTGGGGACATGCTCTAGAAACAACGATTTTCTTACTGAACCGTGTTTCATCTAAATTAGTGGAAAAGACACCATATGAGATATGGACTGGGAAGCATCCTAGTATGTCTTTTATGAAGATTTGGGGTTGTGAGGCTTTCGTTAGACGTCACGCCACTAACAAACTTGGACCCAAATCTGATAAGTGTTTATTTGTGGGGTATCCTAAGGAAACGAAAGGGTACTACTTCTATTATCCCACCGGGAACAAAGTAGTTGTTGCTCGGACTGGTGTATTTCTTGAAAGAGAATTTATTTCTAGAAAAACCAGTGGGAGAAAAATAGAACTTAGTGAAGTTCAACCACAAGAAAACATTGAACCTGAGATTGAGATGGAAACAGAGCAGGCACCGCAAACTGTTGTGGAAGAAGTACCTGCTCAAGAGACACAAGCCCAGCGTAGGTCTGTAAGAGAACACCGGGAGCCACAGAGATATGGATTTCTTGTGACTCAACAAGGTGACTTACTACTTATTGATGAGGATGAGCAGTCATCTTATCAACAAGCTATAATGGGCACTGATTCTGAGAAATGGCAAGAGGCCATGAAATCTGAGATGGAATCCATGTATGCAAACCAAGTATGGACTTTGGTTGATCCACCTGAAGGGGTACGACCCATAGGGTGCAAATGGATTTTCAAGAAAAAGACCGACAAGGATGGTAATGTACAAACCTATAAAGGTCGACTGGTTGCTAAAGGTTTCAAGCAAATTCATTGTATTGACTATGATGAAACTTTCTCACCAGTTGCCATGGTTAAATCCATTAGGATCTTACTTGCGATAACTGCATTTCATGACTATGAAATCTGGCAGATGGATGTCAAAACAGCTTTCCTTAATGGAAATCTGCTCGAGGATGTGTATATGACACAGCCCGAGGGTTTTGTCGATCCAAAGGATGCTGGAAAGATATGCAAGCTACAACGATCCATTTATGGATTGAAGCAAGCTTCTCGGAGTTGGAATCTTCGTTTTGATGATGCAATCAAAGAGTTTGGTTTTATCAAAAACGTAGATGAACCTTGTGTCTACAAGAAGGTCAGTGGGAGCATAATCATTTTCCTAGTGTTGTATGTAGATGACATACCTCTCATTGGGAATGATATCCTTGCCTTACAATCTGTAAAGATTTGGCTTGGGAACTACTTTTCGATGAAAGACTTGGGAGAAGCCACCTTTGTATTAGGAATCAAGATCTATAGAGATTTCTTGGTCTAAGTCAAAGTACATACATAGACAAAGTGCTAAAACGGTTTAGCATGCAAGAATCAAAGAAAGTATTCATGCCTATGACACATGGTATATATCTCTCGAAGGAACAGTGTCCTTCAACACCAGATGAGAGACAACGCATGAGTAAGATTCCATATGCGTCAGCTATTGGATCTATCATGTATGCCATGATATGTACTCGTCCCGATGTATCGTATGCTTTGAGCATGACGAGCAGATATCAAGTTGATCCAAGTGAAGGTCACTGGATTGCAGTCAAGAACATCATGAAGTACTTGAGAAGGACTAAGGATACATTCTTGATTTATGGAGGTGAGGAAGAGCTCAATGTAATGGGTTACATTGATTCAAGCTTCCAAACCGACAAAGATAATTATCGATCGCAATCTGGATATGTGTATTGCCTAAATGGAGGTGCTGTGAGCTGGAAGAGTTCAAAGCAAGAGACAGTAGCCGATTCTACAACAGAAGCTGAGTATATTGCTGCCTCGGATGCAGCAAAGGAAGCTGTTTGGATTAGGAAGTTCATTTCTGAACTTGGAGTGGTGCGTAGCATTAAACATCCGATAGAACTATTGTGACAACAATGGAGCGATCGCATTGGCTAAGGAACCTAGATCTCACCAAAGATCCAAGCACATACTTAGGCGTTTCCATTTCATTCGAGAAATTGTTGAAAGGGGAGATGTTAAAATATGCAAAGTACCAACAGATGATAACGTATCTGACCCATTGACGAAGCCACTGTCACAGCAGAAGCATGATCGTCATACTAGATCTCTAGGCATTAGGTTTATGTCTGAGTGGTCTTAGTGCAAGTGGAGATTTGTTGAGATATGCCCTAAGACAAATCATTGAATGATTGTTTGGACATACAATGTTTATGATTTTTATGAAATGGCAATTCATTATTATATATTATTCGATTAACTGTGCAATGTGAATTAATATATATGTTAATGTCCTTAGAATAATATTGTATTATCTTAAAGATGTCCCTAGTCAAGTATTATCATGAATAGGGATAATGATAATACGTTAAGACTATTATATGTTGATTGATGAATTTTTCATCGATATTAGATATCAAATCAACACATGGGTACATGTTAGAGAACGATGTACTGGACAGACCCACCATGAGAATGCTACATGGATAGTTATATGAGTGTCATAAGCAATTCTCATAGTGATAATAATGTAGGTAATCCTTACGACTTGTGATCATCAGAGATCCCAACATAAGAAGTTATGAATCTTGATATTGTCAAACTTTACACATAACAGGGTAAACTATAAAGGCGACTATTGGATACACTACGAATTATGTAGAGGGATGTTGACTGATCGAGATAGGATTTGTTCCTCCTATATAACAAGAGATGTGTTTGGCCCTTGATCAAGTGAGAACTAAAATGCATGGCCATGCTCGAATGAGTCGATATGAGATATCGAGCTTATTCGTTTATTCTAGTTCTACTTGGGGATCAAGAAATAAAGATTGAATATACGAGTATGACTATTCCATGACTCGTGTTCAATCTAAACACAAAGGACAAAGGGATTAAGTTACATGGTTAATATTATCACAAGTTCTAAAGGTTATGTTGAGTCAGTGACATTCTTGTAATTTGGGTAGCCTTGATGTGTTGCTAGACACCGCTCTTTGCTTGTAACGTAAAATGAGATTTTATTTCACTGCCAACATTACAAGATCCTATCGGGTCGCCCAAAAGATTAAATCGAGAAGGGAAATTAAATTCATGGGATGAATTAATAATTAAGAGAAGTCTTAATTAATAATTATAAGGATTAAATTATTAATCATGGGCTTGAGCCCATGAGGCTTTATGAAAGCTTTTAATTAAATCCTATATAATGATATACAAGGTTATGATTAATGGGTTAATCATACAATTAAATCAAACAACCTAGCCACTCAAAAGAAGCTCTCGGCCGCCCCATCTATCTCCAAGAAGCTATCGGCCGCCGTCGTGTAGTTTGGGGATAATTTGGTCGCCGTTTATCGGTTTTGGTTCAAGAATAAGTCTAGCAACTGTTCTTGAATTTCCCTTGTTCGATTAATCGTGTGGATACCGTAGAGGCAAGACCTTGAAGGTGTTGCTCGAGACTCGGAGATCGTTGGACGAGGTGCTTCGTGGAATCTGCTCAAACACGCTACAAGGGTGAGACTTTTGTATTCCTTTATCCGATATGAACCCCTATGTATAGATCCGGTGTCTTGTAATCCATAAATACTTTATTCCGCTGCGTTGCTATACATGATGGATTACTTACAGTACATTGTTCTCTAACATGTACCCATGTGTTGATTTGATATCTCATATCCATGAACAATTCATCAATCAAAACATACTAGTCTCAATGCATTATCATTATACCGATTCATTATAATAATTGACTAGGGACAATCTTTAAGAACAATACAATATTATTCTAAGGACATTAACTTATATATCAATTCATATTGCACTGATATTCGAATAAGATATAATAATGATTTGCCATTAATAAAATCATAATGCAGTGTATGTCATAAACAATCATCTAATGACTTGTCTTAGGGCATATCCCAACAAATCTCCCACTTGCACTAAGACCAATCAGACATATACTTAATGTCTAGAGATCTAGTATGATGATCATGCTTCTGCTGTGACAGTGGCTTCGTCAATGGGTCAGATACATTATCATCTGTTGGTACTTTGCATATTTTAACATCTCCTCTTTCAACGATTTCTCGAATGCAATGAAAGCGCCGAAGTATGTGCTTGGATCTTTGGTGAGATCCAGGTTCCTTAGCCAATGCGATGGCTCCATTGTTGTCACAATAGTGTTCAATCGGATCTAGTATGCTAGGCATCACCCCAAGTTCAGAAATGAACTTCTTGATCCAACAGCTTCCTTTGCTGCATCTGAGGCAGCAATGTATTCAGCTTCAGCTGTAGAATCAGGTACTGTCTCTTTCTTTGAACTCTTCCAGCTTACAGCACCTCCATTTAGGCAAAACACATATCCTGATTGCGATCGAAAATCATCTTTGTCGGTTTGGAAACTTGCATCATGTAACCTATTACATTGAGCTCTTCCTCACCTCCATAAATCAAGAATGTATCGTTAGTTCTTCTCAAGTACTTCAGGATATTCTTGACTGCAATCCAGTGAATTTCACCTGGATCTACTTGATATCTGCTCGTCATGCTCAAAGCATACGAGACATCGGGAAGAGTACATATCATGGCATACATGATAGATCCAATAGCTGACGCATATGGAATCTTACTCAGGCGTTGTCTCTCATCTGGTGTTGAAGGACACTGATCATTCGAGAGATGTATCGCATGTGTCATAGGCACGAATCCTTTCTTTGATTCTTGCATGCTAAACCGTTTTAGCACTTTGTCTATGTATGTACTTTGACTTAGGCCAGTAATCTTCTTGATCTATCTCTATAGATCTTGATACCTAATACATAGGTGACTTCACCCAAGTCTTTCATAGAAAAACAATTCCCTAGCCAAATCTTTACAGATTGTAAGGCAGGGATATCATTCTCAATTAGAAGTATGTCATCTACATACAATATTAGAAAGATAATTATGCTCCCACTGACCTTCTTGTAGACACAAGGTTCATCTACGTTTTTGATGAAATCAAACTCTTTGACTGCATCATTAAAACGAAGATTCCAACTCCGAGAAGCTTGCTTCAATCCATAAATGGATCGTTGTAGCTTGCATATCTTTCCAGCATCCTTTGGATCGACAAAACCCTCGGGTTGTGTCATGTACACATCCTCAAGCAGATTTTCATTAAGGAAAGCTGTTTTGACATCCATCTGCCAGATTTCATAATCATGAAATGCAGTTATTGCAAGTAAGATCCTAATGGATTTAACCATGGCAACTGGTGAAAAAGTTTCATCATAATCAATACCATGAATTTGTTTGAAACATTTTGCTACCAGTCGACCTTTAAAGGTTTGTACATTACCATCCATGTCGGTCTTCTTCTTGAAAATCCATTTGCACCCTATGGGTCTCACCCCTTCAGGTGGGTAAACAAAGTCCATACTTGGTTTGCATACATGGATTCCATCTCAGATTTCATGGCCTCTTGCCATTTCTCATAATCAGTGCCCATTATAGCTTCTTGATAAGATGAGGGCTCATCCTCATCAATAAGCAGTAAGTCACATTGTTGAGTCACAAGAAATTCATCTCTCTATGGCTCCCGGTGTTCTCTTACAGACTTACGCTGGGCTTGTGTCTCTTGAGCAGGCACTTGATCCACAACAACTTGTGGTGACTGCTCTGTTTCCATCTCAATATCATGTTCAGTGTTTTCTTGTGGTTGAACTTCACTAAGTTCTATATGTCTCCCACTGGTTTTTCTAGAAATAAATTCTCTTTCAAGAAAGACACCAGTCCGAGCAACAACCACTTTGTTCTCGGTGGGATAATAGAAATAGTATCCTTTTGTTTCCTTAGGATACCCCACAAATAAACACTTATCAGATTTGGATCCAAGTTTGTTAGAGGCGTGACGTCTCACGAAAGCCTCACATCCCCAAATCTTCATAAAAGACATACTAGGACGTTTCCCAGTCCTATCTCATATGGTGTCTTTTTCACTGCTTTAGATGGAACACGGTTCAGTATGAATATTGCTGTTTCTAAAGCATGTCCCCAAAAGGATATCGAAAGATCTGCATGACTCATCATTGATCGAACCATGTCCAACAAGGTTCGATTCCTCCTTTCAGATACACCATTCCATTGTGGAGTATAAGGAGGAGTGAGTTGTGGGACTATCCCACACTCCTTTAGATAGTCATGAAACTCTTGGCTTAGGTATTGTGAGACCCCGTTATCTCAAACATACTATTAGGTGCAATTAGGAGAATTAAACATACTTAATCAGAGTATTTAGATCGTGTTGACAAATTGAGCTGAGGTGTCAAAGTAAAAAGACATGCCAAAATAACTTGTTACACTCTTTAACAATTTGGGTAAAGCTACTTCTACTGTACTCCTAGTAGAACTACACAAAATAGGTCTTTATCTTGTTATCTTGTAGCACTCCTTACAGCTCAGCTTATCAACCTGACCCTGATTCTCTTTAGTAAAAGCACCTACAAGAACAACCCCAACACATGAGCACATCATAATTCATAGTCAACATAATATGAATGCAAACGTAAATGCATAAATCATAAATACAAACACTTCCTGCATTTCCATCGCATTTACTACGCCCATTGGTTGTCCCTGTACCATAACTCATAAATAATCAACATATGAAATTATGGTTCTTAAAAATGTCATGACATATCTTTACTTCTTAAATCCTTACTTCAATCCTGAGTCATTTATCATTAGTGTATTTCAATGCTTCTTACTTCTCCACGTAAGCGGAATTCTTCCTCGCTTCTTATGGAAATCCACGTAAGCGGAATTCTTCCTCGCTTCTTATGGAAGTTCGCGTAAGCATTAAAATCCTCACTAGGATAACCTTGACTCGTGAAATACACCTCTTATATTTCACAACATACATATGCAAAAACGAAGCATATCAACATGTATCAATCATCATGCACTATCTTATGCATATCTTACTTTACCTTGTGTTAAATAAATAAACACATAATACATGTTACCGTTGGGATGCCCTTACGTCGCTTACGTACCTTTCCAAAATGTAGTGTGTTGCGGGACTCTATCCCCTGCGCTGTGTAGCTGTCTGTGAAGGCTCTACACCAGTGTACAACACAATATTAGATGCCTCAATACAATCCAATATCAAAAAATTTAACAAAATATAACAATTTATATTTTTCAACATTCTGGGTCTCTCGATCGATCGGTTCCTCTTTTCGATCGATCGAGAAGACGCCTTCTTTCAAAGCCAAGGTTCTGCCTCGCTCGATCGATCGAGATGAAATTTCGATCGATCGAGATGCTCTGTTCGAGAAACACTATTCCAGAATTCTCGAACACCTATTTTCATACCCTTACATCTAGCATATAAAATACACCACATGCTTGAACAATCATGCTAGTAGCTACAATACACTACCCTGAGTGTATTCATATCAAATTTATACCCTAAACTCCAACCCACATGCGTTACAATTACCCATTTACATCAGTACTCGACCAACCTTCTGAAAAACAGGGCATAATTACTCAGCCCAGAATTCTCAAACATGCATCTTTATAGCAATGAAACTACCACATAACCCGTAGTTCATGCTCAAACAAATATTCTGGTAATTTCACCAAACTACCATGTATGTATTCACGTCAAAGGTTTACTCAAAACCTAAGCTAGCATGCTTCAAATCTTCATAATAAAACTCCTACTCAACATACAAACAGGGCACTTCCCTTGCCCAGATTTTCGAGGAGCTCTTTTCACAAACGAAAATCTAACACATAAAGCATGTAAGTTACTTAACAAAACATGCTAGGGGCTTCATAAACATCACATAAAAGCACTCATAACAAGATTTCGTCGAACCTTAAACTAGCATGCCAAATCTGCTACAAAGAAAACATATGCTTAAAAATCTGAAAACTGGAAAAATATGTGACTCCTCACCACTTTTTGGCTCGACTTTCCTTCAAGCAAAAGAGCAATAAAACGTGATCTTCTTCTTCCTACCTGTTGCCTGAGTGTGTTACGAGGTCTAGGAGAGAAGGAGGAGATTTTGGAGGAGGGGAAAGTGTTTAATTCTGAAAGACAAAAGTCTTCCTTGCCATCTCTGCTTTTCCGGGAAACAGGGGTAGGGGCATGGGTTGCGGCCAAGTGGAGGGGGGTGGTGTGTTTGGGTGGCCTCGTGGTGTTTAATTGTGTCCCGGTATTTCATACGATGTATTAAAATATCTCCCCTTGATATTTTATAATTTTACTACATCAATACAACAATTAAAAACACCTAACATGCTCCCTAAACCACATCATCAAAATAAATATAACGCCAACCACATTCCTTAATTCCCCAACATAATTACATGCTTTTATCACTGAAAGCATAACCCATAACCCCAAATTAAAACATGCCTTTAACACATAATAAAATTAGTACATCAAAGCATGTTTACACATAATCCTTTCAGGGATATCACAATACTCCCCTACTTATAAGATTTCATCCCCGAAATCAAACATGCTTACATTCATGAGGTAAAACAATACATAAACGCATACAGAAAACAGCTCTGGGTAGTGATGCACCATGTGTCGTTCTGTCTCCCACGTGGCCTCCTCGACACCCCTACGATCCCACTGAACCTTGATCATAGGAATAACCTTGTTCCGAAGTCTGCGGTCTGCCCTATCCAGAATCCTGATAGGCCGCTCCACATAGGAAACATCGGACTCTAACTGTACCTCTGAAGGCTGCAACACATGTGAAGGATCCGGCTCATATTTCCTCAGCATAGACACATGAAATACGTCGTATATACCAGACAGAGAGGGTGGTAAAGCCAAACGGTACGCCAGAGTACCAACACGCTGTAAGATCTCATACGGCCCCACATATGTCGGGGACAACTTCCCCCGCATACCAAACCGTACCACACCTCTGAAAGGTGAGATCTTCAGGAAAACTCTGTCGCCTAACTGAAACTCCAACAGCCTTCGCCGCTGATTGGCATACGCTGCCTGTCTGTCCTGAGCTGCCTTCATATTTCTCTTGATAACCTTTACCTTCTCTTCCATATCCTGGACCAACTCTGGTCCTCCGACCGATTTACGGTCCACATCGTCCCAACACAAAGGCGACCTGCAACGCCTGCCATATAGGGCTTCAAATGGAGCCATCTGTATGCTAGCCTGGTAACTGTTATTATATGAAAATTCCACCAAGGCTACTGAGTCCTGCCAAGAAGTGTCGAACTCCAGCACACAAGCCCTCAACATATCTTCGGGCGTCTGTATCGTACGCTCGGTCTGTCCATACGTCTGGGGATGATAGGTTGTGCTCAACCTCAACTCTGTACCTAGAGCTGACTGAAGACCCTCCCAGAAGTGAGATGTGAACCGCGGATCTCGATCAGACACAATCGAAACTGGGATCCCATGCAGTCTCACCACATCTCTGATATATAACTGAGCCATCCTTAGGTATGTGAAGGTCATACAGTAGGGAATGAAATGAGCACTCTTAGTCAATCTGTCAACGACTACCCATATGGCATCAAAACCCGAAACAGTCCTCGGTAAGTGGGTCACGAAATCCATAGACACGTGCTGCCACTTCCACGGGTATCTCCAAACTCCTTAGCTCACCACCGGGCCTCTGCCTCTCAGCCTTCACCTGCTGACAAATCAAACAGCGCTTGACGAATGAGGTGACATCTTGTTTCTTACGCCTCCACCAGAACTGGCTGCGTAGATCCTTATACATATTCTTCCCGCCGGGTGGACACTCATCCTGCTGCAATGAGCTCGCTGTAATATACCCCGACGCAACTCGGGTGTATCTGGAACCACCCATCTGTTGCCAAGTCTCAGAGAACCGTCCTCAGCCACTCTGAATCTCGATGGCTGACCTGAATGAACCACTGACATCCATCTCTGAACCTCTGCATCGGTCCCCTGAGCCTTCCTGATGTGATCATAAATAACAGGCTCAGCTAACAAGGTCAAAACCTGTACCAGTGAAGCAGACACATCATAATCAAATCCCAAATGGCAGTAGGAGCCCAACATAGCTGATAGACACATGGCATCCTCTGCTGTGCTCCTCACCTTCCGACTCAAAGCGTCGGCTGTCAAGTTTGCTTTTCCCGGATGGTATTTGATTTCACAGTCGTAGTCCTTCAGCAGGTCCATCCATCTCCTCTGCCTCATATTCAGCTCAGCCTGTGTAAACAAGAACTTCAGGCTCTTGTGATCAGTGAAGATGGTAAATGAGGTACCATATAAGTAGTGTCGCCATATCTTCAGGGCGAACACTATAGCTGCTAACTCCAGATCATGGACTGGATACCTCGTCTCGTGTGGCTTCAACTGTCTCGAAGCATAAGCCACTACATGTCTGTCCTGCATCAGTACGCATCCTAGGCCCTGTAGCGATGCGTCAGTATAAAGAACAAATCCTTTGTTTTCCCAGGGAATCACCAAAACTGGTGCAGTAGTCAGTCTGTGCTTTAATTCCCGAAAACTCTGCTCACAAGCCTCTGACCAACGGAATGGGACTCCCTTCTGAGTCAGCTGCGTAAGTGGTTTGGCGATCTTTGAGAAACCCTCAACGAAACTTCGGTAATAGCCGGCCAAACCAAGAAAACTCTGAATCTCACTGACCGAAGTAGGGGCAGACCAATCCATAACTGCCTCTATCTTCCTCGGGTCTACTGATATCCCCTCTCGTGATATGATATGGCTCAAGAATGCTACACTGCTCAGCCAGAACTCACACTTGCTGAGTTTGGCGTACAACTGATGATCTCTGAGGATCTGGAGCACTATCCTCATATGATCGGCATGATCCTCCTCACTCCTTGAATAGACAAGGATGTCATCAATGAATACGATCACAAACTGATCGAGGTACTCCTGAAATACTCTGTTCATCAGGCTCATAAAAACTGCAGGTGCATTTGTTACACCGAAAGGCATCACTAAGAACTCGTAGTGCCCATACCGAGTTCTAAAAGCCGTCTTTTGGACATCGTCAGCTCTAACCCTCACCTGGTGATAGCCTGACCTCAAGTCTATCTTTGAGTAAACCTCTGTACCCTGAAGCTGATCGAACAGATCATCAATCCTCGGGAGTGGATACCTGTTCTTCACTGTGGCCTTGTTCAGTTGCCTGTAGTCAATGCACAGACGCATTGAACCATCCTTCTTTTTCACGAACAAGACTGGTGCACCCCAAGGCGATACACTAGGACGAATGTATCCCTTGTCGAGGAGCTCCTGTAACTGTACCTTCAGCTCCCTCAGCTCTGCCGGTGCCATCCTGTAAGGAGCACAGGAAATAGCAGAAGTCCCTGGCAGCAGCTCAATGGCAAAACTCAACATCCCTGACAGGCGGAAACCCCGGAATCTCATCTGGGAACACATCAATGAACTCCGCCACGACCGGAATGTCCTCGGCTCTCACTTCCTTCTCTTCTGAAGCATCCACGGACATAAATAAGGTAGCCCGTGTGGCCGCGTTCCAATAACCATGACATCTTAACCGCTGAGATCACTGGAATCTTTGGACGAGAGCCGTCCCCATAAAAAGTCCATTGGAACCCTTGATCAGATAGAAAACGAACAATCCTCTGTTGGCAATCTACCACAGCTCGGTATCTGCTCAACACATCAATGCCGATAATGTAGTCAAAATCTGCCATCTCTAACTGAATCAGATCGGCCCTCAGATCATTGCCCTCAAAATAAATGAGGCAATCAGATAACAGTCGGTCAGCAATCACATGCTTCCCCGTGGGTGTCGAGACCATGAGAGGCGTGGGCAACAGAGACGAGTACAAGAGGTGTCTCTCCACAAAAGCAGCAGACACAAAAGAATGGGAAGCACATGTATCTATCAATATAAGTGCAGGGTACGTAAGTAAATGGCACGTACCAGCAATGACCTCCTCCGGGGCTGCCTCAGCCTGCTCCCTAGTCAGTGCATACACTTGACCCTGCGGCGGTCCTGCCGTCTGACCTCACTGTGGTCGAGGTGCGAACTGCTGTCTCTATGGTGCCCTCCCAGCATCAAACCTTGGCCTATTCGACCCGGAGTCCGCCTGACCTGCCCGATTGGGGAAACCTCGAGCCAAGTGGCCCATCTTGCCACAAACATAGCAACCCTGACAGTCACGTGACAAGTGCCATCCTCCACAGTTGTTACATCGATTTCCTCCTGTCTTACTTCCCTGGGATGGCCCTCGGTTACTTTGCTTCTGACTTTGAGACTTCTTCCCACTGAATCTAGAAGATGAAGAAGCTCCACGAGGCTTGAACTGGTCCCCTCGTGGCCTCAGGCTATCAACAGCTGGTCTCTGAGGTGGCACAAAAGGGGGTACGACTTCCTTGTACGCGCCCACTGCAATCTCTGCCAACTCTGCCCGTGTCAGGGCGTCATCAAAAGAGTTGGGGTTGTTGGAGACAACCCGATCAAACAGCTTTGGCCTCAGTCCCTTCAGAAAATTTCTCATCTTGGCATGACTGCTGACAGCAATATGAGGTACATACCTCAGCAGTGAGGAATACTGCATAGCGTAGTCTGATACTGACAGGCTGCCCTGCTTCAAATTATTGAACTCATCTTCCTTTAATTGTCTGGCAGCTGCAGAAAAGTACCGGTTAAGGAACCGGGTCCTGAATACAGTCCAATCAACCGTCATACCCTGAGCTCTCAGCTCCATGACTGTTGTCTTTCACCACATGGAAGACTTCTTCGCTAACTGGAACTCTGCCAACCTCAGCCAGGCAGTCCGTGCACAGGGTGCCGATACGAATATCTGTTCCAGTCTCTCAAGCCATTCCTCGGCTGCTTCCCCAGTCTCAGTCTCTTCAAATAGCGGTGGATGATAGCTCAAGAACTGGGTCAGACTTATCTCCCCTGGTAGCAGTATCTGTGCAATAGGCTCTAAGCCTACAGCAGGTGGCGGTAACGGATTCGTCTGAGCAATACTAGCGTTCATACTGCCCATATCCCCTACCTCTTCATTGAGGTTCTCCGGGTTAATAGCCGACATGCTGCAACACAAGAGTTAACAACAATACCAAAAGTAGTTCATAATATAAGCCGTTAGATAACAAGAGTATCATATTCAAAAGCATGTTAGTATAACACTTATACAACAATATGCATCACATGCATAACATGCCCAACAATGAACACCTAGCCAACTTGTCTCTAAAGGCTACCCTTCACTCTTCCCTGGTTATCTAACCACTGCTCTGATACCACTAAATGTGAGACCCCGTTATCTCAAACATAATATTAGGTGCAATTAGGAGAATTAAACATACTTAATCAGAGTATTTAGATCGTGTTGACAAATTGAGCTGAGGTGTCAAAGTAAAAAGACATGCCAAAATACCTTGTTAAACTCTTTAACAATTTGGGTAAAGCTACTTCTATTGTACTCCTAGTAGAACTACACAAAATAGGTCTTTATCTTGTTATCTTGTAGCCTCCTTACAGCTCAGCTTATCAACCTGACCCTGATTCTCTTTAGTAAAAGCACCTACAAGAACAACCCCAACACATGAGCACATCATAATTCATAGTCAACATAATATGAATGCAAACGTAAATGCATAAATCATAAATACAAACACTTCCTGTATTTCCATCGCATTTACTACGCCCATTGGTTGTCCCTGTACCATAACTCATAAATAATCAACATATGAAATTATGGTTCTTAAAAATGTCATGACATATCTTTACTTCTTAAATCCTTACTTCAATCCTGAGTCATTTATCATTAGTGTATTTCAATGCTTCTTACTTCTCCACGTAAGCGGAATTCTTCCTCGCTTCTTATGGAAGTTCGCGTAAGCATTAAAATCCTCACTAGAATAACCTTGACTCGTGAAATACACCTCTTATATTTCACAACATACATATGCAAAAATGAAGCATATCAACATGTATCAATCATCATGCACTATCTTATGCATATCTTACTTTACCTTGTGTTAAATAAATAAACACATAATACATGTTACCGTTGGGATGCCCGTACGTCGCTTACGTACCTTTCCAAAATGTAGTGTGTTGCGGGACTCTATCCCCTGCGAAGCGTAGCTGTCTGTGAAGGCTCTACATCAGTGTACAACACAATATTAGATGCCTCATTACAATCCAATATCAAAAAATTTAACAAAATATAACAATTTATATTTTTCAACATTCTGGGTCTCTCGATCGATCGGCCCCTCTTTTCGATCGATCGAGAAGACGCCTTCTTTCAAAGCCAATGTTCTGCCTCGCTCGATCGATCGAGATGAAATTCGATCGATCGAGATGCTCTGTTAGAGAAACACTATTCCAGAATTCTCGAACACCTACTTTCATACCCTTACATCTAGCATATAAAATACACCACATGCTTGAACAATTATGCTAGCAGCTACAATACACTACACTGAGTGTATTCATATCAAATTTATACCCTAAACTCCAACCCACATGCGTTACAATTACCCATTTACATCAGTACTCGACCAACCTTCTGAAAACAGGGCATAATTACTCAGCCCAGAATTCTCGAACATGCATCTTTATAGCAATGAAACTACCACATAACCCGTAGTTCATGCTCAAACAAATATTTTGGTAATTTCACCAAACTACCATGTATGTATTCACGTCAAAGGTTTACTCAAAACCTAAGCTAGCATGCTTCAAATCTTCATAATAAAACTCCTACTCAACATACAAACAGGGCACTTCCCTTGCCCAGATTTTCGAGGAGCTCTTTTCACAAACGAAAATCTAACACATAAAGCATGTAAGTTACTTAACAAAACATGCTAGGGGCTTCATAAACATCACATAAAAGCACTCATAACAAGATTTCGTCGAACCTTAAACTAGTATGCCAAATCTGCTACAAAGAAACATATGCTTAAAAATCTGAAAACTGGAAAAATATGTGACTCCTCACCACTTTTTGGCTCGACTTTCCTTCAAGCAAAAGAGCAATTAAACGTGATCTTCTTCTTCCTACCTGTTGCCTGAGTGTGTTTCGAGGTTTAGGAGAGAAGGAGGAGATTTTGGAGGAGGGGAAAGTGTTTAATTCTGAAAGACAAAAGTCTTCTTTGGCCATCTCTGCTTTTCCGGGAAACAGGGGTAGGGGCATGGGTTGCGGCCAAGTGGAGGGGGTGGTGTGTTTGGGTGGCCTCGTGGTGTTTAATTGTGTCCCGGTATTTCATACGATGTATTAAAATATCTCCCCTTGATATTTTATAATTTTACTACATCAATACAACAATTAAAAACACCTAACATGCTCCCTAAACCACATCATCAAAATAAATATAACGCCAACCACATTCCTTAATTCCCCAACATAATTACATGCTTTTATCACATAAAGCATAACCCATAACCCCAAATTAAAACATGCCTTTAACACATAATAAAATTAGTACATCAAAGCATGTTTACACATAATCCTTTCGGGGATATCACAGGTATTCACCTCCTCGATCTGATCAAAGGTTTTTGAAACTTTTACTAAGTTGGTTGTGTACTTCATTCTTGAAATCCTTGAACTTTTCAAAGGTTTCATGCTTGTGTTTCATAAGATACACATACCCCTATCTACTGAAGTCATCAGTAAATGTAACGAAGTATTGAAAACCACCTCTAGCATGTGTGCTTATTGGCCCACATACATCACTATGTATGAGACTCAATAAATCATTTGTCCTTTCAACATGTCCCTTGAAAGGAGCTTTAGTCATCTTGCCCATTAAACAAGATTCACATGTTTCATATGATTCAAAATCAAATGAATCCAATACTCCATCCTTATGAAGTTTTGATATGTGATTCTCGTTTATATGGCCCAAGCGACAATGCCAGAGATAAGTTGGATTAGAATCATTATTCTTAATCCTTTTAGTATTTATGTTATAGACAGGCATATCAAGATTTAATATATAAAGACCATTAATCATTTGTGCATTAGCATAAAACATATCATTTAAATAAATGGAGCAACAATTGTCCTTTATAATAAATGAAAATCCACACTTGTCCAAACAAGAAATAGAAATAATGTTTTTAGTAATCAACGGCACAAAATAACAATCTTTTAAATCTAAAATTAAGCCAGAAGGCAAAGATAATGAATAATCTCCTATTGCTAATGCAGCAACTCTTGCTCCATTTCCAACTCGGAGATCAACCTCGCCTTTCGCCAACAACCTACTCCTTTTGAGATCCTGCACATTAACACAAATGTGAGAACCACATCCAGTATCTAATACCTCGTCTTCTTAAGATCCTCCAGATAAACTTTGCAATTTCTTTTCCAATGACCGGTCTCACCGCAATGGAAACAGTTCCCCTCTTTTGCCACACCTCCCTTTGGCTTTAGTGCAGAAGCATGTGGCTTAGACTTAACAAGGACTTTCTTGTTCTTCTTGTAGCCTTTAGCTTTAGTCTTTCCTTTGCTCTTATTCACAATAAGAACATTTGTAGGCTTAGACTTCTTGCTGTTAGCATCAAAAGTTCTCAGCATGCCAAGCAACTGTGGTAGAGTCTTTTCAATTTCAATCATATTGTAATTCAAGACAAATTGACTGGAGCTTTCAGGCAACGATTGCAAGATCACGTCAGTGGCCAACTCTTGGTCCAATGGAAAACACAGCTTCTCCAGATTCTCAATGTACACAATCATCTTGAGCACATGAGTTCCTTCTAGGCTTCCTTCTACCATTCTACACTGGAATAACGCTTTAGAGACGTCATACCTCTCTTGTCTTGCTTGTTGTTGGTACAGTTGCTTTAGGTGCTCGATCATATCGAACGCCTCCATTTCCTCATGTTGCTTCTGAAGCTCAGAGTTCATGGTGGCAAGCATAAGGCACCCAACATCAAGTGCGTCATTTTGATGCTTCTTGTAAGCATCTCTATCGGCTTTAGCAGCCGTCAAGGGAGGTTCCTCAGCAGGTAAGGGTTCCTCTAGGACATATTGCTTTTTCTCTTGTTTGAGGACAATCCTCAAATTCCTATACCAGTCTAGGAAATTAGTCCCATTAAGTTTGTCCTTCTCAAGGACCGATCGCAATGATAGTGTGCTTGTAACGTTGTTGGTTGCCATAGATATCTACAATATAAATATGCAAAATAAGTTTATGATTTTAATCATTTAATATGGTCTTATATTAAATGACACTCCCACTATTTTGTTTAAAATTATCAACCCTCGAAAACTTTAGTGGGCCAAGATCCATATTTCACTTAATCTTGAGTTAGCTTTGGCTAATCGCCCAAGACTCGGTTATTTAGGTAGACAACTCTTTGTCAATTACAATCACATGCAATTCTTGGATGGTTGGACGAACAACGCTTTGTTCAAATTCATCTAATGAATTATTTTCCAACCCCATGCCTCTAGGTTCCCAATCCTATTGAGATAACGCCAGTTAAGTCGAACCCAATTTTAAAATAACACGGATATCACTTTTATCCTTTCACGCCTTACTAAGATTGTCCCGGTGCTTTGGTTTGGAAAACCCACACATGTTCAATCAAAGTCTTGACGAGTATTTTTAATTGGAAGGCATCTTGAAACTTAATATTATAAGAGGGATTTATTGATCTCTTGATTTTATTAATATTGAAAATATGTCTGGTACATATATGAATATATACATATATGTATGTCAAGCATCAATATTAAATAAAACATTAAACATGCATCTCATACATCAACATAAAATAAACGTGACATGGTTATAGCCCCAACTAATGATTTTCTCAAGCCAATGAGAAAACACTATAAGGTCAACCTAAGGTAACTTCTCCAAGCACCTCTATGGCTCCCTTTTGTGAATGGCCTCCTCTTCCCGGCACCTTGGTCCATCTTCATTGATCTCCATCAATAAAATAAACTATACTATATAACTTTACAAGATATAGAGAATTCCTCGAGTCACATTCGAGGGGAACATATGGGAGGGATAACATTTAGGAAAAATAGAGAAGGTACGACTCGCAGACCGTAATAAATTACAAACATTCACAAAATCCTATCTAATAAGTCATAGGGCTATAACCATGCACCATGCTCAAACAACACATAAAACATGCTATAACATTTAATTAATTAAATTCTAAACATTTTAAAATTTAATTCTAATTAAAACTATAAAATAAAATTTTATGAAAATTATCGTACGCTCGGGACATCACATGCCACGAATACTTGGCGCATCACAAGCCATGGACCACAAGGGTTCGAATAACCCTATCCACACGGCTGGACCACGCATGAGCCTACGGTTCGAAACCCTAGCCTAAGTCTCGGCCCATGCACGTTGAGCCATGAACGGCGGCCGTGACTCAATGAGCCATAAGGGTTTGTAACCCTAGCGCCGTCCATGGCTTTATCGAGCCTAAATGGTTCGAAATATTAGCCATGAGCCACGGCCCGACCATGCACGATTCATGACGGTGGCGGCTTGACCATCTCGAGCCAATGGGTTCGAAAACCCTAGCCCTCATGTGGCCCTAGCCGTCGACCTTCATTTATCCGTGAACCATGATCGAACCATCATGCGCCGCCTACAAACTTTATCGAGCCAAAAGGGTTCTAAACCCTAGCCATGTTTCGACACCTCCATGCACAACCATGAGCCATGACGGCTAGACCATCTCGAGCCAAGGGTTTGAAAACCCTAGCCCTCATGTGGCACTCGTGGGTCAAGTATCATGGTGGTGGCAGACCATCAAGAGCCATGGGCTCGGCTTTTCGCCTTCGTGTATCGTATACATAAATAGTCAATTATATCATATATAATTTTACGATGATTTTCACAAACTCGATTTACTCATATCATATATGATTATACAGTTTTAAAACATGCAATATAATTCTAATATGATTAAACGATAAACCACATAATTCCGATATGAGCTTTGTACACGTCTATGATACCACTGTAAGGAATCCAACACACAAGTGCGCAGTGGAAATAAAACAATGGATTCCTAACCGAGGACCTATACAGAGTATTCATATCGGAATGATTAAAAGAGTCTCACCCATGTAGCATGTTTGAAGCAGATTCCATGTTGTAGCACCACGAGTCACAAACAAAAGTTTGCACCTTTGTCTCTACGGTATCCACATGATCAAATCGAAAGGGATAGTTTAAGAACAAGTTGCTAGACTCGTTCTTAAACCAAGAATGAACTCACGGTTCAAAACCGATCAACGACTACCAATCAAAAACAAAAAACCACCACGGCGGCGGCGGCGATGATGATGGTTTAAGTGGGCGGCCGAGAGCTTATTAGGTTTAGTGATAAAGGATTAATCTTATTAATCACCTTGTTATCAAATTATATATGTAAGATTTAAATAAGGTTCAAGACTTTCTTAAAGCCTCATGGGCCCAAACTCATGATTTAATTAAATCCTTATAATCATGTAATTAAGACTCTTCTTAATTAATTAATTCATCCAATGAATTTATTTCCCCTTATCGATTTAATCTTTTGTGCGACCCGATAGGATCTTGCAATGTTGGCAGTGACATAAAATCTCATTTTATGTCACAAGCAATGAGCGGTATCTAGCAACACGTCAAGGCTACCCAAATTAAAAGAATGTCATTGACTCGACATAACCTAAGAACTTGTGATAATATTAACCATGTAACTTAATCCCTTTGTCCAATTGTTTAGATTGAACACGAGTCATGGAATAGTCATACTCGTATATTCAATCTCCATTTTTTGATCCCCAAGTAGAACTAGAATAAACGAATAAGCTCGATATCACATATCGACTCATTCGAGCATGGCCATGCATTTTAGTCTTACTTGATCAAGGGCCCAAACACTTCTCCTGTTATATAGAAGGGACAAATCCTATGTAGATCAATCAACATCCCCTACATAATTCGTAGTGTATCCAATATTTGCCTTTATAGTTTACCATGTTACAGGTAACATGACAATATCAAGATACATAACTCCTTATGTTGGGATCTCTGATGATCTCAAGTCGTAAGGATTACATACATTATTATCACTATGAGAATTGCTTATGACACTCATATAACTATCCATGTAGCATTCTCATGGTGGGTCTGTCCAGTACATTGTTCTCTAACATGTACCCATGTGTTGATTTGATATCTCATATACATGAACAATTCATCAATCAAAACTTACTAGTCTCAATGCAGTATCATTATCCTGATTCATGATAATACTTGACTAGGTACAATCTTTAAGAACAATACAATATTATTCTAAGGACATTAACTTATATATCAATTCATATTGCACAGATATTCGAATAAGATATAATAATGATTTGCCATTAATAAAATCATAATACAGTGTATGTCATAAACAATCATCTAATGACTTGTCTTAAGGCATATCCCAACAATATAGTACTACAAATTAGATTATAAAGTACTACAAATTACCTTATCTAGTACCACAAATTATACTATATAGTACAATAAATTACCCTTATATAGTACCACAAATTAAATCATATAATTTGTGGCACTATATAAACTACTATGGTGTACTCAATACACTGATTTGTAATACCAATTTGTGGTACTATATAAACTAATTTATGGTACTGTATATATTGGTTTGTGATACTAAATAACATTTTTGGTACTAAATAACATAATCTGTGATACTATATAATCTACTCTTAGTACTATATATGGTGATTTTTTGTACTATATAAGCTAATTTGTGGTACTAAATAACATATTTTTGGTACTAAATAACATAGTTTGTGGTATTATATAAGCTATTCTATAGTACTAAATATACTGATTTGTGAAATCAGATTGTATAATTTGTGGTACTATATAAGTTGATATGTGGTACTAAATAAACTATTTTGTGATATTAAATAACATAATTTGTCCAGCTTTTGTTAGTTGTGTGTTGATATTTCTTGCTCGGTTCTTCTATGGCTGTGCTAGCAATGCTACATTCCTTCATGTGTATGTTTCTTCTTTGGGAAGACTTTTAGTTTAGGTATGGGATTTTATTGCAGGGACGGTTGATGTTTGGCTGGTAATTATGGATTGGTTTGAGTAGTTTAGGCTTGTATTGTGATGCCCGTGAATTATTGATGTTAATCCTGGAGTGATAATGATCCTTTATGGATTTTAATTGTGGCAGTTATGAATTAATAGCGGTTTCGGGACTCTCGGGGATTTTAAATCCGGTTTTTGGAGTCGTTGGATCCAAGGGATGAGATTGTATCCTCATCGTGGTGATAACCTTGGAATTTGGTTTTTGGTGGGATCTGGGGTCCGGAGTGCTTTGTACTGGGATGGTATTGGAATTTGAGTTGGAGAGATAATTATTGAAAACAGATGATATTTAATGAATCATGATGTATTTGTGGAGGAGTCGGTATTTTGGAGCTTTGGAGCTATATATACCAAATAGACTCGGTGTCCGTCATTACACGGAATCTCCACCTCTCTCCCCTCTCTCCCCAGCGATCCCCACCCCTCTTCTTCCCTCTTTTCTCCCTTGATGAAAAATCGATGGTTGCTCGACTTGGGAGCCGAATTTCTCGAAGATAATAAGGTATTATTCATCCCCTCGCATTTATCTTCTATTTGATAGTGGTATTGTGATGTTTGGGAAGGATTTGAGTTGGGTTTAAAGAAATTGGTTTTAAAGATTTTTGGGTTGTTGTATTTTGGAGTTGATTTATAGCCCCTTGTTAAGGATTTATGTTGTATGGGGTGTGAGCTTTGTTGTTGGGGAAGTCTTTGCAACAAAAACATCATTTTTGGCTGTTACAGGTCGAGGCGATCGATCCCTAGGGCGGGGCGATCGATGCCGCGACGTTGATGAAATTTTAAGGAAGATGAACAGTGAGGCGATCGACCGCCTCAAAAGAAGCGATCGATCGCCATGAGGCAGTAGCCAAAAACACTGAGAGGTGACCGATCGCCTGGAAATGGAGCGATCGATCGCCCATGCCATATTTGTGAGGCAATCGATCGCCATGAGATGAAGCGATCGATCGCCAATGCCTGTTTTTTGAGGAATTATTTCGTGTTGAGTTTTCAATGCATGCTTCGCCCGAGGTCTTTTAAAATGGTTAATCGTCATAGATCGACGATATATTTGGGGATTGTGAACGTGCTTGGACACGTGGATTGCATGCTTGAATTTAATTGTGAATTACTATTGTGTTTAGCACGAAATTCATCGGATCATGGGACCAAGGCAAGTTTGACTCGAACTACGGAATTATAAGGTACGTATGACGTACGAGCATAGCCCTTTATTATATTTGCAATTGTTGAGTGCTTGGTACACTATATTGCAATAAATGTATACTGAAATGCATGGCTAATGGTAATCACTATAAATGGATATATGTGCATTGGGAATTATATGGTGCCGCTTTTGAGCGAGCAATGATTGGGATGTTGTCGCCTTTGAGCGAACATCGGTTATGACGCAACTGTTGTCGAGCATGCGTGAGAATAAAATGCCGCTATTGCAGAGCTGAGCGATGAAATGGAACTATGGAACCATAAGTGAGATATATGGAATATCTGTAATCATTGTTAATGATTTGATATTATTGATTTTGATATCGGTACTTGGCATAGGGATTTGTTAATCAACGTAACGATTAACTGGCTATTGGGAATTTGATGGTTTTGGTTGTTTTGAGAACATGGACAGTACAGGGAATCTCGGATGAGGATGATACCATCCATGGAGCATCGTTTATATTTCATAACATTTACATTTTGTAAATTATGAATTGTATTATTGTGATTATCGGTTTGGTGGTATTGGTATGCTCACCCCGTGTGGGGGCTGTCTCTGTTGGGGCAGGTGATTAGGTACATCGATGACTTTGGAGTTGAGCTCGAGCTATGGAATGGAGGTGCCTCCAAGGATCGAAGTACCAGTGACGGTATTGAGCACCGTGTTTTATACATTTGATACACACATACTTTTGATGCTCGCATGTGAGCACTATTATGTGTACATGGCATGTATAAAAAGGCAAGGGCCTTTCTCTCTTCATTTATGGGTTGCATGCAATTATTTATTTAATTGCTAAATGAACTGAGAACATGTTAGTGTATTAAAATGGTGCATGATATGTATGTGAACTTGGATGGGGGAAATTAGACATTATATGGAATAATGTAAACAAGTTTTATTACTGGCAAGATTTGCTATGATGACAAGTGAGTTTTCCCCTACATATATGATTACATGCACTAAATGTTTGGATTAGCACACTAATAACGGTATAAGGGCACGGGGGTCCTTACATGTATTGTAAAAGGATTGGAATACTCATATACTCCATTTAATAAATTTTATCTTATAAAAATAGTATACACATATTGTACTAGTTAAGCACATACTACATGTAAGGACCCCATCCCTTAACCGTTATTAGTGTATTAACACATGCCATTAGCGCATACAAACATATGATTATGGGAAGGAAACCACATACAAGTATAAACCGTCAACCATCTATAAAATTTCTTGCATTAGAACCCCATAATATTCAGCTTCCCAACGAAAAACTTTTCCATAGTATGCACCTTAATAATAATACACTAACATACTCCCAGTTCATTTAGCAATTCCGTATTTAATTGCATGCAATCATAAATGAAGAGAGAGAATCATGCCCATTTATACATTCCATATACACGTAAGGACGTACTCACATCAGAGCACCCAATGAATAAGCGTGTACCTAATGTATAAATACTCTACCAGATACCATGACTGGTACTTCAATAGTGGAAGCACCTCCCAAGCACAGTTCGATCTCAACACTGGATCTATGTACTTATTAATCCAGCTCTGGTACCTCGATCCTGGAAGTACCTCCAATCAACAGCCCGAGCTCAACTCCAAAGCTGCTGCTACACCTGTATTGTAAGTAATCCACAGAGCATACAACGCAGCGGAATTAAAATTTTTAGGATTACTAACACCGGATCTATACATAGGTTATCATATCGGATTAAGTAATAACAAGTGTCTCACCCTTGTAGCGTGTTTGAAGCAGATTCCACGGAGCAGCACGTCCAACGAACTCCGAGTCACAAACGAAAGTTTTCACCTTCGTCTCTACGGTATCCACACGATCAAATCGAAAGGGGATTTAAGAACAAGTTACTAGACAAGTTCTTAAACCAAAATCGAGCTCTCGGTTCAAAACCGATTAACGACGGCCAACCAAAACCCTAGCACAACCGACGGCGGCCGTGAGGAGTGAAGGAAGAGGCGGCCGAGAGGAGCTTGAAGTGGAGGCTAGGGTTTGATATCAAACAATGATATGAAAGTATGATTAACAATTAATCAAAACCTCTTATTTATATTATAAGGCTTTTAATTAAGGTTCAAGACTTTCTTAAAGTCTTATGGGCCCAAACCCATGATTTAATTAAAACCTTTTAATCACTTAATTAAGACTCTTCTTAATTAATTAATTCATCCAATGAATTTAATTTCCTTATCGATTTAATCTTTTGTGCAACCCGATAGGATCTCGTAATGTTGGCAGTGACATAAAATCTCATTTTATGTCGCAAGCATTGAGCGGTATCTAGCAACACATCGATGCTACCCAAATTACAAGAATGTCAATGACTCGACATAACCTTTAGAACTTGTGATAATATTAATCATGTAACTTAATCCCTTTGTCCTTTGTGTTTAGATTGAACACGAGTCATGGAATAGTCATACTCGTATATCCAATCTTTATTTCTTGATCCCCAAGTAGAACTAGAATAAACGAATAAGCTCGATATCTCATATCGACTCATTCGAGCATGGCCATGCATTTTAGTTCTTACTTGATCAAGGGCCAAACACATCTCCTATTATATAGGAGGGACAAATCCTATCTCGATCAGTCAACATCCCTCTACATAATTCGTAGTGTATCCAATAGTCGCCTTTATAGATTACCCTGTTACGGGTAACGTTTGACGATATCAAGATACATAACTCCTTATGTTGGGATCTCTGATGATCACAAGTCGTAAGGATTACATACATTATTATCACTATGAGAATTGCATATGACGATCTAACTATCCATGTTGCATTCTCATGGTGGGTCTGTCCAGTACATCGTTCTAACATGTACCCATATGTTGATTTGATATCTCATATCAATGAACAATTCATCGATCAACATATACTAGTCTCTACGTATTATCATTATCCCTATTCATGATAATACTTGACTAGGGACATCTTTAAGAATAATACAATATTATTCTAAGGACATTAACATATATATTAATTCACAATGCACAGTTAAAAGAATAATATATAATAATGAATTGCCATTTATAAATCCATAAACATTGTATGTCTTAAACAATCATCTAATGACTTGTCTTAGGGCATATCCCAACAAATCTCCCACTTGCACTAAGACCACTCAGACATATACCTAATGCCTAGAGATCTAGTATGACGATCATGCTTCTGCTGTGACAGCGGCTTCGTCAATGGGTCAGATACATTATCATCTGTTGGTACTTTGCATATTTTAACATCTCCCCTTTCAACGATTTCTCGAATGAAATGGAAACGTCTAAGTATGTGCTTGGATCTTTGGTGAGATCTTGGTTCCTTAGCCAATGCGATCGCTCCATTGTTGTCACAATAGAGTTCTATCGGATCTTTAATGCTAGGCACCACTCCAAGTTCAGAAATGAACTTCCTCATCCAAACAGCTTCCTTTGCTGCATCCGAGGCAGCAATATACTCAGCTTCCGTTGTAGAATCGGCTACTGTTTCTTGCTTTGAACTCTTCCAGCTCACAGCACCTCCATTCAGGCAATACACATATCCAGATTGTGATCGAAAATCATCTTTGTCGGTTTGGAAGCTTGCATCAGTGTAACCCATTACATTGAGCTCTTCCTCACCTCCATAAATCAAGAATGTATCCTTAGTCCTTCTCAAGTACTTTAGGATATTCTTGACAGCAATCCAGTGACCTTCACCTGGATCAACTTGATATCTGCTCGTCATGCTCAAAGCATACGATACATCGGGACGAGTACATATCATGGCATACATGATAGATCCAATAGCTGACGCGTATGGAATCTTACTCATGCGTTGTCTCTCATCTGGTGTTGAAGGACACTGTTCCTTCGAGAGATAAATACCATGTGTCATAGGCACGAATCCTTTCTTGGATTCTTGCATGCTAAACCTTTTAAGCACCTTGTCTATGTATGTACTTTGACTTAGACCAAGAAGCCTTCTCGATCTATCTCTATAGATCTTGATTCCTAATACATAGGTGGCTTCTCCTAAGTCTTTCATCGAAAAGCAGTTCCCTAGCCAAATCTTTACAGATTGCAAGGCAGGGATATCATTTCCAATGAGAAGTATGTCATCTACATACAACACTAGGAAAATGATTACGCTCCCACTGACCTTCTTGTAGACACAAGGTTCATCTTCATTTTTGATAAAACCAAACTCTTTGATTGCATCATCAAAACGAAGATTCCAACTCCGAGAAGCTTGCTTCAATCCATAAATGGATCGTTGTAGCTTGCATATCTTTCCAGCATCCTTTGGATCGACAAAACCCTCGGGCTGTGTCATGTACACATCCTCGAGCAGATTTCCATTAAGGAAAGCTGTTTTGACATCCATCTGCCAGATTTCATAATCATGAAATGCAGCTATTGCAAGTAAGATCCTAATGGATTTAACCATGGCCACTGGTGAAAAGGTTTCATCATAGTCAAAACCATGAATTTGTTTGAATCCTTTTGCAACCAGCCGACCTTTATAGGTTTGTACGTTACCATCCATATCGGTCTTTTTCTTGAAAATCCATTTGCACCCTATGGGTCGTACCCCTTCAGGTGGATCAACCAAAGTCCATACTTGGTTTGCATACATGGATTCCATCTCAGATTTCATGGCCTCTTGCCATTTCTCAGAATCATTGCCCATTATAGCTTGTTGATAAGATGACGGCTCATCCTCATCAATAAGTAGTAAGTCACCTTGTTGAGTCACAAGAAATCAATATCTCTGTGGCTCCCGGTGTTCTCTTACAGACCTACGCTGGGCTTGTGTCTCTTGAGCAGGTGCTTCTTCCACAACAGCTTGTGGTGCCTGCTCTGTTTCCATCTCAATCTCAGGTTCAGTGTTTTCTTGTGGTTGAACTTCACTAAGTTCTATTTTTCTCCCACTGGTTTTTCTAGAAATAAATTCTCTTCAAGAAATACACTAGTCCGAGCAACAACTACTTTGTTCTCGGTGGGATAATAGAAATAGTACCCTTTCGTTTCCTTAGGATACCCCACAAATAAACACTTATCAGATTTGGGTCCAAGTTTGTTAGTGGCGTGACGTCTAACGAAAGCCTCACAACCCCAAATCTTCATAAAATACATACTAGGACGCTTCCCAGTCCATATCTCATATGGTGTCTTTTCCACTGATTTAGATGGAACACGGTTCAGTAAGAAAATTGCTGTTTCTAGAGCGTGTCCCCAAAACGATATCGGAAGATCTGCATGACTCATCATTGATCTAACCATGTCTAACAAGGTTCGATTTCTCCTCTCGGATACACCATTCCATTGTGAAGTATACGGAGGAGTGAGTTGTGGGACTATCCCACACTCCTTTAGATAGTCATGAAACTCTTGGCTTAAGTATTCACCTCCTCGATCTGATCGAAGGATTTTGATACTTTTGCCAAGTTGGTTTTGTACTTCATTCTTGAAATCTTTGAACTTTTCAAAGGTTTCATGTTTATGTTTCATTAGGTACACATACCCATATCTACTGAGGTCATCAGTAAATGTAACGAAGTATTGAAAACCACCTCTAGCTTGTGTACTTATTGGTCCACATACATCACTATGTATTAGTCCCAATAAAACATTTGCCCTTTCAACATGTCCCTTGAAAGGGGCTTTAGTCATCTTGCCCATTAAACAAGATTCGCATGTTTCATATGATTCAAAATCAAATGAATCTAATACTCCATCCTTATGGAGTTTAGATATGCGCTTCTCGTTTATGTGGCCCAAGCGACAGTGCCAGAGATAAGTCGGATTACAATCATTATTTTAATCCTTTTAGTATTTATGTTATAGATAGGCATCAAGATTTAATACATAAAGACCATTCACCATTTGTGCACTAGCATAAAACATATCATTTAAATAAATAGAACAACAATTGTCCTTTATTATAAATGAAAAACCATACTTGTCCAAACAAGAAATAGATATTATGTTTTTAGTAATAGAAGGCACAAATAACAATCTTTCAAAATCAGTGATAAACCAGAAGGTAAAGCTAAATGATAATCTCCTATAGCTAATGCAGCAACTCTTGCTCCATTTCCAACTCGGAGATCAACTTCACCTTTCGCCAATGTCCTACTCCTTTTGAGATCCTGCACATTTACACAAATGTGAGATCCACATCCAGTATCTAATACCCATGATGAAGAAGTAGATAAATTGACTTCTATAACAAAAATACCTGAAGCGGAAGTCCCACTTCCTTTCTTTAGATCCTCCAGATATACTTTGCAGTTCCTTTTCCAATGGCCGGTCTCACCGCAATGGAAACAGTTCCCTTCCTTTGCTATCCCTCCCTTTGGCTTTAGTGCAGAAGACTTTGGCTTAGATTTAGCAAAGACTTTCTTTGCTTTCTTGTTGCCTTTAGCTTTGGCCCTTCCTTTGGCCTTATTCACAATAAGGACATTTGTGGCCTTAGTCTTCTTAGTATTTGCTTCATATGTTCTCAACATACCAAGCAACTGTGGTAGAGTCTTTTCCATGTCAGTCATATTGTAATTTACTACAAATTGACTGAAGCTTTCAGGCAACGAGTGCAAGATCACATCGGTGGCCAACTCTTGGTCCAATGGAAAACCTAGCTTGTCCAGATTCTCAATGTACCCAATCATCTTGAGCACATGAGTTCCAACTAAGCTTCCTTCTACCATCCTGCACTGGAATAACGCTTTAGAGACGTCATACCTCTCTTGTCTAGCTTGCTGTTGGTACAACTGCTTTAAGTGTTCGATCATATCAAACGCCTCCATTTCCTCATGTTGCTTCTGAAGCTCAGAGTTCATGGTGGCAAGCATGAGGCACCCAACATTAAGTGCGTCACTCTGATGCTTCTTGTAAGCATCCTTTTCGGTTCTTGTAGCCGTTAGGGGAGGTTCCTCAGCGGGTAAGGATTCCTCTAGGACATATTGTTTCTTTTCTTGTTTGAGGACTATCCTCAAGTTCCTATGCCAGTCTAGGAAATTCGTCCCATTTAATTTGTCCTTCTCAAGGACCGATCGCAGTGATAAAGTGCTAGTAACGTTGTTAGTTGCCATGGATATCTACAATATAAATATGCAAAATAAGTTTATGATTTAATCATTTAACATGGTCTTATATTAAATGATACTCCCACTATTTTGTTTGAAAAAATATCAACCCTCGAAACCTTTAGTGGGCCAAGATCCATATTTCGCCTAATCTTGAGTTAGCTTTGGCTAATCGCCCAAGACTCGGTTATTTAGGTATACAACACTTTGTCAATTATATCACATATAATTCTTGGATAGTTGGACGAACAACACTTTGTTCAATTCATTAAATGAATTATAATCCAACCCATGCCTCTAGGTTCCCAATCCCATTGAGATAACCTAGTTAAGTCGTACCCAATTAAAGTATGACGGATATCACTTTTATCCTTTCGCGCCTTACTAAGATTGCCACAGTGCTTTGCTTTGGCAAACCCACACATGTACAATCGAAGTTATTGACGAGTACTTTTATTTTGGAAGGCATCTAAAACTTAATATTTTAGAGGGATTTATTGATCTTATGATTAATTTGATAATTTAAAATATGTCCACTACATATAGTTGTATACATATCTACATATATGTGTAATACTATTATCAAACTAAAACATAAGATAAATCATGCATCAACATACATAATTAAACGTGACATGGTTATAGCCCCTACTAATGATTTTCTCAAGCCAATGAGAAAATCCTATGAGTCAACCTAAGGTAACTTCACAAGCACCTTCCTTGGCTCCAATTTGTGAATGGCCTCCTCATCCCGGCACGATGCTCCATCTTCATTGATCACCATCAATAAAATAAACTACACTATTTACAAGATATAGAATTCCTCGATTCACATTCGAGGGGAACAGGGGAGGGATTACATATAGAATGAAATAGAGAAAGGCACGACACGCAGGTCGTATGATAAATTACAAACATCCACAAATCCTATCTAATAGGTCAAAGGGCCATAACCACGCACCATGCTCAAACAACACATAAAGCATGCATTAACATTTAATTAATTAAATTCTAAACATTTTAAATTTAATTCTAATTAAAACTGTAATATAACTTTTGAAAAATTATCGTACGCTCGGGACATCACATGCCACGAACTAAAGCGACTAAAACACGAACCACCATGGTTCGAACCATGAGGCACACGGCTAGACCAATAGTGGGCCTAGGGTTCGAAACCCTAGCCCATGGCCGAGCCATGGCTCATGCGGCGGCGGCGCTAGGGTTCCAACCCTAGCCGCCTCGCACGTTTATCCACTTTTATCGAGCCATCTTGTTTTAAACGCTGGAATTTGTTAGCCACGATTCACGGTCATGCCATGCACGGGGTTCGCTCAACCATCTCGAGCTAAGGGTTCGAAAAACCTTGCTCTCATGTGGTAAAGTTACTAATCCATGCATGCGTGAACCATTATCGAGTCAAGGAGTTCAAAACTCATCCAAGCATCAAAACTATAGAAAATAAGGCGATGATGGTCGAGCCATGCACGGCTATTAGGGTTCGAAACCCTAGCCGTCATGAGCTAGCCGTCACGTCCAATGGGTTCTAAACCCTAATTAATATTCGACACTTCCATGCACAATTATTAGCCACAACGACTAAGCCATCTCGAGCCAAGGGTTCGAAAACCCTAGCCCTCATGTGGCTAGCCATGGTGACATTTGTGATGGTGGTGGCCGAAATTTTTATGCTCAATAAATAATTTTATTCGCCAATTATATCAAATACAATTACTACGATGATTTTCATAAACTAAAATTAATTTCATATCATATATGAATTTAAACAGTTTCAATTAGCATGCAATATTAATTCTAATATGATTAACACAATTTAATCACATAAATCCGATATGAGCCTTGTACACGGCTCGGATACCACTGTAAGTAATCCACAGAGCATACAACGCAGCGGAATTAAAATTTTTAGGATTACTAACACCGGATCTATACATAGGTTATCATATCGGATTAAGTAATAACAAGTGTCTCACCCTTGTAAGCGTGTTTGAAGCAGATTCCACGGAGCAGCACGTCCAACGAACTCCGAGTCACAAACGAAAGTTTTCACCTTCGTCTCTACGGTATCCACACGATCAAATCGAAAGGGGATTTAAGAACAAGTTACTAGACAAGTTCTTATACCAAAATCGAGCTCTCGGTTCAAAACCGATTAACGACGGCCAACCAAAACCCTAGCACAACCGACGGCGGCCGTGAGGAGTGAAGGAAGAGGCGGCCGAGAGGAGCTTGAAGTGGAGGCTAGGGTTTGATATCAAACAATGATATGAAAGTATGATTAACAATTAATCAAAACCTCTTATTTATATTATAAGGCTTTTAATTAAGGTTCAAGACTTTCTTAAAGTCTTATGGGCCCAAACCCATGATTTAATTAAAACATTTTAATCACTTAATTAAGACTCTTCTTAATTAATTAATTCATCCAATGAATTTAATTTCCCTTATCGATTTAATCTTTTGTGCGACCCGATAGGATCTCGTAATGTTGGCAGTGACATAAAATCTCATTTTATGTCGCAAGCATTGAGCGGTATCTAGCAACACATCGATGCTACCCAAATTACAAGAATGTCAATGACTCGACATAACCTTTAGAACTTGTGATAATATTAATCATGTAACTTAATCCCTTTGTCCTTTGTGTTTAGATTGAACACGAGTCATGGAATAGTCATACTCGTATATCCAATCTTTATTTCTTGATCCCCAAGTAGAACTAGAATAAACGAATAAGCTCGATATCTCATATCGACTCATTCGAGCATGGCCATGCATTTTAGTTCTTACTTGATCAAGGGCCAAACACATCTCCTGTTATATAGGAGGGACAAATCCTATCTCGATCAGTCAACATCCCTCTACATAATTCGTAGTGTATCCAATAGTCGCCTTTATAGATTACCCTGTTACGGGTAACGTTTGACGATATCAAGATACATAACTCCTTATGTTGGGATCTCTGATGATCACAAGTCGTAAGGATTACATACATTATTATCACTATGAGAATTGCATATGACGATCATATAACTATCCATGTTGCATTCTCATGGTGGGTCTGTCCAGTACATCGTTCTCTAACATGTACCCATATGTTGATTTGATATCTCATATCAATGAACAATTCATCGATCAACATATACTAGTATCTACGTATTATCATTATCCCTATTCATGATAATACTTGACTAGGGACATCTTTAAGAATAATACAATATTATTCTAAGGAAATTAACATATATATTAATTCACAATGCACAGTTAAAAGAATAATATATAATAATGAATTGCCATTCATAAATCCATAAACATTGTATGTCTTAAACAATCATCTAATGACTTGTCTTAGGGCATATCCCAACATGTATCACCAGCCCCAACAGAGACAGCCCCCACACGGGGTGAGCATACCAATACCACCAATCCAAAAATCATAATATTGCAATTCATAATTTATAGGATGTAAATGGCAGGAATTTATATGATGCTCCCTGGATGGTATCATCTTCATCCGGGATCCCCTGTATTGTCCATGTTCTCATAATAACCAAACTCATCAAATTCCCAAAGCCAGTTAATTGCCACATAGATTAACTAACCATTTCTATTATGCCAGTTCCATAATCAATATGGTAAAATCATTATATAAAAGGCCGTAGATATCACGTATATCTAACCAATGATTCCATGTTCCTATTTCATTGCTCGCTCCAAAATAGCGGCATTTTAAAGCCCACACACGCTCAACAATAGCGGTGTCATAACTGATGGTCGCTCAACGGCGACAACATCTCAATCGTTGCTCGCTCAAAGCGACACCATATAATTTCAAACGTATTTCCATTTATCACAATTACCATATACCATGCATTTCATTATCCATTTATAGCAAGCACCATATACCATGCATTTCATTGTCTATTTATTGCAATTACCACATACCATACATTTTACAGTTGCAACATTATAATAGGCTACGCTCGTACGTCATACGTGTTGGGATATGCCCTAAGACAAGTCATTAGATGATTGTTTATGACATACAATGTATTATGATTTTATAAATGGCAAATCATTATTATATATTATTCGAATATCTGTGCAATATGAATTGATATATAAGTTAATGTCCTTAGAATAATATTGTATTATTCTTAAAGATTGTCCCTAGTCAAGTATTATCATAAATAAGGATATTGATAATACATTGAGACTAGTATGTTTTGATTGATGAATTGTTCGTGGATATGAGATATCACATCAACACATGGGTACATGTTAGAGAACAATGTACTGGACAGACCCACCATGAGAATGCTACATGGATAGTTATATGAGTGTCATAAGCAATTCTCATAGTGATAATAATGTATGCAATTCTTACGACTTGAGATCATCAGAGATCCCAACATAAGGAGTTATGTATCTTGATATTGTCAAACGTTACCTGTAACAGGGTACACTATAAAGGCAACTATTGGATACACTACGAATTATGTAGAGGGATGTTGATTGATCAAGATAGGATTTGTCCCTCCTATATAACAGGAGAAGTGTTTGGGCCATTGATCAAGTAAGACTAAAATGCATGGCCGTGCTCGAATGAGTCGATATGTGACATCGAGCTTATTCGTTTATTCTAGTTCTACTTGGGGATCAAGAAATAGAGATTGAATATACGAGTGTGACTATTCCATGACTCGTGTTCAATCTAAACACATGGACAAAGGGATTAAGTTACATGATTTATATTATCACGGTTTCTAGGTTATGTCGAGTCAATGACATTCTTGTAATTTGGGTAGCCTTGATGTGTTGCTAGATACCGCTCATTGCTCGTGACGTAAAATGAGATTTTATGTCACTGCCAACATTACAAGATCCTATCGGGTCGCACAAAAGATTAAATCAATAAAGGGAATTAAATTCATGGGATGAATTAAATAATTAAGAGGAGTCTTAATTGCATGATTATAAGGATTTAATTAAATCATGGGTTTGGGCCCATGAGACTTTAAGAAAGTCTTGAACCTTAATTAAATCTAATATATAATTTGATAGCAAGGTTAATGTGAGGATAACACTTCATATCATTAAAACCTAAAAGCTCTCAAACTTTAACCCTCACGGCCGCCGCCTCCTTCCTCTTCCATCTTCACGGCCGACGTGAATAGTGGTGATCGGAACGGCCGCCGTTTAATCGGTTTTGAACCGTGGGTTTGGTTTTGGTTCAAGAATAAGTCTAGCAACTTGTTCTTGAACATCCCTTCCCGATTTGATCGTGTGGATACCGTTGCGGCAAGACCTTGGAGGTGTTGCTCGTGACTCGGAATCGTTGAACGTGGTGCTTCGTGGAATCTGCTCAAACAAGCTACAAGGGTGAGACTCTTATGATCTTTTATCCGATATGATAACTTTGTATAGATCCGCGGTTCTAGTAATCCAAATTTTTAAATTCCACTGCGTTGTATGCTTGTTGGATTACTTACAGCAGTATCAGAGCCGTGTATAAAGCTCATATCGGATTTGTATGGTTAATTGTTTAATCATATTTAGATTTTTATTGCATGCTTATAAAACTGTATATAATCATATATGATATGAGTGAATCGAGTTTGTGTAATTGTTATAAAATTATATTTGATATAATTAAAGTTTATTGTATACGATACATGAAGGCGCAAAACCGAGCCCAAAAGCCTGAGATGGTTCGGCCACCACCATCACAAATGACACACGGCTGCCACATGAGGGCTAGGGTTTTCGAACCATTGGCTCGAGATGGTTCAGCCGTTGTGGCTAATAATTGTGCATGGAAGTGTCGAAACAATGCTAGGGTTTAGAACTTATGGCTCGATTAGATGGTTGGCGGCTTCCTCCACATGAGAGCTAGGGTTTTTTGAACCCCTTGGCTCGAGATGTCGAGCCGCCACTGTCATGAATCGTGCATAAGCCGAGCCACCGTAGTTGGACTAGAGTTTTGAACCCTAATGCTAACATGGCTCACGGCCGCCGAATGGAAGAGGCTAGGGTTTCGAACCCTTAGCCATTTTCGGCCCATGATGGTGCCGAGATGACTAGGGTTTCGAACCCTAGTCACATGCGTGGTGGGCCGTGGTTTTGGGCTAAGGTTCCGTGACATGTGATGTCCCGAGCATACGATAATTTCATAAAATTTATTTTACAGTTTTATTGGGATTAAATTTTAAAATATTTAGAATTTAATTCATTAATTGTTATTGCATGTTATATGTGTTGTTTGAGCATGGTGCATGGTTATAGCCCTTTAACCTATTAGATAGGATTTGTGAATGTTTGTATTTATAATACGACCTGCGAATCGTGCCTTCTCTATTTTTTTCTAAATGTTATCCCTCCCCTGCGTTCCCCTCGAATGTGACTCGAGGAATTCTCTATATCTTGTAAATGTTATTCAGTATAGTTTATTTTATTGATGGTGATCAATGAAGATGGAGCATGGTGCCGGGATGAGGAGGCCATTCACAATTTGGAGCCAAAGGAAGGTGCTTGTGAAGTTACCTTAGGTTGACTCTTAGGATTTTCTCATTGGCTTGAGAAAATCGCTAGTAGGGGCTATAACCATGTCACGTTTAATTTATGTTGATGTATGTGATGCATGATTTATCTTATGCTTTAGATTGATAATTTTATTATACATATATGTAGATATGTATATGCGTATATGTAGTGGACATATTTTAAATTATCAATAATAAAATCATGAGATCAATAAATCCTTCTAAAATATTAAGTTTTAGATGCCTCCAAAATTAAAAGTACTCGTCAAGACTTCGATTGAACATGTGTGGGTTTGCCAAAGCAAAGCACCGTGGCAATCTTGGTAAGGCGCGAAAGGACAATAGTGATATCCGTTTTACTTTAAATTGGGTACGACTTAACTAGGTTATCTCAATAGGATTGGGAACCTAGAGGCATGGGGTTGGATAATAATTCATTTGATGAATTTGAACAAAGCGTTGTTTGTCCAACTATCCAAGAATTACATGTGATGTAATTGACAAAGTGTTGTCTACCTAAATAACCGAGTCTTGGGCGATTAGCCAAAGCTAACTCAAGATTAGGTGAAATATGGATCTTGGCCCACTAAAGGTTTCGAGGGTTGATAATTTTAAACAAAATAGTGGGAGTGTCATTTAATATAAGACCATATTAAATGATTAAAATCATAAACTTATTTTGCATATTTATATTGTAGATATCCATGGCAACTAACAACGTCACAAGCACATTATCACTGCGATCGGTCCTTGAGAAGGACAAATTAAATGGGACAAATTTCCTAGACTGGTATAGGAACTTGAGGATAGTCCTCAAACAAGAAAATAAACAATATGTCCTAGAGGAACCCTTACCTGCTGAGGAACCTCCCCTGACGGCTGCTAAGGCCGATAAAGATACTTACAAGAAGCATCAAAATGACGCACTTGATGTTGGGTGCCTTATGCTTGCCACCATGAACTCTGAGCTTCAGAAGCAACATGAGAAAATGGAGGCGTTCGATATGATCGAGCATCTAAAGCAACTGTACCAACAACAAGCAAGACAAGAGAGGTATGACGTCTCTAAAGCGTTGTTCCAGTGTAGAATGGTAGAAGGAAGTCTGGTTGGAACTCATGTACTCAAGATGATTGGGTATATTGATAATCTGGAGAAGCTGGGTTTTCCTTTGGACCAAGAGTTGGCCACTGACGTGATCTTGCAATCGTTGCCTGAAAGCTTCAGTCAATTTTTCTTGAATTACAATATGATTGAAATTGAAAAGACTCTACCACAGTTACTTGGCATGCTTAGAACTTTTGAAGCAAACAGCAAGAAGTCTAAGCCTACAAATATTCTTATTGTGAATAAGAGCAAAGGAAAGACTAAAGCTAAGAGCTTCAAGAAGAACAAGAAGGTCTTTGTTAAATCTAAGCCAAAAGCTTCTGCACTTAAGCCAAAGGGAGGGATAGCAAAAGAAGGGAACTGTTTCCATTGCGGTGAGACCGGTCATTGGAAAAGAAATTGCAAAGTTTATCTGGAGGATCTCAAGAAAGGAAGTGTGACTTCCACTTCAGGTATTTTTGTTATAGAAGTCAATTTATCTACTTCTTCATCATGGGTATTAGATACTGGATGTGGATCTCACATTTGTGTAAATGTGCAGGATCTCAAAAGGAGTAGGACGTTGGCGAAAGGTGAAGTTGATCTCCGAGTTGGAAATGGAGCAAGAGTTGCTGCATTAGCTATAGGAGATTATTGTTTAGCTTTACCTTCTGGTTTATCGTTGATTTTAAAATATTGTTATTTTGTGCCATCTATTACCAAAAACATTATCTCTATTTCTTGTTTGGACAAGTTTGGATATTCATTTATTATAAAGAACAATTGTTGTTCCATTTATTTAAATGATATGTTTTATGCTAGTGCACAAATGATTAATGGTCTTTATGTATTAAATCTTGATACGCCTATCTATAACATAAATATTAAAAGGATTAAGAATAATGATTCTAATCCAACTTATCTCTAGCATTGTCGCTTGGGCCATATAAACGAGAATCGCATATCAAAACTTCATAAAGATGGAGTATTGGATTCATTTGATTTTGAATCATATGAAACATGTGAATCTTGTTTAATGGACAAGATGACTAAAGCCCCTTTCAAGGGACATGTTGAAAGTGCAAATGTTTTATTGGGACTAATACATAGTGATGTATGTGGGCCAATAAGTACACAAGCTAGAGGTGGTTTTCAATACTTCGTTACATTTACTGATGACCTCAGTAGATATGGGTATGTGTACCTAATGAAGCATAAGCATGAAACCTTTGAAAAGTTCAAAGATTTCAAGAATGAAGTACAAAACCAACTTGGCAAAATATCAAAATCCTTCGATCAGATCGAGGAGGTGAATACTTAAGCCAAGAGTTTCATGACTATCTAAAGGAGTGTGGGATAATCCCACAACTCACTCCTCCGTATACTCCACAATGGAATGGTGTATCCGAGAGGAGAAATCGATCCTTGTTGGACATGGTTAGATCAATGATGAGTCATGCAGATCTTCCGATATCCTTTTGGGGACATGCTTTAGAAACAGCAATATTTATACTGAACAGTGTTCCATCTAAATCAGTGGAAAAGACACCATATGAGATATGGACTGGAAGCGTCCTGGTATGTCTTTTATGAAGATTTGGGGTTGTGAGGCTTTCGTGAGACGTCACGTCTCTAACAAACTTGGACCCAAATCTGATAAATATTTATTTGTGGGGTATCCTAAGGAAACGAAAGGATATTATTTCTATTATCCCACCGAGAACAAAGTAGTTGTTGTTCGGACTGGTGTCTTTCTTGAAAGAGAATTTATTTCTAGAAAAACCAGTGGGAGACAAATAGAACTTAGTGAAGTTCAACCACAAGAAAACATTGAACATGATATTGAGATGGAAACAGAGCAGACACCACAAGTTGTTGTGGATAAAGTGCCTGCTCAAGAGACACAAGCCCAGCGTAGATCTGTAAGAGAACACCGGGAGCCACGGAGATATGGATTTCTTGTGACTCAACAAGGTGACTTACTACTTATTGATGAGGATGAGCCGTCATCTTATCAACAAGCTATAATGGGCACTGATTCTGAGAAATGGCAAGAGGCCATGAAATCTGAGATGGAATCCATGTATGCAAACCAAGTATGGACTTTGGTTGACCCACCTGAAAGGGTGAGACCCATAGGGTGCAAATGGATTTTCAAGAAGAAGACTGACATGGATGGTAATGTACAAACCTATAAAGGTCGACTGGTAGCTAAAGGTTTCAAACAAATTCATGGTATTGACAATGGTGAAACTTTTTCACCAGTTGCCATGGTTAAATCCATTAGGATCTTACTTGCAATAACTGCATTTCATGATTATGAAATCTGGCAGATGGATGTCAAAACAGCTTTCCTTAATGGAAATTTGCTTGAGGATGTGTACATGACACAGCCCGAGGGTTTTGTCGATCCAAAGGATACTGGAAAGATATGCAAGCTACAACGATCCATTTATGGATTGAAGCAAGCTTCTCGGAGTTGGAATCTTCGTTTTGATGATGCAGTCAAAGAGTTTGGTTTCATCAAAAACGTAGATGAACCTTGTGTCTACAAGAAGGTCAGTGGGAGCATAATTATCTTCCTAATATTGTATGTAGATGACATACTTCTAATTGGGAATGATATCCCTACCTTACAATCTATAAAGATTTGGCTAGGGAATTGCTTTTCTATGAAAGACTTGGGTGAAGCCACCTATGTATTAGGAATCAAGATCTGTAGAGATAGATCAAGAAAATTACTTGGCCTAAGTCAAAGTACATACATAGACAAAGTGCTAAAACGGTTTAGCATGCAAGAATCAAAGAAAGGATTCATGCCTATGACACATGGAGTTTATCTCTCGAAGGAACAGTGTCCTTCAACACCAGATGAGAGACAACGCATGAGTAAGATTCCATATGCGTCAGCTATTGGATCTATCATGTATGCCATGATATGTACTCGTCCCGATGTTTCGTATGCTTTGAGCATGACGAGCAGATATCAAGTTGATCCAGGTGAAAGTCACTGGATTGCAGCCAAGAATATCCTGAAGTACTTGAGAGGAACTAAGGATACATTCTTGATTTATGGAGGTGAGGAAGAGCTCAATGTAATAGGTTACACTGATGCAAGTTTCCAAACCGACAAAGATGATGTTCGATCGCAATCAGGATATGTGTATTGCCAAAATGGAGATGTTAAAATATGCAAAGTACCAACAGATGATAATGTATCTGACCCATTTGCGAAGCCACTGTCACAGCAGAAGCATGATCGTCATACTAGATCTCTAGGCATTAGGTATATGTCTGATTGGTCTTAGTGCAAGTGGGATATTTGTTGGGATATGCCCTAAGACAAGTCATTAGATGATTGTTTATGACATACAATGTATTATGATTTTATAAATGGCAAATCATTATTATATATTATTCGAATATCTGTGCAATATGAATTAATATATAAGTTAATGTCCTTAGAATAATATTGTATTATTCTTGGATATGAGATATCAAATCAACACATGGGTACATGTTAGAGAACAATGTACTGGACAGACCCACCATGAGAATGCTACATGGATAGTTATATGAGTGTCATAAGCAATTCTCATAGTGATAATAATGTATGTAATCCTTACGACTTGAGATCATCAGAGATCCCAACATAAGGAGTTATGTATCTTGATATTGTCAAACGTTACCTGTAACAGGGTAAACTATAAAGGCAACTATTGGATACACTACGAATTATGTAGAGGGATGTTGATTGATCAAGATATGATTTGTCCCTCCTATATAACAGGAGAAGTGTTTGGGCCCTTGATCAAGTAAGTCTAAAATGCATGGCCGTGCTCGAATGAGTCGATATGTGACATCGAGCTTATTCGTTTATTCTAGTTCTACTTGGGGATCAAGAAATAGAGATTGAATATACGAGTGTGACTATTCCATGACTCGTGTTCAATCTAAACACATGGACAAAGGGATTAAGTTACATGATTTATATTATCACGGTTTCTAGGTTATGTCAAGTCAATGACATTCTTGTAATTTGGGTAGCCTTGATGTGTTGTTAGATACAGCTCATTGCTTGTGACGTAAAATGAGATTTTATGTCACTGCCAACATTATAAGATCCTATCGGGTCGCAAAAAAGATTAAATCAATAAAGGGAATTACATTCATGGGATGAATTAAATAATTAAGAGGAGTCTTAATTAAATGATTGTAAGGATTTAATTAAATCATGGGTTTGGGCCCATGAGACTTTAAGAAAGTCTTGAACCTTAATTAAATCTAATATATAATTTGATAGCAAGGTTAATGTGAGGATAACACTTCATATCATCAAAACCTAAAAGCTCTCAAACTTTAACCCTCACGGCCACCGCCTCCTTCCTCCTCCATCTTCACGGCCGACGTGAATAGTGGTGATCGGAACGGCCGCCGTTTAATCGGTTTTGAACCGTGGGTTTGGTTTTGGTTCAAGAATAAGTCTAGCAACTTGTTCTTGAACATCCCTTCCCGATTTGATCGTGTGGATACCGTTGAGGCAAGACCTTGGAGGTGTTGCTCGTGACTCGGAATCGTTGAACGTGGTGGTTCGTGGAATCTGCTCAAACACGCTACAAGGGTGAGACTCTTATGATCTTTTATCCGATATGATAACTTTGTATAGATCCGCGGTTCTAGTAATCCAATTTTTAAAATTCCGCTGTGTTGTATGCTTGTTGGATTACTTACAATACGTACCTTATACTTCCGTAGTTCGAGTCTAACCTCGCCTGAGTCCCACGACCCGATGAATTATGTGCTAACACATAAATAGTCACAAATAAACACAAGCATGCAACCACGTGCCCAAGCACGTTCATAACCCCCAAACATATCGTCAATCCATGACGATTACCAAAATAAAAGCCCTGCGGCTAAGCATGCATAATACCCAAAATATTCCATATTTCATGTTTAAGAGATAGCCAAAAACCCAACCGAGAATTCCGTTTTAATAAACTTTGGCTCCAACCAATCCATTTTAAAAGGCATTCCCATTGGAATGTAGACATTGCCCCGGAAACGGCCTCTTTAAACCTCGATTCCAAAATCCCGACATTTTCCCAAAAATTTCAAAAAAACAAAATCCTTCGGGTGGCGATCGATCGCCACTTTTATCGCGATTGATCGCCACAGTCCAGTGGCCAAACCAGTGCATCCTCGCAATCGATTGCCAATCCTCGCGATCAATTGGCAACCCTCTCGCGATCGATCGCCGAGACCACGCGATCAATCGCCAGCACTGTTCATCGTCACCGAAAATTGAGCTGGCTGTCGCGATCGATCGCCACTCTTCGGCGATCGATCGCCACCTGCGATTTTCTGAAAAATTTGAGCTTCCATGGTGTTTTTCACACCCAAACTCAAAACCAACACCCCATACACCTTCAACACCTCAAATACACCCTTAAAACTCAATAAAAACTCTGACAACAAACTTTAAGATTTTTACCCAAATTCACAAACTCAAACCCAACATTAATACTCAACCAAAATCAACAATACTACTACCAAATCGAAGACAATGACGAGGGGAAGATTAATACCTGATTATCTTTGAGAAAACCGGCTCCCGAGCCCAACTACCAACGATTTCTCTTCCAAGGGAAGAAGAGGGGAAATGGGGGAAGGGCTTGAGCGAAGAGAGAGGGAAGGGTTCCGTGCCAAAATGACGGAATACCGAGTCCACTAGGTATATATAGTACCAAAACTCAAAAATACCAATCCCTTCACAAATACATCATGACTCATTAAAAATCATCTGTTTTCAATAAATACCTCCCAAACTCTATTTCCATAAACAGCCCTAGTACCGAGTACTCCGGACCCCAAATCCCACCAAAGACCAGATTTCAAGGTTATCACCACGATGAGAATGCAATCTCATCCCTTGGATCCAACGACTCCAAAAACAGGATTAAAATCCCCGGGAATTAATACACAATTGCCACGATTAAAATCCATTTGGGATTATTACTACACCGGGTGATAACCTTGAAATTTGGTCTTTGGTGGGATTTGGGGTCCGGATTACTCGGTACTGGGGCTGTTTATGGAAATAGAGTTTGGGAGGTATTTATTGAAAACAGATGATTATGGGAAGGAAACCACATACAAGTATAAAACTGTAAACCATCTATAAAATTTCTTGCATTAGAACCCCATAATGTTCAACTTCCCAACCAAAACCTTTTCCATAGTATGCACCTTAATAATAGTTGTAAGGACCCTAGTTCCTTAACGGTGAAATCAAGATATAAACAAGGCTAAACATGTATTAGAGACATCTTAGAGTTCTGGTTGTTATGTGAGCTCAATGTAATTACAGGCCAAAATGAAACTTCAATAATTAGTTAATTACATTCCCCAAAAGAATGTTAAGGCTAACAAAAAATCCTGTATCTATCTTCTTATGCTCCTTTAGCTCACTACCTCAACCCGACCCTTGGTCTCGATCCAAAAGTGTACCTACAGGAACAACTCATCGTGAGCATATACATAGTTACTTAACATCATGAGTTAATGGCATATAAATAATGCATGGAAATAATTGATAACATATACTTCCTGTTTAATAGTACTATCCTTCCTTGGTTGTCACTGTTTCATAATTACGCATATGATCATTAGTTCAAGACATGAATGATTAACATCATACTTCGTATAAAAGTTCATAACAATCCATGTTAATTAGAAATGGGACTGTCCGGGTTCTATCATGACAGCGGCACAATTGGTCCCCTCGCTCGACATAACACATCTTATGATACCCATCGCTACGCCTTGATAGCGGATGTATCCCTTATTCAGCGGATGATACCCATCGCTACGCCTTGATAGCGGATGTACCCCATCGCTCAGCGGATGATACCCATCGCTACACCTTGATAGCGGATGTACCCCATCGCTCCGTTATGTGAGCGGCAAGACCTTCCTCGCTTGCCCATAATAGTCACCGGACATTCAACCATTCTAAGTAGCATAGTCAACATGTATCATCATCTTATAAGCATCATCATTTCAAATATCATCACCGTATCGTAATCATTATCGTAACATCATATCATCTTCGTTTATCACAATATCATCATCAATAATCATCATAATTACCATCATCATAATCATCATAACTACCATCATCATAATCATCATAAATACTTACGCAATTTAATGCATAGTCATAGTTGAGGGATAGGTTACCGTTGATGCCCGTACGTTTCTTACGTACCTTTTCAAAATGTGGCGAAGTCGTAGCACTTTATCGTCTCGAAGTTGTGGGTCCTTGGGATGGTTCTACACAACCATACAATTCAATATTAGAAGCTAATCATAGTCCAATATTCAAAATTCCCACAAAAATGCCAAAAACACACTTTTGTGTGTCTCGCGATCGATCGCCATCAAGCCCCGATCGATCGCGAGAACACACTGTCTCGCCCAACAATTTTGCACAATCCGCGATCGATCGCGGAGCTAGCGCCGATCGATCGCGGCCTCGCCGATCGATCGCGCCAAGCTCGCGATCGATCGCTGAGGCTTACTGCCTCAGCCCTGCTGCTCGCGATCGATCGCGAGCGGACGCCGATCGATCGCCGAGCTGCGGGAAATCGAGATTCGGGCACTATTCACCCTTCTCCTTCCCAAATCCAAACAAACCCACATAACTCAACAACAACCATACCCAACTACTCAAAACCAACAATACACATCATAAAACCATTATAAATCCAACATCCCACCAAGAATCACACTAACCCAAACAAACCCATTTCAAACCCTTTTTAAAACCTTTCCAAAACTTAACACACACTTCATGAACATCAATAAGTGCTATATAAACATCATAGGCACTAAATCTTACCAAGAAATGCAAGGATGAAGCTTTTACAATAATTTCTTCCCAACTTTAGGGCAATTTTCGAAAATGAGGGAAAGGGGTGTTTGGGAAAGTGATTTTTGGGAATGGAGTGTAAAAGTGTGAGGTGGGGTAGAAGTGGTGGGTTAAGTAACAATTCCTACACTTAATTGCACTTCAATAATTCCTCATGATGTATATAAAATACATTAACATGGTAAGCATTTATAAATGAAATCAACATCTTTAAATCATGTTAATCCTTCATTTCCACACATAACTTCATCGTCGTAATAATTCATCATATAAACATAATTAATGTTCAGGTTACCATTAATTAATTTCGGGGCATCACATTACTCCCCTACTTATAAGATTTCGTCCTCGAAATCGCATGCACTTACCCAAAAAGAAACTAAACATAAATCATACCAGAAAATAGTTCCGGGTAGTGCTGCACCATATGCCGTTCCGTCTCCCACGTAGCCTCCTCGACACCCCGGCGATCCCACTGAACTTTGACCATTGGTATAATCTTACTTCGTAGCCTGCGATCCTCACGATCAAGGATTCTAACCGGTCGTTCAACATAGGATACATCTGAACTCAACTGAACCTCCGAAGGCTGCAATACATGAGACGGATCGGGTTCATACTTTCTCAACATGGAAACGTGGAAAACATCATGAATACCGGATAAGGACGGTGGTAGAGCCAAACGGTAGGCCAAAGTACCGATGCGCTGCAATATCTCATACGGTCCCACATATCTTGGAGATAACTTTCCCCGCATACCAAAACGAACCACACCCCTGAAGGGTGAGATTTTCAAGAAAACTTTATCTCCGACTTGGAATTCTAGCGGTCGTCGCCGCTTATTGGCATAGGCCGCTTGTCTATCTTGGGCCGCTTTCATCTTTAAGCGTATCGTCTTTATCTTCTCTTCCATATCTCTAATCATATCCGGCCCTCCAACCGCCTTACTAGTCAAGTCCTCCCAATACAGCGGTGATCTACATCGTCGTCCGTACAGAGCTTCAAAAGGGGCCATTTGAATGCTCGCCTGATAGCTGTTATTGTAGGAGAACTCTACCAGTGGTATAGATTCTTGCCACGGAGTGTCAAACTCCAAAACACATGCCCTCAGCATATCTTCGAGCGTCTGTATGGTACGCTCTGTCTGTCCGTCTGTCTGAGGGTGATAGGCTGTACTCAGTCTTACCTCTGTGCCCAACGCTGATTGGAGACCTTCCCAGAAATGTGAAGTGAACCTCGGGTCTCTGTCAGACACTATTGAAACTGGAATACCGTGCAACCTCACGACATCCCGTACATACAATTGGGCCATCTTTAGATATGTAAAAGTCATACTGTAAGGAATGAAATGAGCTACTTTCGTCAGCCTATCCACGATCACCCAGATCGCATCAAATCCAGAGGCCGTCCTTGGCAAGTGAGTTACGAAGTCCATAGATATATGTTCCCACTTCCATTTAGGTACCTCTAAGCTCTTCAACTCACCACCAGGCCTCTGTCTTTCTGCTTTTACTTGCTGGCAAATCAGACACTTCTTGACAAAAGCAATTACTTCACGCTTCATGCGTCTCCACCAAAATTGACCACATAGGTCCTTGTACATCTTTCTTCCTCCTGGGTGGATACTGAACCGGCTACTGTGAGCCCGTTCCAAAATTCCTTTACGTAATTTCGGCGCATTTGGGACCACCCATCGGTTGCCCAATCTTAAAGAATCATCTTCGGCCACCCTAAACTTTGTTGGTTGACCTCGAAGTACTATTGATGTCCATCTCTGAACTTCACCATCCGACCTCTGGGCTTTTCTGATTTCATCAAATACATCCGGCTCAGCCAATAAGGTTGACACTCGCACCGGCGACGTGTCCACATCAAAATCATAGCCTAAATGGCAATAGGAAGCCATCAGAGCTGATAAGCTCATAGTATCCTCAGCGGTGCTCTTCACTTTTCGACTTAAGGCATCTGCTATCATGTTTGCTTTACCCGGATGGTACTCTATTTCACAATCATAATCTTTGAGTAAGTCCATCCATCTTCGTTGCCTCATATTCAGTTCTGCTTGGGTGAATAAGAATTTCAAGCTTTTATGGTCTGTAAAGATGGTAAACGTCGTACCATAAAGATAATGACGCCAAATCTTCAAGGCAAAGATGATGGCTGCCAGCTCCAGGTCATGGACTGGGTATCTGGTCTCATGAGGCTTCAGCTGCCTCGAAGCATAAGCCACCACATGCTTGTCTTGCGTCAACACACAACCCAAACCTTGCAATGATGCATCCGTATACAAAGCAAACTTCTTATCCTCAGAAGGGATTATCAATACTGGCGCTGTCGTCAAGCGACGTTTCAACTCTTGGAAGCTCTCCTCACAAGCTTCGGACCAATAGAACGGAACTCCCTTCTGAGTCAGCTGGGTCAACGGTTTAGCGATCTTAGAGAATCCTTCGACAAAACGTCGGTAATAGCCCGCTAAACCGAGGAAACTTCTTATCTCGGGCACCGAAGTGGGTGCAGCCCACTCCATAACAGCTTCAATCTTGCGGGGATCCACAGATATCCCACGGCTGGATATTACATGACCCAAGAACACCACACTGTCCAGCCAAAACTCGCACTTGCTAAGCTTTGCATATAATTGGTGATCCCTAAGGATCTGAAGTACTGTCCTCAAGTGCTCAACATGTTCTTCTTCAGTCCGAGAGTAGATGAGTATATCGTCAATGAAAACTATGACGAATTGATCCAAATATGGCTGGAACACCTTGTTCATCAAACTCATGAAAACAGCCGGGGCATTTGTCACCCCAAAAGGCATGACTAGGAATTCATAGTGCCCATACCTAGTCCTGAAGGCTGTCTTCTGAACGTCATCTTCCCTTACTCGAATCTGATGGTACCCCGACCTCAGATCGATCTTACTGTAGAGCCTCGTACCCTGCAACTGATCAAATAAATCATCGATCCTCGGAAGTGGATACTTGTTCTTTACTGTGGCTTTGTTCAGCTGTCTGTAGTCGATCCACAAACGCATCGAGCCATCTTTCTTCTTGACAAACAGAACTGGTGCACCCCAGGGCGATACGCTAGGTCGTATATAGCCCTTGTCAAGGAGTTCTTGCAACTGAACCTTTAACTCCTTTAACTCTGTTGGTGCCATTCTGTACGGGGCACGAGAAATGGCTGACGTCCCCGGTAATAATTCGATTCCAAACTCGACCTCTCTCGCCGGTGGGAATCCAGGAATCTCTTCAGGAAATACGTCAGGAAATTCCGCCACTACAGGCACATCTTCTACTTTTAGTTCCTCCTTCTTTCCAGAAATATCAATAGCATAAATGAGGTATCCTGTATGGCCTTGTTCCAATAATTGTGTCATCTTGATCGCGGATATTAACGGAATTTTTGAACGAGAACCATCTCCATAGAACGTCCACTGAACTCCTTCACCAGATCTGAATCGGACAGTCCTTTGTCTGCAGTTCACAACCGCTTGGTACCTATTCAGAACGTCAATACCCAATATACAGTCGAAGTCTGACATTCCCAGAACGATCAAATCCGACCTTAACTTGTTATCCTCAAAATAAATGAGGCCATCATAGACAATCTGATCAGCAATCAAACTTCTTCCGGCGGGTGTCGAGACTACAAGAGGCGTGGGCGACGGAGCAGTGCATAAGTGGTGTCTTTCCACAAAACTCGTCGACACAAAGGAGTGTGACGCACCTGTGTCGATCAATATAAAGGCAGGGTGCGTAAATAAAAGACACGTACCCACTATGACTTCCTCCGGAGCCGCTGTAGCCTGCTCCCTCGTCAATGCATACACTTGTCCTTGAGGTGGCCCCGTAGGCTGACTTCCAAACTGCCTCGGTACATATGGGGGCCTGTGTGGTGCTGCTCTGTCTGTCGACCTCCCAGTAGAATTCTGCTGCTTTCCCCTGTTGGGACATTGTCGAGCAAAGTGGCCTCTCTCGCCGCAAACATAACATCCGACACAATTCTTCGTCAAATGGGGCTGTCCACAAAGAGAGCATTGTACCTCTCCAACACTGCCTCCTCCCCGAGACTGTCCTCCTCTTGGTGGAGCGTCATTCCTGCGGTTTCCCTTCCATCGGTTATCGGGCCTCCTACCACTGAATCTGGACGCCGAAGTGTTCCCCCCGGACTTGAATCGATCACCCCTTGGCCTTAAGTTGTCGGGAGTAGATCTCTGAGGGGGCGCTGGAGGTGGCACAGCATCAGGGTACGCGCCAACTCCTAGTTCGGCTAACTCAGCCCGGGTAAGCGCATCGTCAAAGCAGGTAGGGCCATATGTGATCACCCTATCATAAAGTTCTGGCCTTAAACCCTTCATGAAGTTCCTCATTTTAGCTTGAGTGTCGGCAGCGATATGAGGTACATATCTGAGTAGAGAACAGTAGTGGAGGGCATAATCTGACACCGGCATAGTACCTTGCTTCAACTTATTAAACTCATCCTCTTTAGCTTGACGGGCAGCCGCTGAAAAGTATCGGGCCAGGAATCTTGTTCTGAACAGTTTCCAGTTTACTTCTTGACCTTGTGCCTCTTGTTCAATCACGGTGGTCCTCCACCACATCAGTGCTTTCTTGGCTAGCTGGAACTCTGCTAGCCTTATCCAGGCTGTCTTTGCACACGGGGCTGCCACAAATATTTGTTCTATCCTTTCTAGCCATTCCTCGGCTCGCTCCCCTGTCTCAGTCCCTTCGAATGTCGGGGGACGATATGCTAGAAACTGAGTCAGACTCAATTCTCCCGGTAATAACTGTTGCTCGGATGGCTCTTCGCCTAGGGCTGGTGGGGGTAGGGGATTCGTGCGCCCCGCACTAGCGTTCACACTTACCGCATCACCAATGTCGATATTCGCTGCCATACTGCAACACAAGGGTTAACAACAAGATCCAAAAGCAGTTCATATAAACATCGTTAGAAAACCATAACATGTTATCATAACAGTCATATACTTCATGTGTAACATAGTATATTAAGAGCAAGCGCCTAGCCAACCTACTGCTAAGGCTACCCTTCACTCATCCCCGGGTTATCTAACCACTGCTCTGATACCACTAATGTAAGGACCCTAGTTCCTTAACGGTGAAATCAAGATATAAACAAGGCTAAACATGTATTAGAGACATCTTAGAGTTCTGGTTGTTATGTGAGCTCAATGTAATTACAGGCCAAAATGAAACTTCAATAATTAGTTAATTACATTCCCCAAAAGAATGTTAAGGCTAACAAAAAATCCTGTATCTATCTTCTTATGCTCCTTTAGCTCACTACCTCAACCCGACCCTTGGTCTCGATCCAAAAGTGTACCTACAGGAACAACTCATCGTGAGCATATACATAGTTACTTAACATCATGAGTTAATGGCATATAAATAATGCATGGAAATAATTGATAACATATACTTCCTGTTTAATAGTACTATCCTTCCTTGGTTGTCCCTGTTTCATAATTACGCACATGATCATTAGTTCAAGACATGAATGATTAACATCATACTTCGTATAAAAGTTCATAACAATCCATGTTAATTAGAAATGGGACTGTCCGGGTTCTATCATGACAGCGGCACAATTGGTCCCCTCGCTCGACATAACACATCTTATGATACCCATCGCTACGCCTTGATAGCGGATGTATCCCTTATTCAGCGGATGATACCCATCGCTACGCCTTGATAGCGGATGTACCCCATCGCTCAGCGGATGATACCCATCGCTACACCTTGATAGCGGATGTACCCCATCGCTCCGTTATGTGAGCGGCAAGACCTTCCTCGCTTGCCCATAATAGTCACCGGACATTCAACCATTCTAAGTAGCATAGTCAACATGTATCATCATCTTATAAGCATCATCATTTCAAATATCATCACCGTATCGTAATCATTATCGTAACATCATATCATCTTCGTTTATCACAATATCATCATCAATAATCATCATAATTACCATCATCATAATCATCATAACTACCATCATCATAATCATCATAAATACTTACGCAATTTAATGCATAGTCATAGTTGAGGGATATGTTACCGTTGATGCCCGTACGTTTCTTACGTACCTTTTCAAAATGTGGCGAAGTCGTAGCACTTTATCGTCTCGAAGTTGTGGGTCCTTGGGATGGTTCTACACAACCATACAATTCAATATTAGAAGCTAATCATGGTCCAATATTCAAAATTCCCACAAAAATGCCAAAAACACACTTTTGTGTGTCTCGCGATCGATCGCCATCAAGCCCCGATCGATCGCGAGAACACACTGTCTCGCCCAACAATTTTCCACAATCCGCGATCGATCGCGGAGCTAGCGCCGATCGATCGCGGCCTCGCCGATCGATCGCGCCAAGCTCGCGATCGATCGCTGAGGCTTACTGCCTCAGCCCTGCTGCTCGCGATCGATAGCGAGCGGACGCCGGTCGATCGCCGAGCTGCGGGAAATCGAGATTCGGGCACTATTCACCCTTCTCCTTCCCAAATCCAAACAAACCCACATAACTCAACAACAACCATACCCAACTACTCAAAACCAACAATACACATCATAAAACCATTATAAATCCAACATCCCACCAAGAATCACACTAACCCAAACAAACCCATTTCAAACCCTTTTTAAAACCTTTCCAAAACTTAACACACACTTCATGAACATCAATAAGTGCTATATAAACATCATAGGCACTAAATCTTACCAAGAAATGCAAGGATGAAGCTTTTACAAGAATTTCTTCCCAACTTTAGGGCAATTTTCGAAAATGAGGGAAAGGGGTGTTTGGGAAAGTGATTTTTGGGAATGGAGTGTAAAAGTGTGAGGTGGGGTAGAAGTGGTGGGTTAAGTAACAATTCCTACACTTAATTGCACTTCAATAATTCCTCATGATGTATATAAAATACATTAACATGGTAAGCATTTATAAATGAAATCAACATCTTTAAATCATGTTAATCCTTCATTTCCACACATAACTTCATCGTCGTAATAATTCATCATATAAACATAATTAATGTTCAGGTTACCATTAATTAATTTCGGGGCATCACAATAATACACTAACATATTCCCAGTTCATTAAGCAATTCCGTATTTAATTGCTTGCAACCATAAATGAAGAGAGAGAATCATGCCCATTTATACATTCCATATACACGTAAGGGCGTACTCACATGAGAGCACCCAATGAATAAGCGTGTACCCAATGTATAAATACTCTACCAGATACCATGACTGGTACTTCAATCCTGGAAGCACCTCCCAAGCACAGTTCGATCTCAACACTGGATCTGTGTACTTATTAATCCAGCTCTGGTACCTCGATCCTAGAAGTACCTCCAATCAACAGCCCGAGCTCAACTCCAAAGCTGCTGCTACACCTGTATCACCTGCCCCAACAGAGACAGCCCCCACACGGGGTGAGCATACCAATACCACAAATCCAATAATCATAATATTGCAATTCATAATTTATAGGATGTAAATGCCATGAATTTAAATGATACTCCCTGGATGGTATCATCCTCATCTGGGACCCCTTGTATTGTCCTGTTATCAAAATAACCAAACTCATCAAATTCTCTGTAGGGTCTTCCTACCTTAACAGTGACATAATGACAAAAGAAGAACTAAGCATGAATTAAATAACATCTTAGGGTTCCGGTTGTTACGTGAGCTAACAGGATTACAGGCCAAAAATAAAACTTCAAAACGTATTAGTTACATTCCCTAAAAAGAATGCTAACATTTTAGATTTATGCTACTCCTAGAGTAGATACTAATCAAAATCCTGAATCATATTCCTTTTTGTGCTCCTTGTAGCTCACTGCCTCAACCCGACCCTTAGTCATTCAGTCCAAAAGTGTACCTACAGGGACAACCCATCATGAGCATGTACCTCATTACTTAACATCATAAGAAAAATGGCATATGAATAAATGCATGAAATAACCGTTAACATGTACTTCCTGGTTAATCGTTAACCCCTTTCTGTTGTCCCTGATTCACATTCATGCATGTAATCATTAGTACTTGACATAAATGATTAACATCATACTTCACTTATATGCCCATAATCAACAATGTTAATTAGAAATGGGGATGTTTCTGGCTTTGTTATGTCCGCGGAACAATTGGCCCCCTCGCTTCGACATATAGCGGTATTGTGATACCCCTCGCTACACCTTGATAGCGGATGTATCTCCTCGCTAGCTATGTCAGCGGTAAGTACCTTCCTCGCTTTCCCATAACAAACACCAGAACACTCTACCATTCCCAATAATATAGTTTAACATACATCATCATCATCATAAACATCCTCATCTTATAAACATCATCATCTTATAAACATCATCTTATCATAAATACTTATGCAATCATTGCATAGTCATAGTATAGAAGTGTGTTTTACCGTCTGATGCCCGTACGTCTCTTACGTACCTTTTCAAAAGGTGGAGGAGTCAATAGACTTTATCTCCTTGATTGTGCTGGTACCTGGGATGGTTCTACATAACCACATAATACAATATTAGATACCATTTCAAGAATCATTGTCAAAATTCTTCAAAATAAATCAATTAAAAACATTTGCCAAGATTCTGCCTCTCTCGATCGACCGGCACCCAAGTCTCGATCGATCGAGAAAGCATGATAAACAGTGCCCAACTTTCTGCCTCGATCGATTGATCGAAATGTTTTTACCGATCGATCGAGGAACTTCACCGATCGATTGTAAATTCCTTCGATCGATCGGCCCCTGAATTTCAAACCATGCTTTAAAACTTCTGCCTCGCTCGATCGATCGGGACCAAAATCTCGATCGATCGAGCACTCTGAAAAATCGGGACTTCCCCAGATTTTCGAGCACCCTTCTTCATAGCAAGCAACCTACTTCATAACACATAAATCTTGCCCAAACAAACATGCTAGGAACTTCATAAAACTTCTATGTAAGCACTTAAATCAAAGGTTTCACAAAACCTAAGCTAGCATGCATCATAACATCCTCATAAACTTTGATCTCATCCTAACTTTCAAAAAACAGGGTATCATAATATTACCAAGATTTTTGAACACCACTTTTCATACCAACAAATCCACCCAATTAAACATGCATCATGCTCAAGTAAACATGCTAGGAGCTTCATAATAGCACCATGAAAGTACTCAGATCGAAGGTTTTACCAAAACCTAAGCTAGCATGCATCATATCTTCCCCACAAAGTTCATACACATTCAAAATCTAAAAAAAAAACAGAGCAAGACATTTTACCCCTTTTTTGTGCAAGAATTCTTCACCAATTTTCACAACTTCAATCCTTCCTTCTAGCAGCTCAAGGGACGTTTTTGGTGAGAGGATAGGGGAGAGGAAGGAATGAGAATGAGTTGATTGCAAGTGATGAGTGGAAGCATGGGTTGGTGAGGCATGGGTTGAACAAGTGGGGGGTATGGGTTGAACAAGTGGGGGGAGAGGGGAGGTGGCCGATTAGGGGGGGTGGGTGTGGGTTGGGGTGCCATGTGGTGTTTAATTGTGCCCCGGTATTTAGCACGATGTATTAAAATATCCTCACTCGATATTTCATAACATTACTTAATTAATACATCCCTTAAAACACCCAACATGCCCCCCTAAACCATATTATCATAACATACATCACACCCCATTAATAAGACATGAACATAACCCCCAAATTAAATGTACCACAACCCTTAAAAACACAACATAATCGTTTATGATAACACATAAACACATAGACATTTCGGGGGTATTACATTACTCCCCTACTTATAAGATTTCGTCCTCGAAATCCACATGCATTTACTATATCGAAACTAAACATAAAAGCATACCAGAGAATAGTTCCGGATAGTGCTGCACCATATGTCGTTCCGTCTCCCACGTAGCCTCCTCGACACCCCGACGATCCCACTGAACTTTGACCATCGGTATAATCTTGCTTCGTAATCTGCGATCCTCTCGATCCAGAATTCTGATGGGTCGTTCTACGTAGGATACATCTGAGTCCAACTGTACTTCAGTAGGATGTAAGACATGAGACGGGTCTGGCTCATACTTCCGTAACATAGAGACGTGAAAAACATCATGTATGCCAGATAAAGATGGCGGTAGAGCCAAACGGTAGGCCAATGTACCGATACGCTGCAATACTTCATACGGCCCAACATACCTCGGAGATAACTTCCCCCTCATACCAAACCGAACCACACCCCTGAAGGGCGAGATCTTCAAGAAGACCTTGTCTCCTAACTGGAATTCTAGTGGTCGTCGTCGCTTATTGGCATAGGCTGCTTGCCTATCCTAGGCCGCTTTCATCTTTTGACGTATCAACTTGATCTTGTCTTCCATATCCCTGATCATATCCGGTCCTCCGACCGCTTTACTTGTCAAGTCCTCCCAATACAGCGGTGACCTACATCGTCGTCCGTAAAGAGCTTCAAAAAGAGCCATTTGAATGCTCGCCTGATAGTTGTTATTATAGTAGAACTCTACCAGTGCTACTGAATCCTGCCACGGAGTATCAAACTCCAAAACACATGCCCTCAACATGTCTTCGAGCGTCTGAATGGTACGCTCTGTCTGGCCGTCTGTCTGAGGGTGATAAGATGTACCCAGTCTCACTTCCGTGCCCAAAGCTGCCTGGAGACCCTCCTAGAAATGTGAAGTAAACCTTGGGTCCCTGTCAGATACAATCGAGACTGGAACCCCATGTAAACTCACCACATCCCTTATATATAATTGGGCCATCTTTAGGTATGTGAAAGACATACAGTATGGGATGAAGTGAGCCATCTTCGTCAGCCTATCAACGATCACCTAGATCGCATCAAATCCAGAGGCCGTCCTTGGCAAGTGGGTCACGAAGTCCATAGATATATGCTCCCACTTCCATTCAGGTACCTCTAGGCTCTTCAGCTCGCCACCAGGCCTCTTTCTTTTCTGCCTTTACCTGCTGGCAGATCAAACATCTTTTGACAAAGGTTATAACATCACGCTTCATGCGTCTCCCCCAGAACTGACCACTTAGGTCCTTATACATTTTTCTTCCTCCTGGGTGGATACTGAACCGGCTACTGTGAGATCGCTCCAATATTCCTCTACGCAACTCCAGTGCATCTGGGACTACCCAACAGTTGTCCAGTCTCAAGGAATCATCCTCAGCCACTCTGAACTTTGATGGCTGACCCTGAAGTACTATCGACGACCATCTCTGAACCTCATCATCTGACCTCTGGGCTTTCCTGATAGCCTCAAATATGCCTGGCTCGGCCAATAAGGTCGACACTTGCACCGGCGATGTGTCCACATCGAAATCATAGCCCAGATGGCAATAAGAAGTCATCATAGCTGATAAACTCATGGCATCCTCAGCAGTACTCTTCACCTTCCTACTAAGGCCTCTGCTATCAAATTTGCTTTACCAGGATGGTACTCAATCTCACAGTCATAATCCTTGAGTAAATCCATCCATCTTCTTTGTCGCATATTTAATTCAGCCTATGTGAACAAAAACTTCAGGCTCTTATGGTCCGTATAGATGGTAAACGACGTACCATACAAGTAATGCCTCCAGATCTTCAAGGCAAATATAATGGCTGCCAGCTCTAAATCATGGACTGGATACCTAGCCTCATGTGGCTTCAGCTGCCTCGATGCGTAAGCCACTACATGCTTATCTTGCATCAACACACAGCCCAAACCCTGTAGTGACGCATCCGTGTACAATGCAAACCTCTTATTCTCAGAAGGAATCACCAATACAGGTGCCGTAGTCAAGCGATGCTTCAATTCTTGGAAGCTTTCCTCACAAGCTTCAGACCAATAGAATGGTACTCCTTTCTGAGTCAGCTGTGTCAGGGGTCTGGCAATCTTTGAGAAACCCTCGACGAAACGTCGATAATATCCTGCCAAACCGAGAAAGCTCAGTATCTCAGGTACGCTTCAATATCCTGCCAAACCAAGAAAGCTCCGTATCATAACCGATGGTCGCTCAACGGCGACAACATCTCAATCGTTGCTCGCTCAAAGCGGCACCATATAATTTCCAACGTATTTCCATTTATCACAATTACCATATATCATGCATTTCACTATCCATTTATAGCAAGCACCATACACCATGCATTTCATTGTCTATTTATTGCAATTACCACATACCATACATTTTACAGTTGCAACATTATAATAGGCTATGGTCGTACGTCATACGTACCTTATACTTCTGTAGTTCGAGTCCAACATCGCCTGAGTCCCACGACGCGATGAATTATGTGCTAACACATAAATACTCACAATTAAACACAAGCATGCAACCACGTGCCCAAGCACGTTCATAACCCCCAAACATATCGTCAATCCATGACGATTACCAAAATAAAAGCCCCCCGGCTAAGCATGCATAATACCAAAATATTCCATTTTTCATGTTTAAAAGATAGCCAAAAACCCAACCGAGAATTCCGTTTTAATAAACTTTGGCTCCAACCAATCCATTTTAAAAGTATAGCATTCCCATTGGAATGTAGACATTGCCCCGGAAACGGCCCCTTTAAACCTTGATTCCAAAATCCCGACATTTTCCAAAAAATTTCAAAAAAACAAAATCCTTCGGGTGGCGATCGATCGCCACAGTCCAGTGGCCAAACCAGTGCATCCTCGCGATCGATCGCCAACCCTCTCGTGATCGATCGCCGAGACCACGCGATCGATCTCCAGCACTGTTCATCGTCACCGAAAATTGAGCTGCCCGTCGCGATCGATCGCCACTCTTCGGCGATCGATCGCCACCCTGCTATTTTCCGAAAAAATTCGAGCTTCCATGGTGTTTTTCACACCCAAACTCAAAACCAACACCCCATACACCTTCAACACCTCAAATACACCGTTAAAACTCAATAAAAACTCCAACAACAAACTTTAAGATTTTTACCCAAAATTCACAAACCCAAATCTAACATTATTACTCAACCAAAAGCAACAATACTACTACCAAATCGAAGACAATGACGAGGGGAAGATTAATACCTGATTATCTTCGAGAAAACCGGCTCCCGAGCCCAGCTACCAACGATTTCTCTTCCAAGGGAAGAAGAGGGGAAATGGGGGAAGGGCTTGAGCGAAGACAGAGGGAAGAGAGGGAAGGGTTTCGTGCCAAAATGACGGAATACGGAGTCCACTTGGTATATATAGTACCAAAACTCAAAAATACCAATCCTTCACAAATACATCATGACTCATTAAAAATCATCTGTTTTAAATAAATACCTCCCAAACTCTATTTTCATAAACAGCCCCAGTACCGAGTACTCCAGACCCCAAATCTCACCAAAGACCAAATTCCAAGGTTATCACCACGATGAGAATGCAATCTCATCACTTGGATCCAACGACTCCAAAAACAGGATTAAAATCCCCGGGAGTCCCAAAACCGCAATTAATACACAATTGCCACAATTAAAATCCATTAAGAATTATTACTACACCGGGATTAACACTAATAATTCCCGGGTATCACACTACATATAATATAGTATCACATTTCTGTGTAAATGGTACCACATCTTTTCTAAAATAGTACCACATTTACATGTTCAGGATACCCCAAGCTAATATAAGTAGTATCACATTAATTTATATACTATTTGATATAATTATTATCGATTATTAATACATTCGTATATAAGATGTGATATTATTACGGCTTCATTTATATATAAACTATGATATAATAACTACCACGTTTTATTTATACTATGTTAGTATATAATCACTAATATGTTTGTATATGGTATGTAATACATTTAGTACCATATTAAATATATACTATTTGATAGAGTCACTACGAATTACTAACATATTATGTTGAAATAAACCATATCATATATGATGTTTTATTAAATTTAAGTGTTGGTTGTATTACATGTTATTTTATAATTATACCTAATCATAGATAATATAATACAACATTCATGTATATATGATGCCATATCTAATACCACATTTACATATTCAGGATACACGAACTCATACAAATAGTACCACATTAAAAATATATAATATTTAATATAAGTATGGCAAGATATATAATGTGATATAGTTACCATCAATTATTAAATATATGGTAATGATATATAAAATTTGATATGTTTACAAATAGATTTGTATATAACATGTCATACATTTGTATATAACATGAGGAAGTTATATAATTTATGACATTATATAAGCTACTATGTGATACTAAATATACTGGTTTGTGATACCAATTTATATAATTTGTGGTACTATATAAGCTAATATGTTTTACTAAATATATCGATTGTGGTACTAAAATTATATAATTTGTGGCACTATATTACCTACTATGTGCTATTAAATATACTGATTTGTGGTACAAAATTAGCTAATTTATGGTACTATATAAGCTAATTTGTGATACTATATATATTGATTTGTGGTACTAAATAACATATTTTTGGTACTAACATCATTTGTGGTACTATATAAGCTACTCTGTGGTACTAAATATACAGATTTGTACCAAATTATATAATTTGTGGTACTATATAAATTAATTTGTATTATATATATTGATTTGTGTTAATAACATATTTTTGGTACTAAATAACATAATTTGTGGTACTATATAAGCTATTATGTTGTACTAATATACTGATTTGTGGTACCAAATTATAAAATTTATGGCACTATATAAGCTAATAGGTTTTACTAAATAAATTGATTTGTGGTACTAAATAACATATTTTTTGTACTAAATAACATTATTTATGGTACTATATATGCTACTCTGTGGTACTAACTATACTGATTTGTGGTACCAAATTATATATTTTGTGCTACTATATAAGCTATTTTTTTGACTATATAAAGTTAATGTGATACTATATAAGCTAATTTGTTATATTATATGTACTAATTCGTGGTACTATAAAATCTAATTTGTAGTACTACATAAGCTAATTTGCGGTACTAAATAAGTTGATTTTGTGTTACTAAATAGGCTTTGGTACTACATAATCTACTTTCTGGTACTTTATTAGCTAAATTGTGGTACTAGATAATCTAATTTACTGTACTAAATAATATAACTTTGGTACTATATAACCTGCACCAAACACACTCCAAAAACAATGATATTTCTCACTTTATTTAGTACCACATATTTGATTAACTAGTACCACATTCCAATACGCAATTCCTCTGAAATTAGGCTTTATTATTAACAGTGAGCTGATGAGTAGTACAAGAGCAATCTGATCCGACCATGGCGAAGATTCTTGCACTCGCGGCTCTCCTGGTAGCGATGCTATCCCTGGCCACCGCAAACACCTACACCACCACCATCAACGACGAAGCCAATTCACGGCAACCATAATGGTGCCACCAGCAGCTGCAGAGCCAGCGGTTCAGCTCCTGTCAAAGATACTTGCAACAAGGAAGATGAGGCAGCGCATACGACTCAGAAGATCACAAAGTAATTCTGAGCGGTGTGTTTTTGTGAAGTATAGAGGAGATTGTCGTGGGTGCAACTACCTGTCTATCAACTTCATGTTAGAGTTAACCACTCCTCCGATAAAGAGATTTGTAATAGGTTAATTGTGTACTTATAATAATGACATTAAGATGAAATAGAAAAGACTTGTTTCTGAACTAGGGTAAAAAAAACACAGTGGGCTGATGAGCAGAAGAAGTTTGAGAAATTTTGAGGTTGATTAGAGGAGATTTGATGAAGATGTTACATATGTTTCCTAAATAATATATATAATGAAATAAAGGGTAAAATAGACATTTGCATGAACAATAAAGTTAATGAGAACTGAAACTTTGAAAGATGGAGTTGCTAAAAACTTTTTATGACAAAAGACTGAACATAAATCAAATATTGGATTTAGGAATTTATTTTCAATTTGCCGATATTTGAACCATATCTCTTTTTCATTTTTTTTCTAAAATATAAAATTAAAAAAATAGTCAGCTGCGGCCCCCACTCCACCACTCTATCCAATCATTCACGAACACCATTCATCTCTTCTTCTCCCTTCTTTTTTATACAAAATCATAGTGTGTTTTCTGCCCCGAATGATCCCAACTTTCCTGAAAGTTCAAGTGTTTCCGGTGATATTTCTTGGTTTAAATTTCGAATCTGAATTATTAGTGTTTTTTCTTGCTCAAATTTTGCCATTTTTATTTCCGCCATTCTTGAGCAGACAAAATGACAGCTTTATACAGAATTTTGCAGTAGGTTATCTGTGTATTTCTTTACTTAGTAATCACCAATGTTTGCCTTATTTTAAGCAACTCAAAATTCCCAATATTGTTCGATCCCAAGCAAGATCTACTGTTTTTCAGCAATTTTCTTATAAGAAATTATATTATTGGTTTTTGTGAAGCTAGGGTATCCTTGATTCCTTTCCCAGATTCCAAAAAAACGTATCAAGATTCCATTCAAATCTGAAATCCTATATCTCCTTCCATATCCTGTCAATTATTTCACCTCTGAACGCTGTTTCTCCACTTTGATCAACCTTTTAGCGACCAGGAGAATGAACAGAGAAATGGCAATCCTGTCTCCTGCATCATATATCAAGAACTCGAACTGGTTATTAAAGGAAAACAAGGTATCCCTGTGGACTCCTGAGGAGAACAAGAAATTCGAAGATGCTCTTGCGATATACGATAAAGATACACCGGATCGGTGGGACAATGTTGCGGCCATGATCCCTGGAAAAACAGTTAACGATGTGATTAAACAGTACAGGGAATTGCTGGAAGATGTTAGCGATATAGAAGCAGGGCTGATTCCAGTTCCAGGATACAGCTCCAATTCATTCACATTGGAATGGGCGAGTAAACAAATGTATTCCCCTGTCGGGAAAAGAAACTCCCCGATTCGGTGTTCTGTTCATGAAAGAAAGAAAGGGGTGCCCTGGACTGAAGAAGAACACAGGTGAACTAAATCTTTTTCTGAACTTTATACAGAATCTTGAGCTGGAAAATTTTCAAGTTTTGATTCAGTTGTTGTTTTTGATCCACAGGCAGTTTCTTATGGGGCTTAAGAAGTATGGGAAAGGAGATTGGAGGAATATATCACGCAATTTTGTGACAACAAGGACTCCGACACAGGTTGCTAGCCATGCGCAGAAGTATTTTATCAGGCAACTCTCAGGAGGGAAAGATAAGAGAAGATCAAGTATACATGATATCACCACTGTAAATCTTCAAGAAACTAATCCATCGGATTCACAGGAAAAGATATGTCTGGTTCACCGGATAAATCTACCTCGATGAAACATCTGCAGCCAAATTCAGGCATGAATCCAGGAGCAATGATGCGTTTTCAAGGGGGTTCTTCTTTTGGACTGAATCTGCAAGAACATAATATACAGATGAGTAAATTACAGGGAATCGGGTTGGAACATCATGGTAAAATGTTTCACAAGGGAATCGTTAAATTATCGAGGTCTTAGGTTTCTTGATTTTCTGCATTTCAATGCTTGATGCCGATGAAGTTAGCTAGTATGCCATCTATTACAGTTTTTTCGAAAACCTTATCGCGAAACGGTGCATCAAGAATGACAGAAAGATCAAGAAAATTGTTTTTTCCAAGTTCGCAGGGTGATAAGATTATTGCGTAGTTAGTTCAGATCATTGGAAAGGTTTAATGCATGTGGATACTATTTTTTTCCTCGTATATTTCGAGTAAATAAGTGAATTCTAATTTGTCCATCTTCGTAGACTTGTAGTTGCTCCATACGGCCAAATTAACATTTTTTATTTATGAAAAGTGGAAGTGACTGAGACATAGGAGCATGGACGCGGGTGATTGCCCTTTACTTTTAAATTTTTTTATAAATTCATAAGAAAATATTATTTTGCCTTTAGTAATAATTTTCCAACTTCAAAACCTCCATAGTAATACAAACATATTTGTTGTTATTGTAGCATCAAGTGTTGCTCAAAAGAAATTGTGGGCACAAGAAAAAGCTTGTCCTTTGTATCTGATTCAATGACATTATTGGAGAGAATTGTGTACACTATTTGTCTCATTGTCTCATAAACTCCTTTCTCTGTTCCTTTACCAATTAATGGCAGGCTATTCCTGTACTACTACATAGGGTGTATTTCACACCAAAAACAGTATCTTTTGGATTCTCAAAATAAGGAGTGAGACCTCATTAAATACAGGGGCTTATACGATCTAATGATGCATTTGGATTAAGATATTTGAAGTCATATATTTCAAATCCACATTTTTACTAATTCATATAATGTAATGGTAATTGTGATTGATTTGAAATGCACATAAGATATGTGAAATTTTAAATCCAAGTTTAAAATAAATTCTCAAATCAAATTCCTCTATTCAAATAAAATTCATTCATCCAAACACAACCTAAATGTTTTGAATGAAGCCCAACATAAGTCAGGTTGTAGCATACCATAATTTTTCAAAAATCCCATCTTCCCTTACAATTTTAACTTTGTTTACAAAGAAAGGTTTCCAGACGGTCATTAGATTACAATGGGAATTGACATCCAACAAGATCTCTAATTGTTACTGGTTACTCTTTTTTCTCACCACAATAGAATGATAGGAACCAAGACTTCCAGCTCAGTTGGCTTCGCAAAAGTCTCATGCACCTTTGGACAGTCTCAAGTTCAAAGTGGACTTAGGCCCAAAATCTTTGTAAAAATCCCCCATCCCCCTAAAAAAATAAAAAGAATGATTGAAACCTCTAGAAGTTGAAATTTTTCCTATTGATCAAGTGGGATATGGACATCATGTCCAATAATTGAATCACTAATTACATTTGTACAAAATAATGCAATTGTTTAACATGTCATGTTTGTAAAGTTAATGACACTATCTTTGACCTTTGTTAGTGTATCTAATTGAAATAATAATAATCACACTATTATGAGCATCTAGAAATTCTTCACCAAGTTAAAACATGTGATTTGCACTGTGTTTAATTAGCTCATCTTTTCGTCATGCAAGTGAGTTAAGCCACTCGTGAGTAACTTGCGAATGGCTTGGTCAAAGGTGATGCTCTATTTGGATTCGAACTCAAAGCTTTAATCTCTAGTACTGATTTATTACTCTAGCTGAAATAATAATTTTATTTATAACAAACTAATTGTATAATATTCAAAGGTATTTTGGTGAATATGCAGAGCTCGAGTTCGAAACCGATTGATGCTAAAATGTTCAAGCTCAAACCCAAGTTATTCGAAAGTACTCAGAGTCGAGCTAAAACTCAAATGGATCAAGTTCGAGTATTTACGCTCGACCTCGACTAAGCTGTTGTCCAGCCCTGCTCTAGACAAAATCTTGAAAAGTTTATAGTCCATAGCAAAGTTGTTTTGCAATATATTTAGGCTCCCCCGACCCGTCACCCTCACGCAGTAGGCAACAAAGATGAGAATCACCATTTCAACAAGCCCTTATGGTAAAAGGACAAAACTAACCCCACTCCTTTTTTTAGAAGGACCAACTTTTTGCGAGCTGAGCGAGTAAAAAAGTTTACTACTTTATTCTGTTGCGATGACATTCCCCTCGCCCCTCAGTATATTTACACCATACACCTAATCTCACTCCTTTCCTTCATCTGATTCAGATACCTTGCTTCATAATGATCTAAAAATTGATTCAAACACTAATGATTGTGAAAGAAGTAGTGAAGAAAGCATCTTGAATAGATCCTTTGTGGCATAAAGTAATATTTCTCTATTGTGGTTCTTGAAGGAACCCCACCAGCAACAAATTTGGTATGAAAGGAATAATAAATGATGACGACCCACTAAATTATTGAGCTATTGGTTATAGATTTATAAAGGGTGGTGTGATTTGGATGTAAGTGTTAGCATTAATGCCCTACAAGCCAAACGTTGGCCCAATGGGCTTTATATTAACCCTGGCCCAATTAGCTTATACAACTATAAATATGACATTTATATCAGAAGGAAGAACGACCTAATCACTCTCAATCAATTCACGCTCTCTAAAAGTTCATACAAAACTAGCACTGGTGTGAGCTTGTAGATCTGGTCAGGTTGATTGGACTCGAGGGTCACCGCTATCAGATTCACGTCGGTGAACGGTAATTCCTTTTCGTGCATTTATTTGATTTATGCATGTTAATATATGAATCAGGCGCGATCGGCCGTCCCCGGGTCAGATCTGTTTATTGTATTATTTCCGCTGCGTTTGGATCTGGCGCCGGGGCACGGAAACCCAACAGTGGTATCAGAGCCAGGTTCCGATTTGATTCATATATTCAATAATTAAATTTATTAGATTGTTTCAAATCGATATTAAGCGCATTCGATTTTTCAGAAATTTTGGATCCTGAAAAAACATAGAAATTGTATTGAAAAGGTTTTAATTCAAACCCACTACTGTCCATCGGAAATTGTTTCCAAACCATTCGTGGCTATCTCCTCCCATGCGACGCCGTGCCGCTCAATGAACTGCCGTGTACCGCCGCCAGCCATCCAACACGCGGCCTGATCTCGCGGATGATTCAATGGCCGTGCGTTCAGTAATACGCGACCCAGTTTCTCGGATTGGCGACAGAGACGAGACGATGCAGACGATTTCTGGGCGATTTCATCCGGGTGGTGCTGCAATGGTTGCAGCACAGCGACCGTGGATGCAACGGGAAGCTGACGGCGTGAGGGCTGAGGGCGAGAGGCTGCGGCGGCGCAGGTTGTGCCAAGTGATATGGCTGGCGGCTAGGGTTTCTAGCTTGGGGAAGGTGAATGAACAGTGTTTTCGGTAAATTAAATATAAAAAAAGTTTCAAAATCCGAAAATAATGTATTTTTGGATTAAGAAAAAAAAATTGATTTTTAATTTTGGATCCAAATTGTTTGGAGTCCATAAATTTTTTTGGATCATTTTAGATGTTTTATCCGGATATTATTTTTGAAATAATAAATCATAATACTTAATTTATTAAAAATGTGATTTTTAATTTATTAAGTGTAAAATGGAGATTTTACATTCAGTTGAAAATTTAATTAATTGAAAATTGAATGAAAATGTTTCATTTAATTTGTTAATTTTATTTTTGGTTAATATTATGATTTGAGGTAAAATAGTGATTTTACCAAGTAATTGAAATTTAATTAATTAGAAATTAAATGAAAGTGTTTCATTTAGTTTGTTAATTTTATTTTCGATTAATATGATTTAAAGGTAAAATAGAGATTTTACCAATTAATTGAAATTTAATTAATTAAAAATTAAATAAAATGGTTTTATTTAATTTGTTAATTTTATTTGCAATAAATGATGCGATTAGTGGGAAACGATAGAATAAATTAATTATTGTGCTTTAATTACATGTGATGTAATTAGTACAATTACATATGATGTAATTATTTAGTTTAATGTTTAATTACATAAGTTGTGATTGCATGATGGATGATTACGGGCCTTGACCAATATGTTTAGGTGAATGTTTAGGTTTTTTATTGTTTCATTATTATTGTGTTTTTGGTTATCGGGCCTGCGAGCCTGCTCTCTCTATTTTCTGATGTATCCCACCCCGGATTTGTATCCCTATTCTCTTGTTTGCACGATTTAAATGTAAAATCTTTAGAATTAGTGGGAGATCGAGATCGAAGATGGAGCATCAAGAATCAAGACATGTATAATGGAAGCAAAAATGTAATAGGATTGCATTACATACCTGCATCACCTTAGACAGACTTGTGATCAACGTATGGCTCACGTGGATCAATTAGGAAAAGGCCGTAATCGTCCATATTTATTTTTATTATGCATGTGATGTATGATAAATGTTTGTTTGTATGTTTTATTAATACATATGACTGCATGAATAAAACATAGTTGCATGAATCCGGCAATCAAACAAACAAGTACTTGATGAGATTTGAAAATTATTAAATCACTCTTTTGAATATGATTCAAAAAAATTTAATATCAAACTGTAAAGGGAGCTCAAAGGAGTTTGTTGTTTCCTGTCTTCCATCAACAGTTAAGCCATGAGACGCTACTTGTGTCAGGTGTCTTGTCTCACCCTCGTGGGGGGCATCTGGCATGGGAAAGCTGTGTGTTTAACTGCCACTTAATTATGGATAGGGTTCTGTTAACCTTTAAGATTACTCACCCTCGTGGGGTCTTATTGGCGGATATTACCATCCGTGGGATGGGTTAGTTTGACGTGAGAAGGCATAATTGGCCTGCCTCCGTAGGGTTATGTCAATCACGAGACGAATACCTTGGGGGTTGCATATGATGCAATTGTGAGCTACCTTTAGTATCATGAGGTCGGCTAGACCCTCGCCCGGGGCTATCATGAGCTAGTTGGACTCCAAGCCCACTAAGAAAATACGATTTTCCGTTCATTTGTCATGAGGGTGATGAATTCGAAAAATTTAGTGGGAGCATTCAATAACTAAAGTCCATAGTTTTTGAATTAATTAATAATCAAACGATTTGCATGTATTTTCTGTTTATTCTCAGTATTGTGATTGCCGTGAATCCGATTGCATCAATTCTCGATATAAACAAAGTAACCGCACCAAATTATTCTGATTGACTATTAATGTAAAAATAGTGCTTGTTTCTAAAAGATTGCTATATACCCTTGGTGGGAGTCTCCTGTTGAAGTGTCTCCGGTTCGTCTCATGAAGAGATTGCCACACTTGAGAAGTGATGGGACGATGATCTCTAGACTATGTGCTATATGATATCATCAATGTCACCAATGAGTTTCAACACAAATATGCGAAATTCGTTCACATTGCTGATATTTTCCAACACCTACAAATGTTGTTTGGTGAACGGACGCGATTACTGAGACTCGCGATTTCAAAAGAGCTATTTTCATTTCACATGCGAGATGGGGCTTCGGTCTATGAGCATGGTATAAGAAAAATATCTCTTGTTGAGAAATTGGAAAATTTGAATGTGACAAATCCTCATTAACTGGCTATAGATTTGATCTTATAGTCAAAATGTTGGAAACTCATGAGTCCTTGATTCAAAAGGAGAAACGAGTTCTTCTTGTCGAATCTTCTACCAATGGTAGGAAGAGTTCAAGGATAAAGAAGAGGAAGGGAAATGGTTCCCAACCTTGAAAGACGAAAAAGGATATAGTAGCAACTAAGAAAGGAGAGGCATCTATGTTTTCACTGCTGGTCACTAGCGCAAAATTGTAAGGAATACATATACTAGAAGCGTTCTAGAAATGGTATGTTATATATTAAAATTAAATGTTTCTATTGGTTCTACTTCTTAAGTATATGATGTCAGTTGTGCTCGCATTTTTGCAAAGAGTTGCATGTGATGTGAAGAAGTAGAGAGCCCTAGGAAGGTGAACCTACCTAAGGCTAAGCATTGTAGCAAGAGTTGTTGCAATGACTGTTTGAAACATTTATTTAATATAAAATCTTGAACTGGTTAGGAACTGGTTTGAGCAATTATTTATTTGTTCTAGATTTAATCATGGACATTGTTCCTATTTTGATAGAGAATGATATTCTTTTAAATATGCGAATGTGATTTGCATTATTTTTAAGAATGCATGTTTTATTGAATCTGGTGAACTTATGAATGATTAGTATGATTATATTCAAAGAATATAAAAAGAATGATAACTTAAATCCAACATATATTTAGCATGTGCTGAATGTCCATTGAATCTGATTCATATGGACGTATGTGGAGCACTAAATGTTAGTGCAAGATGATGTTGAGTTCTCTTAAAGAGAATGTGATTCTCTCTGAGTAACTCTCTAAAGTTACATATTTGTTGAATATAATTCATACCAATGCAGTGACCAAAACTCCATATACGATATGGATTGAAAAATAATCCAAATTTATATTTTGAGATTGTTCTGCTTATGTGAAGCAGCCAGTGGGAGATGAGTTGGATAGTTGATCCATCTTATGTTATGTTGTGGAAATTTATATTATCAATTGCAGGCAAAGAGTTTGTTTCGCAAGTGCAATCTTTCTAGAGAAAATGTTTCTATTAGAAATGATGACAACATAATATAACTTGAAAGGGTTCAAGAACCACAAACCACTAGAAAAGTGAGTGAAATTAATTGAGTCAATCATAACCTTTGATTTACACGCACGAAGGAGATTTGAAAATGTTTCAAGAACTCCTGATAAATTGAATTTACTCATAGAAAGTAGTCAAAATGATTTTGACCATGGATGTGATCATAGAACTTTCAAGGAGACGATGTTGGACATCGTTTTGGGATATTGGCGAGATGCCGTGAAATTTGAAATAGACTCCATGCACTCCAATAAGGTATGGGCCTTAGTAGATCCTCTTTGGGAATTGTTCCCATTGGATGCATGGATTTACAAGTGAAAGCTTGGAGTGGATGGGAATGTAGTGACTATCAAAGCTTGACTGGTGAGAAACGATTATTCTCATAGGCAAAGAGTTGTTTATGAGAAAATTTTCATCGGTTATGATGCTATAGTCTATTTAGATTTTATTAGTTATATCTTTATATTATGAATATGAGATATGAGTAATGGATGTGAACACAACATTTCTCAGTGGTGGCATTGAGGTAGAAATGTAGCAACCAAATGTGTTTACAACTTCTTGTAGTGAGAAAAAATGTTTTCAAACTCCAGAGGTCCATTTATGGGCCTAAGAAGGCATCTCGAAGTTTGAACTTCCGTTTTCATAACATCATCAAAGTGTTTGGTTTTGTTAAAATCCGGAAGTGACATGCGTGTGCAAAAGGGTTAGTACGAGCATGGTTACATTTGTGATGCTTTAAGTCGATTATATCATCCTCATTGTGAATGGTATTGGATTAATCAATTAAAGCATGATTATCTACTAATTTCTCCATGTAAGATTGAGAGAAGCATCATAAGTGCTTAGCATAAGGATCTATAGGGATAGATCTAAAGGATGCTTGAAATCTCTCAATCTACGTACATAAACACTGTGCTAAAAGGGTTTAGCATAGAATAGTCGAAAAATGAGTTACTTCATAATATGTCATAGTATTCATCTCTGGAGTCAATGGGTCTTAAGATTGATGAGGAGAGAGAAAAGATGACATTGGTACCTTATATTTCTACTTTTAATAGCATACTGTATGCTATGGTATGTACTTGGCCTGATGTATGTTCTTAGAGTAATGGGCAGACATCAGACAGATCCCGGTGAAGGTGTGATATCCCTGAAATGATTAATTGCAATTCGGTGCATTAATTGTGTTTATATGATTAATTATGTGGTAATTAATTATGTGTTGGAATTATTATGTGGAAATGCTTAGTCACGTGTTAGAGTGACCCGGGATAGCATTTCAGGGTGCATGTTGGGTATGTTGGGATTTATTGTTGGAAGCATGATTTATTTGCCTTGGTTAGCAATTAATTTGAAATCATGTGTTTAATTGATATTTTGGTGCATTTGGTTTAATGCTTTGGAAAATATCATGTTGGGGTGTTTTATACACCATGGGTTATGGATTGCATTTTAATTTAACCCAATCCCCTTTTATACCCTTATAACCCCACCTCATCCACTTTCACTTTACCAAAATCAAATCTACAAACCCTTTTCTCTCCATTTTCGAGCTCAAGCTTTGGGGTGAAGAGAAGTCCTTGCAAAATCTTGTTTTGTGGAGATTGTTGGGTGATTTGAGGTCCCCAAGAGGTATGGATACCTCATGGTTAATTTTGTAAGGTTTGTTTGAGTTTAGTATGATTTTGGATGGGTTTAAAATGGGTTTTTGTTGGGTTGTTGTGGGTTTGGTTATATGTTGGATTTATACTTGTTTTGAAGTATATTTTGGTGGTTTATGTTGTTTAGATGTTGTTGGTTTGTTTGGTTAAGTGTTGGTATGGATTGGAAGAAATTTTGGGAGCAAAAATGGTGAAAAACGCATGTCTGTGCGAGGCGATCGATCGCCTCAAAAGAGGCGACCGATCGCCAAGAGGCAGTAACATTTTGCGGGTTAGGCGATCGATCGCCTAAAATGTGGCGACCGATCGCCGAGAGGCAGTAGCCAAATCAAAGGAATGGCGATCGATCGCCATGTTTGGGGCGACCGATCGCCGCAGTGAAAATTTTGAGGCGACCGATCGCCTGGGTGAAGCGATCGATCGCCGCCTGTGGAATTTTGGAAAATGGTTTCTTTTGTCAAATTTTTGGTATTTGGCTATTATTTGGCTTCTAATATGGGGTTGTGTGATTGTGTAGAACCATCCCAGGTAGCAACGCAACCGAGGAACTGAAGCCAGATCAATTCCACTTTTGGAAAGGTACGTAGTGGACGTACGGGCACCCCAACGGTACATGTATCTTATATACTTATTGTTATGCATTGTGGATGCAAGTATATATGTGGTATTGCATTGTGGATGCAAATACATGTTATGCATGATGTTTATAGATGCATATGATTATTGGTGCATATCCCATGAGTCGTGGTCATCCCTTGATGATTTTAATGCTTGCCGCTATTTGGTTTGGTTCCGCTAAATGTGAAGCGAGGGGTGGGAGCGCCGCATGTCACATTTGAGCGTGGTTATCATATAGGGCGAGGAAAGGGTATTTGCCGCTCAATGAGAGGCGATGGGTGGGAGTCCCGCAGTCCATTGAAGCGAGGTTATCCTATGCCGCCTATATGTAAATAAGCGAGGGGCATTAAAATACATTGTGATGGACAGACTAGGGATTGGTGATCAGTATTTGGTATTGATGAGCTGGTATATGTCATGACATGTTTAGACCATTAAAAATAATCTATTGATTATACTCATGAGTTATGGTACAGGGACAACCAAACGGGAAGCGTTTGAAATGCATGGGGAAAACAGGAAGTGTTTTATTATGATTATGCATTTACGCTTTATCTTCATATTGTGTTGAATATGAATGATTATTATTGCTCATGTTTGGGGGTTGTCCTTGTAGGTACATGTTTGGCATGATAGGAGGGCTAGACGGGTTGAGACAGTGAGCTTGAAGAGCATCTTTGGTAGATGAAGGACAGGATTATTTTGCCTAGTGTCTACTCTAGGAGTAGTGTAAAACTAGTTGATAGCATTCATTTGATGGGGAATGTAATTAATCCATTTTTGGTAGTCCTTATTTTTGGCATGTAATGCTTAAGCTCATAAACTCAACACGTTATTTCTCACTCTGATTATTTATTTAGCTCTATTATGCCTTGGTTCCGCATTTAAGGATTAGGGTCCTTACATTAGTGGTATCAGAGCAGTGGTTAGAGAACCCGGGAACGAGTGAAGGGTAGCCTTAGCATGTTTGGCTAGGTGCTTACATTTGAAGCATGTTTATGCATGTGGTGCATATTGATGTATATTCTGTTATACTAACATGCGTATTCTCATTCCTGTTATCTAACGGCATAACATATATACTGCTTTGGAATTCTTGTTAACATTTGTATTACAGCATGGCTGCTAATGAGGAAGTTGGAGATGTGGGTAGTGTGAATGCAAGTATCGGACAGGCGAACCCTCTACCTCCACCGGCTGTAGGCATGGAACCAGTGGTTCAGTTATTGCTACCGGGTGAGATCAGTCTGACGCAATTTCTGTCTTACCATCCGCCCCGGTTTGAGGCGACAGAGTCCGGAGAAGAGGCTGAAGAGTGGCTGGAAAGACTTGAACAGATCTTTGTATCGGCTCCTTGTGCTGTTACAGCTTGGCTGAGGCTGGCGGAGTTTCAGTTAGCAAAGAAACCTCTCATGTGGTGGAGGAGCACGGTGATGGAGCTAAGAGCACTGGGTGCTGTGATTGATTGGACACTCTTCAGGACTAGATTTCTGAACCGATACTTCTCCGCAGCGGCGAGACAGACGAAGGAAGACGAATTTACAAGTTTGAAGCAGGGGAACATGACAGTGGCAGACTATGCCACACGGTACTCTTCGTTGCTAAGGTACGTTCCCCACATTGCCACCAATGGGCACGCCAAGATGAGGAATTTTATGAAGGGGTTGCGACCGGAGCTCTATGACCGGGTTATCACCAATAACCCAACTTCTTTTGATGATGCTCTCACAAGGGCGGAGCTTGCCGAGCTTGGGGTGGGAGCTTATTCTAATGCTATGCCACCACCGGTACCGCAACAGAGGCAGACTAGTGACAGTTTGAGGCCCCGGGGAGAACCATTTAAGCCTCGTGGTGCCTCTTTATCTTCACGTTTTGGGGGAAAGAAGTACTTTGGTCAGAAACAGGATGGCAAGAAGGGCAATTGGTCGGCCAATCGAGGGTCTTCACAAGGGGATAGGCCGGGAGAGCCGAGGTGCAACAATTGTGGAGGGCCACATTCTTCAAACAAGTGTCCTGCATGTTATATCTGTGGCAAGATGGGTCACATCGCTCGGTATTGCCCCACTCGGGGAGGACAGTCAGAGTATCAGGGCAACAGGCCGAGGTTTGATGATAGGACGATGCAGCAGAGGCAGCAGTTTGGGCCTCGACCATCGGGAGGTCAGACAGTAGGACCACCCCAGGGGCAGGTGTATGCACTGACCAGGGAGCAGGCCCAGGCAGCCCCAGAGGAGGTGATCGCCGGTACGTGTCATTTATTTACGTACCCTGCTTTTATTTTGATCAATACAGGTGCCTCCCACTCTTTTGTATCGGTGGGTTTTGTAGAAAGACACCATATGCGCACGTCTTCTTTACCCACGCCTCTCCTTGTCTCGACACCCACTGGAAGAAATGTCGTTGCTGATCGGTTTATGGCAGACTGCCTCATTTATTTTGAGGGCAACGAGTTGAAGGCAGACTTGATCGTATTGGGCATGTCAGACTTCGACTGCATCTTGGGTATTGATGTTCTGAACAGATATCAGGCAGTGGTAGATTGCCGACAGAGGACAGTGAAGTTCAGACCTGAGTTGGGCAGTCAGTGGACTTTCTATGGCAACGGTTCTCGTGCGAAGATTCCGTTTATTTCAGCGATCAAGATGACTCAGTTATTGGAACGTGGCCACACGGGTTATCTCATCTATGCCGTGGACACGTCTGGGAAGAATAAAGAATTGAGAGTCGAGGATGTGCCAGTAGTGGCAGAGTTTACTGATGTATTCCCAGAAGAGATCCCAGGATTCCCACCGGCTAGGGAAGTTGAGTTTGGGATCGAGCTGTTGCCAGGGACATCCGCTATCTCTCGTGCACCTTATAGGATGGCACCGGCTGAGTTGAGAGAGTTGAAAGAACAGTTGCAGGATCTCCTGGACAAGGGATATATACGCCCGAGCGTGTCGCCATGGGGCGCGCCAGTTCTCTTTGTGAAGAAGAAGGACGGTTCGATGCGGTTGTGTATCGATTACCGGCAACTGAATAAGGCTACAGTGAAGAACAAGTATCCTCTTCCAAGGATAGATGACTTGTTTGATCAGTTGCAAGGTACCAGGGTGTATAGCAAGATTGATTTGAGATCCGGGTATCATCAGATTCGAGTCAGAGAGGAAGATGTGCAGAAGACAGCATTCCGGACCTGATATGGACATTATGAGTTCCTAGTGATGCCGTTCGGCGTGACGAATGCTCCAGCAGTCTTTATGAGTCTGATGAACAGAGTGTTTCAGCAGTATCTTGATCAGTTCGTCATTGTGTTTATTGACGACATTCTCATCTACTCCCGGAGTGAGGAAGAGCGTGTGAGACACTTGAGGACAGTGCTTCAGATTCTCAGAGAGCATCAGTTATATGCTAAGCTCAGTAAGTGTGAATTTTGGCTGAGCAGTGTAGTGTTTCTGGGGCATGTCATATCGAGCAGCGGAATATCAGTAGATCCCAAGAAGATTGAGGCTGTGATGGAGTGGGCTGCCCCCACTTCTGTGCCTGAGATTCGGAGTTTTCTTGGTTTGGCCGGGTATTATCGGCGCTTTGTCGAGGGCTTTTCGAAGATTGCCAAGCCGTTGACACAGTTGACTCAGAAGGGTGTGCCTTTCTTTTGGTCAGAAGCTTGTGAGGAGAGCTTCCAGGAGTTGAAGCACCGGTTGACGACGACGCCAGTGTTAGTGATCCCTACGGAGAACTCCAGATTTGTTCTGTATACTGACGCATCACTTCAGGGCCTTGGGTGTGTTCTGATGCAAGATAAGCATGTGGTAGCTTATGCATCGAGGCAGTTGAAGCCGCATGAGACCAGATATCCAGTTCATGACTTGGAATTGGCGGCTATCATCTTCGCCCTGAAGATTTGGAGGCATTATTTGTATGGTACGTCGTTTACCATCTACACGGATCACAAGAGCCTCAAGTTTTTATTCACTCAGGCAGAGCTGAACATGAGGCAGAGGAGGTGGATGGACCTACTCAAGGACTATGATTGCGAGATAGAGTACCATCCCGGAAAAGCCAATTTGACAGCAGATGCTTTGAGCCGGAAAGTGAGGAGTTCTGCTGAGGACGTCATCCATTTGTCAACTATGATGACCTCCTATTGCCATCTGGGCTATGATTTTGACATTGATGCATCACCTGTGTATGTATCGACTTTGTTAGCTGAGCCAGATATCTACGAGAACATCAGGAGAGCTCAGAGGTCAGATGATGAGGTTCAGAGGTGGTTATATTTAGTACATCTTGGTCAGCCAACGAAATTCAGAGTGGCCGATGACGGATCCTTGAGATTGGGTAACCTTTGGGTGGTTCCGAGTACGCCGGAGTTGCGTAAAGGGATCTTGGAGCGAGCTCATAGTAGCAGACTTAGCATCCACCCAGGCGGGAAGAAGATGTATAAAGATCTACGTGGTCAGTTTTGGTGGAAAAGGATGAAATCTGATGTCGTCGCTTTTGTGAAGAGGTGTTTGATCTGACAGCAGGTTAAGGCAGAGAGACAGAGACCTGGCGGCGAATTGAGAAGCTTGGAGATACCGAAGTGGAAGTGGGAGCACATTTCCATGGACTTCGTGACTCATTTGCCGAGGAGTGCTTCAGGCTTCGATGCTATTTGGGTGATTGTGGACAGATTGACTAAGGTAGCCCACTTTATCCCCTATAGCATGACCTTCACCTTTTTGAGGATGGCGCAGTTATATATTAGAGATGTGGTGAGATTGCATGGGATCCCCGTTTCCATAGTGTCAGATCGAGATCCACGATTCACATCTCATTTCTGGGAAGGCCTTCAGTCAGCTTTGGGAACTGAAGTCAGATTGAGCACTGCTTATCATCCTCAGACGGATGGCCAGACCGAGCGCACTATCCAGACGCTCGAGGACATGTTGAGAGCTTGTGTTTTGGAGTTCGATGCCTCTTGGCAGGATTCAGTGCCTCTGGTAGTGTTTTCTTATAACAATAGCTACCAGGCGAGTATTCAGATGGCTCCGTTTGAAGCTCTTTATGGCAGACGGTGTAGATCACCCTTGTGTTGGGATGATTTGGCGCAAATCGGTCGGAGGACCGGAGTTGATTCGGGAGATGGAAGAAAAGATAAAGACGATAAGGCAGAAAATGAAAGTAGCCCAGGACAGACAGGCAGCTTATGCGAACAAACGGCGGAGACCGTTGGAATTTCAGTTGGGAGATAAGGTCTTTTTGAAGATCTCGCCTTTCAGAGGCGTTGTGCGATTTGGGATGCGCGGGAAATTGTCTCCGAGGTATGTTGGACCATACGAGATTTTGCAGCGCATTGGCACCTTAGCTTACCGACTGGCTTTGCCGCCTTCTTTATCTGGTATACATGATGTGTTTCATGTATCGATGCTGTGGAAGTATGAGCCGGATCCGTCGCATGTTTTACAGCCTTCCGAAGTTCAGTTAGAGTCCGATGTATCTTATGTGGAACGACCTGTTAGAATTCTGGATCGAGCAGACCGCAGACTTCCGAATAAAGTGATACCTATGATCAAGGTTCAGTGGGATCGCAGGAGTGTCGAGGAGGCTACGTGGGAGACGGAGCGGCATATGGTGCAGCACTACCCGGAACTATTCTCTGGTATGTGTTTATGTTTAGTTTCCTTTTGGGGTAAGTGCATATGATTTCGAGGACGAAATCTTATAAGTAGGGGAGTATTGTATAATCCCTGAAATGATTAATTGCAATTCGGTGCATTAATTGTGTTTATATGATTAATTATGTGGTAATTAATTATGTGTTGGAATTATTATGTGGAAATGCTTAGTCACGTGTTAGAGTGACCTGGGATAGCATTTCAGGGTGCATGTTGGGTATGTTGGGATTTATTGTTGGAAACATGATTTATTTGCCTTGGTTAGCAATTAATTTGAAATCATGTGTTTAATTGATATTTTGGTGCATTTGGTTTAATGCTTTGGAAAATATCATGTTGGGGTGTTTTATACACCATGGGTTATGGATTGCATTTTAATTTAACCCAATCCCCTTTTATACCCTTATAACCCCACCTCATCCACTTTCACTTTACCAAAATCAAATCTACAAACCCTTTTCTCTCCATTTTCGAGCTCAAGCTTTGGGGTGAAGAGAAGTCCTTGTGTAAGGACCCCAAGCCCTTAACCCTTGATTAGTGTATTAACCACTATGTGTGGTACATGCTTTTAATAAGATTGTTCGGGAAACTCAGATGATACTTTACCATTGAATGGCAATTACAAAATTTTCTTTAACATACAGCGTTATAAGCTCGTCTTCCTAACAATAATAGACTCATAGAACTCGCCCATTACACCACTTTTTACTTGTGGACTTTTATAAAAATTTGGGCAGAGTCTCCCCATAAATAGAGCTATCCCGAAATAAAAGCACAGCACATAACATAATTCCCGGCCAGGGAAAACATAATACTCATCAGAAAGCAGTAATACAAGTAAATTCCCAGCCAGGGAAGACACCACACATATGACATCAAAAGTGGGTTTCAACACCCACATAATACACTAATGACTCTCTTATCATTAAGCAATTCTACCTCTAATTGCATGCAACATGGAATGAAAGAGAGAGAAAGGCTCATGCCTTTACATACAACCCATATACAAGTATAATCGTGCTCACATGCGAGCATCATGAACATGTATATAATCATCATGGGTATATAGGTACTCTATACGATACCGTGCTTCATCAAACCCTGGTACCACGATCCTGGGAGTACATCCAATCAACAGCTTGAGCTCATATCCAAAGCCATCGATGTACCTGTTCACCTGCCCCAACAGAGACAGCCCCCAACGGGGTGAGCATACCAAGTCCACAATTTCATAATCATAATGACATAATACATAATTTACGAAAATGTAAATATTGTGGAATATATGTGATACTTCCTGGATGGTATCATCCTCATCATAGCGTACCCCTGTATAACCCTGTTCTCAAAACAGATAAATCATCAAATCTTGAATATGCAGTTAATCATCATATTGGTTAACCCTAGCCAGTCTCAAATCAGTAACCTTTCATAACGTCTTACTTTATTTGGCAATGATTGGTAACATTTCATAACATCATTTCATAACATCTTTTCATAACGTCGTTTCATAACATCTTTTCATAACATCTTACTTAATTTAGCAATAATTAGCAACATTTCATAACATCATTTCATAACATCGTTTCATAACATCTTTTCATAACATCGTTTCATAATATCGTTTCATAACATCTTTTCATAACATCTTTTCATAACATCTTACTTTAACTAGCAATGATTATAATTCTAGATATCGTATTGAGATTTTCTTAACTTCCGATATTGGTTAATCACTTCTCTGATTAACTACGTCTCTGTTCCTATTATTACCCATAGGGAATAAAACACAGATATCCTAGATATCTAATCAAATACCACATTTTCATTTCTTACTTCAAGGTAACTTCATACTATGGGTGTTTGCTCCGTAGCAACCACACCTCATCATTGGCTCGCTTCATAGCGGCACTGAGCATTCCACCATGTGAAACAACATATCGTAACCAAGTCCCGATACCATCATAGTAAAACATATCATATATCTTAAATCATGCATCATACTTGTAAAACATCATTTAAACTATGCTCGTACGCTAAACGTACCTTAAATCCTCGAAGTCCGAGCCAAACCTTGCTCGAGTTCCATGCCCCGAGAGACGATGTGCTAAAACGATAAATAATTCACAATTATTTACGAACATGTAACCCATGCTCAAGCACATTCATAACCTTCAAAATATTGTCAACACTCGACAATAAATCATTTAAAAGACCCGGGGCAGGGTACATGCAGGGAGGGAAAATGAATGCGACATATCGAAAAATTGCCCAAGAACACCTTCAATAATTCGAACCCTAGCATCACAATTCGAACCCAACCAAGCGTCATAAATCATTTAAAACATGAAATGAACGATCCTTAACATGAATCATCAACCCATAGTCAAAATCCCCAAATTCGAAATCAACCCTCACCAAATAGGGCAAAATCGAACCATAACATCTTAATTCAATCCCACTTAAGCATCATAATTCATTTAAACATGAATAAATCGAATCCTAACAAGAATTATCATCCTCATGCCAACAATCCCCAAAATCGAACATAAATCCCCCACACATCATGAAATTCGAACCAACCTCTACAAATTCGAACTCAATCCTCAAAATTCGAACACAATAATTCACAATAGGTAGGGAAAATACATCATAAGCATGGAAAAGGGGTAAGGAACGTTACCCAACGAAATCGGAAGCAAAATCGGACGAAATCCGATGAACCCTAGAAATTGGGGATCGTCGCTCTTTCTCAAAATTCGACCTCAAATCGCGATGAAACTTTCAATTGCCGGAGGGGAAATGAGCGCCTGGACGAGACGAAGCCGTGGGTAGGTCGGACGCGCCGATCGGCGGCGGGACGGCGGCGGCCGAAGCGCTTTTGCGCGCGGGCAGGGGCTGGCAGCGGGAGAGGGTCGCGGGAGAGGAGAGAGGAAATGGAGGGGTTGAAATGAAATTTCCTTTAAAATTTTGGGTTCAATTGGTATTTATAGCAAAAATACCCCTAAAAATTAATAACCCCACAAATACATCGTGATTCCTTAAAAATCATCTGTTTTCAAAAACTCTCTCTCTAACTCCAAAACCCTCTACCGGTGCTCACATAGCACCCGAGATTCCGAGACACATCAAAAACCCAACTCTTAGGTTTTACACCGTAATGTGAATACAATCTCAACCTCTGGGTCCAACGATCCCAACTACCCAAATAAAAGAGCCCAGAAGGCCCAACACCTCGATTAAACTCCAAATCGTCCCGTAAAACCACTTTAGGGATTATTAACACTACGGGATTAACACCTATAATCCCTGGTCATCACAATATCCCCCACTAAAAGAATTTCGTCCTCGAAATTAGCACTGGTGTATCACGTAACACCCAGGCTACACAACAACATGAAGCCATAACCTCGATTCCTGACCATATCAGAATCGTATTAATAAACGCGAGGATGCTTACCTATCATCAAACTCTGAAACAGAGCGACTTACCAAAACCAACATATCACCTAAGAGGCAAAACGTACCTCGATGCGGGTCATCCTAAAAGTCAGTCCCTCATGACTGCAAAACAACCGATACTTACGACTGTAGATCGGACAGTCATCCTGAATGACACCTCGACCGTGAGAACGTTGACCTCGTGTCAAACTCTGGAGTGGAATAGACTTCCAAATCCATCATAACGTCAAAGAGCGTCAGCACAGCTCAACGCTAATAATCCAAAAGCAGTTAGTCAACTGAAACTGTAAGGATTCGAATCGTTCCTGATTCCATCGTAGATTTCATTCCTTGACATCTCTTATCATGACTCACGATGTCCAACATACATCGTTACGAGGGAAACACTAGTATTCCACGGTGTACACATACCAAACCTGGTTTCCACTTTCAAACCTCCTCTATCGAAGGAGCAGTCGCATCATTGCAACTCAAATACATGGATTCTCAGATCGAATCAACGACGACTTGACGACTCTCTCGTTGGTACTTCACATCATGAGCTGTCCCAGACAAGTCTCCCCAAGATTAAACATAAACATATATACGTTTCAGTGAGGCATACTCAACCTCAACTTCAAATGACGTGGTGACTACCAGAGTTCACCACAATCCACTTCGTATCACCTTACGATTTGCCAAACTTGGTTCCAACGAGTAGTATAACGGCTCTAGCAAGCCCATCATGGTGCTGCACACACGCGGCAGACAAACTAATCGCTGTCTCACTAGGTTCACCTCAAACCTACCAATCAGATGGACGTTTCCACACGGCATACCATACCATGGGAAGAACAATCAATAGAGTAGTGGGTCTTTACCCAACATTCCTCCAATGCTGACATACCTTGGACACTTCAATGTCCCCATGTACCTAACATAACCTGATCCTATTCCCTTAGGACCCATCTTACACCCTCATGGGTGGTGTGACCATGTCTACCACATGTCATATCAATGGAAGAGAGAAATTCCTCCACGATTACTCCTGTCGTCAAAAACATGGCCAAAAAGCCAATCCAACGAGCATACCTCAAGGGTATCACCACTCGTAATATGATTGCCTCAAACAATATCTGCGGTACAATCACATGTACAACGCGTCCATCCATTCCTCGAGCAACCCGCTCGGTATAAGGGTCACGTCAATCGGTGACGCACACGCCACCTTGTGCCCGACACTGGCACCCAGGGCATACAACTGAAAACGTATACTCAACGCACCGATCATCGTAACGATGATGCGTGTCTAATAAGACATCTCCTGCACTATCGTCATCGCCATCCCGTGACGACACATGCCCACTCATGACATCTAAGGTATCGTCAACTAGTGACGATACAAGTCAACAATGACATCTAAATAACCTAGTCAACTCGTGACGGTCCATGTATATCAACATATGTCATCCATCATCATGCTAGTAAATAGTCATAATAAAACATGCATATCAACGCATACCAGCAATAATAATGCTAATAAAATAGCAATATCTCATACCTCATCGCTAACAAGATAGCGGCATACCTATCTCCGTCGCTCCATAATAATACGTAATCAGCACCCATCGCTCGAAGGCGGCCAAAATCCTGTGCTGAATATATAGCGGTACAGTGCATCGCTATAGAATCGACGGCATGATACCTCGTCATATAATAGGTGGCATGAAACCTCGCTATACACCTGAGTATGAATCATCGTCACATAATAGCGAAAAGAGGCATCGTCATCAATACATCTGGCGGAAAGAACCATCGCCAATCAATATAGCGGAATGAGGCATCGCTATCATACATCTGGCGGAAAGAACCATCGCCCATCAATATAGCGGAATGAAGCATCGCTATCATACATCTGGCGGAAAGAACCATCGCCCATCAATATAGCGGAATGAGGCATCGCTATCATACATCTGACGGAAAGAACCATCGCCAATCAATATAGCGGAATGAGGCATCGCTATCATACATCTGGCGGAAAGAACCATCGCCAATCAATATAGCGGAATGAGGCATCGCTATCATACATCTGGCGGAAAGAACCATCGCCAATCATCATAAAAGAATGAGTCATCGTATGGGGCACCTTACCCCGTGGCACCTTACCACAATAACATCGCATGGCTACTTACCATGTGGGGCACCTTACCCCGTGGCACCTTACCACAATAACATCGCATGGCTACTTACCATGTGGGGCACCTTACCCCGTGGCACCTTACCACAATAACATCGCATGGCTACTTACCATGTGGGGCACCTTACCCCGTGGCACCTTACCACAATAACATCGCATGGCTACTTACCATGTGGGGCACCTTACCCCGTGGCACCTTACCACAATAACATCATGTAAACATTATCATATAAGCATCGTATAATCATCATCATATAAACATCTTATGCACATCATCATATAAACATCTTATGCACATCATCATATAAACATCTTATGCACATCATCATATAAACATCGTATGCACATCATCATATAAACATCGTATAAACATCATCATTATAATCTTATTCCTCATAATCATCATCATAATCATTATCATAAACATCATATCATCTTTACTTATCATAAGCATTATCATAACTTACTTATCATTATCATCGTCATAAACATCATATCATCTTTACTTATCATAAACATTATCATAACTTACTTATCATTATCATCATCATATAAACATCATATCGTCTTTACTTATCGTAAACATCATCATAAACTTACTTATCATAATCATCATCATATGAACATCGTATAAGCCTCATCGTATAAACATCGTATAACATCAGCGTATACACATCATCATATAAACATCATCATTTCATCGTGAATACTCATGCAATAAAAGCATAGTTGTAGTATAAAGATGTGTGTTACCGTCCGATGCCCGTACGCCTCTTACGTACATTCCTTGCTTGAACATTACATGAACAAACGCATTAGTATATTCAATAATAATTGAGACCATACCGAAGTATTCCACTATCGGTGGTCTACTTAGTCTGTCCTCGGACAATACGTCATATCTTTCTTTTCCCTGATTTTCTTCCAAAATCAGATTCCTTGGCACGTAGCATATAGAGTGTTAGACATCGCTATTAATGCCATCCTATCGTGTTCCACACGATTCCTGCAACCACAATGGTTAGCAATACCACTTTTCATATCATATAAGCACATAAACAATTAGTCATGTCGTATAACATTAATGCCATCATGCATAAATATGTGCTATCAATATCTTCCTAGGCCCTTAACAGCCCCAACGAGCAACCACTGCTCTGATACCACTAATGTAAGGACCCCAAGCCCTTAACCCTTGATTAGTGTATTAACCACTATGTGTGGTACATGCTTTTAATAAGATTGTTCGGGAAACTCAGATGATACTTTACCATTGAATGGCAATTACAAAATTTTCTTTAACATACAGCGTTATAAGCTCGTCTTCCTAACAATAATAGACTCATAGAACTCGCCCATTACACCACTTTTTACTTGTGGACTTTTATAAAAATTTGGGCAGAGTCTCCCCATAAATAGAGCTATCCCGAAATAAAAGCACAGCACATAACATAATTCCCGGCCAGGGAAAACATAATACTCATCAGAAAGCAGTAATACAAGTAAATTCCCAGCCAGGGAAGACACCACACATATGACATCAAAAGTGGGTTTCAACACCCACATAATACACTAATGACTCTCTTATCATTAAGCAATTCTACCTCTAATTGCATGCAACATGGAATGAAAGAGAGAGAAAGGCTCATGCCTTTACATACAACCCATATACAAGTATAATCGTGCTCACATGCGAGCATCATGAACATGTATATAATCATCATGGGTATATAGGTACTCTATACGATACCGTGCTTCATCAAACCCTGGTACCACGATCCTGGGAGTACATCCAATCAACAGCTTGAGCTCATATCCAAAGCCATCGATGTACCTGTTCACCTGCCCCAACAGAGACAGCCCCCAACGGGGTGAGCATACCAAGTCCACAATTTCATAATCATAATGACATAATACATAATTTACGAAAATGTAAATATTGTGGAATATATGTGATACTTCCTGGATGGTATCATCCTCATCATAGCGTACCCCTGTATAACCCTGTTCTCAAAACAGATAAATCATCAAATCTTGAATATGCAGTTAATCATCATATTGGTTAACCCTAGCCAGTCTCAAATCAGTAACCTTTCATAACGTCTTACTTTATTTGGCAATGATTGGTAACATTTCATAACATCATTTCATAACATCTTTTCATAACGTCGTTTCATAACATCTTTTCATAACATCTTACTTAATTTAGCAATAATTAGCAACATTTCATAACATCATTTCATAACATCGTTTCATAACATCTTTTCATAACATCGTTTCATAATATCGTTTCATAACATCTTTTCATAACATCTTTTCATAACATCTTACTTTAACTAGCAATGATTATAATTCTAGATATCGTATTGAGATTTTCTTAACTTCCGATATTGGTTAATCACTTCTCTGATTAACTACGTCTCTGTTCCTATTATTACCCATAGGGAATAAAACACAGATATCCTAGATATCTAATCAAATACCACATTTTCATTTCTTACTTCAAGGTAACTTCATACTATGGGTGTTTGCTCCGTAGCAACCACACCTCATCATTGGCTCGCTTCATAGCGGCACTGAGCATTCCACCATGTGAAACAACATATCGTAACCAAGTCCCGATACCATCATAGTAAAACATATCATATATCTTAAATCATGCATCATACTTGTAAAACATCATTTAAACTATGCTCGTACGCTAAACGTACCTTAAATCCTCGAAGTCCGAGCCAAACCTTGCTCGAGTTCCATGCCCCGAGAGACGATGTGCTAAAACGATAAATAATTCACAATTATTTACGAACATGTAACCCATGCTCAAGCACATTCATAACCTTCAAAATATTGTCAACACTCGACAATAAATCATTTACAAGACCCGGGGCAGGGTACATGCAGGGAGGGAAAATGAATGCGACATATCGAAAAATTGCCCAAGAACACCTTCAATAATTCGAACCCTAGCATCACAATTCGAACCCAACCAAGCGTCATAAATCATTTAAAACATGAAATGAACGATCCTTAACATGAATCATCAACCCATAGTCAAAATCCCCAAATTCGAAATCAACCCTCACCAAATAGGGCAAAATCGAACCATAACATCTTAATTCAATCCCACTTAAGCATCATAATTCATTTAAACATGAATAAATCGAATCCTAACAAGAATTATCATCCTCATGCCAACAATCCCCAAAATCGAACATAAATCCCCCACACATCATGAAATTCGAACCAACCTCTACAAATTCGAACTCAATCCTCAAAATTCGAACACAATAATTCACAATAGGTAGGGAAAATACATCATAAGCATGGAAAAGGGGTAAGGAACGTTACCCAACGAAATCGGAAGCAAAATCGGACGAAATCCGATGAACCCTAGAAATTGGGGATCGTCGCTCTTTCTCAAAATTCGACCTCAAATCGCGATGAAACTTTCAATTGCCGGAGGGGAAATGAGCGCCTGGACGAGACGAAGCCGTGGGTAGGTCGGACGCGCCGATCGGCGGCGGGACGGCGGCGGCCGAAGCGCTTTTGCGCGCGGGCAGGGGCTGGCAGCGGGAGAGGGTCGCGGGAGAGGAGAGAGGAAATGGAGGGGTTGAAATGAAATTTCCTTTAAAATTTTGGGTTCAATTGGTATTTATAGCAAAAATACCCCTAAAAATTAATAACCCCACAAATACATCGTGATTCCTTAAAAATCATCTGTTTTCAAAAACTCTCTCTCTAACTCCAAAACCCTCTACCGGTGCTCACATAGCACCCGAGATTCCGAGACACATCAAAAACCCAACTCTTAGGTTTTACACCGTAATGTGAATACAATCTCAACCTCTGGGTCCAACGATCCCAACTACCCAAATAAAAGAGCCCAGAAGGCCCAACACCTCGATTAAACTCCAAATCGTCCCGTAAAACCACTTTAGGGATTATTAACACTATGGGATTAACACCTATAATCCCTGGTCATCACACCTTGCAAAATCTTGTTTTGTGGAGATTGTTGGTGATTTGAGGTCCCCAAGAGGTATGGATACCTCATGGTTAATTTTGTAAGGTTTTGTTTGAGTTTAGTATGATTTTGGATGGGTTTAAAATGGGTTTTTGTTGGGTTGTTGTGGGTTTGGTTATATGTTGGATTTATACTTGTTTTGAAGTATATTTTGGTGGTTTATGTTGTTTAGATGTTGTTGGTTTGTTTGGTTAAGTGTTGGTATGGATTGGAAGAAATTTTGGGAGCAAAAATGGTGAAAAACGCATGTCTGTGCGAGGCGATCGATCGCCTGAAAAGAGGCGACCCATCGCCAAGAGGCAGTAACATTTTTGCGGGTTAGGCGATCGATCGCCTAAAATGTGGCGACCGATCGCGAGAGGCAGTAGCCAAATCAAAGGAATGGCGATCGATCGCCAGGTAGCAACGCAACCGAGGAACTGAAGCCAGATCAATTCCACTTTTGGAAAGGTACGTAGTGGACGTACGGGCACCCCAACGGTACATGTATCTTATATACTTATTGTTATGCATTGTGGATGCAAGTATATATGTGGTATTGCATTGTGGATGCAAATACATGTTATGCATGATGTTTATAGATGCATATGATTATTGGTGCATATCCCATGAGTCGTGGTCATCCCTTGATGATTTTAATGCTTGCCGCTATTTGGTTTGGTTCCGCTAAATGTGAAGCGAGGGGTGGGAGCGCCACATGTCACATTTGAGCGTGGTTATCATATAGGGCGAGGAAAGGGTATTTGCCGCTCAATGAGAGGCGAGGGGTGGGAGTCCCGCAGTCCATTGAAGCGAGGTTATCCTATGCCGCCTATATGTAAATAAGCGAGGGGCATTAAAATACATTGTGATTGACAGACTAGGGATTGGTGATCAGTATTTGGTATTGATGAGCTGGTATATGTCATGACATGTTTAGACCATTAAAAATAATCTATTGATTATACTCATGAGTTATGGTACAGGGACAACCAAACGGGAAGCGTTTGAAATGCATGGGGAAAACAGGAAGTGTTTTATTATGATTATGCATTTACGCTTTATCTTCATATTGTGTTGAATATGAATGATTATTATTGCTCATGTTTGGGGGTTGTCCTTGTAGGTACATGTTTGGCATGATAGGAGGGCTAGACGGGTTGAGACAGTGAGCTTGAAGAGCATCTTTGGTAGATGAAGGACAGGATTATTTTGCCTAGTGTCTACTCTAGGAGTAGTGTAAAACTAGTTGATAGCATTCATTTGATGGGGAATGTAATTAATCCATTTTTGGTAGTCCTTATTTTTGGCATGTAATGCTTAAGCTCATAAACTCAACACGTTATTTCTCACTCTGATTATTTATTTAGCTCTATTATGCCTTGGTTCCGCATTTAAGGATTAGGGTCCTTACAGAAGGTCACTGGAATCCTCATGTTCTTATGAAGAACTTATGATATGTTCATGGTTTTTGGATCTGTAAGTGGAGAAATAAAAGTTGAAGGCAAAGCTGATGCTAGTTTTTAAATTGGATGTAGATGATACCATATCGATGGTCGGATTTGTATTTAAGCTCAATGATGGTGATGTCTCTTGGAAACGTTCCAAGCAAGACACCACATTGGATTCCACCACTGAAGCTGAATACATTGCAGCATACGATGCAGCAAAGAGGCAGTTTGGATAAGAAATTTCATCCAAGAGTTGGGTTTAATTTATAGTGAAGTTGACACAGTCTCTGTGTACTGTGACAACATTTGAGCTATTATGAATAGCCAAGATCTCATCAGGATCCAAACATATATTGAGAAAATACTATCTAATGAGAGAGATGGTATACGCGACATTATTATCGAGAGAATCGCTTCAACAGAAAAATATAGTGAATCCACTGACAAAGCATTTACAATGATTGGTGTCTGTTAGACATCTTGGGAAGATGGTATTAAGACACATGTGTAGTTGGCTTTGGGAAAGTGAAAGATATTGTTGTCATACATGATTAAGTAAATCAATAGTTGATTGATTGTACCTGTAATCTTATTATGACAAATCTTTGTTTGAATATTAATATATATGGCACTTCTTCATCTGTTTACCCATGAAGTCCTTGAGATTGCTATAGTCCATAGAATGTGGTTACGCATATGATGGTGATCATGAAATACATTCTCGACTGCGATTTCTAAAAGTTCCTGGTCGATGAGCCTTCGAGAATGGGATATCGATATATGCTCGTTAGAGACTGGTATTCATGATGTGTCTAGTGTAGTGCGCCGCATTTCATCGGCGTTGGCTTGGAGAAGTCAGCACACATGAATAGGTGCTCATTAGGAATGAGTTCACTGAACGACCCTACTCGGAATTCTATAAGTGGTTACCATTTGTCGAGTATAGAATTTCTAGTCATAGTTGTGCACCATCACTCCTCATGACCCGAGGCGTCATTGAGGTCTTGATAGATAGCTGTGTACTTTGATTTAATGACTGATCACATGTGGGTCGTAAAGTCATTATTTTGGGTATTCAGTGATGCTGTCAGAGGCCTATGATTGTCGTTGGGGATTCACCACTGGTCTTGATGAACCAGGATGTCCTATGTGTTTTTCTATATATGATTCGAGGAATCTCTGGCCAGAGTGGGTAGTGCTTGTGAAAAATGAGTTTTTCATATACGCACACAATGAATCATATAACGTGAAACAAATACATAGTTATTGAAATCATAATGGGTCTCGATCAACCAATGCCCTAGATTCAATCGGGACATATTGAGTGAAAGGAATGTACTGCACGCTAACTATGGCTGAAAGGTTCTCGTACGTTGCTAGTCATTTGTATCTAGGTCTTCGTGAAGCGCAGATGCTAGGTGCTACCCACGATCGGTAGGTTGTTGCTGGATTCATATTTCGGCCATTGTCTATTAAATGAGTTTAATTGACAATGAGGCATTCAGAGTAAGCCCAAAGAAGTTGTTTGACTTCTAAAATCACAAAGGTTGTGATCCTACTGCTATGATACACTTGAGCCTCGCTGGGTCACAATCAACCGGCCGCCGATCTATTGATGAGAATTGAGACTTAAATGTTAAGTGCTCAAATTGAGTGATTTAGAAGAGATGAATTTAATTTTTGAAAGCTCCTCACTTTAGTGGAGTTTCTATATTTGAAAATGTTTCATCTGTAGAAAGTTCTAAATTAAAACATTTGATATATTAATGTCTCATAATTATGTACATTAGTAGTACATCAAGTTATTCAATAGGATTGCGTTACTTGGATTATGAGTTTGTAGTTTTGTTTTGGCTTTTGGGCAAGTGGGAGATTGTTAGCATAAATGCCCTACAAGCCAAACGTTGGCCCAATGGGCTTTATATTAACCCTGGCCCAATTAGCTTATACAACTATAAATATGACATTTGTATCAGAAAGAAGAACGACCTAATCACTCTCAATCAATTCACGCTCTCTAAAAGTTCATACCAAACTAGCACTGGTGCTGAGCTTGTAGATCTGGTCAGGTTGATTGGACTCGAGGGTCACCGCTATCAGATTCACGTCGGTGAACGGTAATTCCTTTTCGTGCATTTATTTGATTTATGCATGTTAATATATGAATCAGGTGCGATAGACCGTCCCCGGGTTAGATCTGTTTATTGTATTATTTCCGCTGCGTTTGGATCTGGCGCCGGGAAATGTACAAGAAAGAATGAAAAGTGAGAGCCTAACATTGGTGTCCCTAAAATTTTTATTAGTTAAATGAATGATTCGTAGAAAGATTGGGGGGAGAATAGAATTTCAAATGTTTTAATTCTAATTGTCTTGATTACTCAAATCAAATTATCTCATCCAAGTATAATCTATAGGAAGTTTAGAACTATGTCCAAGGATGGATTAGAAAAGCGACGAGACTTCCGTCGTAAAGTGAAAGTTCAAATTTTATATGATTTTTTTTTAATTCTAATAAATCTAATGATTCGGCCCCTCTCGATATTTTCCACCCCTCGACAAGAATAATAGGCCCCTCCTTGAATTATTTTTGTCAAAAAACTAGTGTTTGCTTCATATTATGTGAACCCCGGCGACCGTTTCGTTCGATTTATACTAACAAGTGCGCTATATCTAATTATAATTTTTTTTTTTTGTTAAGACAAAGTTATATTAATTGGAGCACTGGGGGTACTCTAACCCAAAACATAAGCAAATACAGAAAAAACGCAATCTGACTAATCAAAAGCCACCTTAAAACTAATGTTGGATTAATAATAATTGGATTATTGAGTTAATAATAAGAGCCCAATAATTATGTTATATTTTGTTAATGAGAACAAAATTATGGTAAGAAGTTATTATGAAAGGCAATTAGGCTAAAGAAATCCCACATTGAGAATATGATACACTTATTGGTTTGTTTATAATGAGATATAAATCAATAGAGTGTAGTTAAGTAGTAAAGATGGATGCCCCTCGCGCGTCGTCCGTCGTCCGCTCCGCTCGGCTCGGCACGTCACGTCACGTCACGTCGCGCGTGTCGCTGCCGCGAAGGCAGTCCTATCTTTTTACTACACGGATTTCTGAATGACTTTTCATATTCTGCTGAGTATGAAGTTTGAGACTTTTTACCTACCTGCAGAATTGATGTCAGATTTAAGTGTGAGACTTAAATCCGAAATGAATATGATGTTAAGTATTGAGACTTTTCATCTAACCCACTATGCATTGTCCATTTAAGTTGTGGCCTTTTGGTAGGCCTGTTGCAGCTATATAAGCTGCTCCAGTCTCATTCTTTAAATCATCCCGAATTTGCATTTGCATATCATATCATCTTCTTGAGAGTACTACACACTTCTTAGTGATCGAGTGAGTCTGTCTGGGTTTCTGCTTCAACCCATACAGAGGTGTTTGGGACGTTGTACCTTGGAACTCTCTGTCCAGGAGGCCAGAAGTTGTAGGCGGGCAATTTAGAGTTTACGGGCACACGGTTTACTGTGGCCTCGTCCAACAACAAGTTTCTGCCCAGTTTATTTAAACTGTTTGTTGTAAGTTTTTACTGTTTCGAGTATTTTATTATAACAGAGTATTGTGATCTTCTTATGCTTTGTCTATTTGTTTTTCTACAGAACCAGAACCAACAATCGTAAACTCTAAATTCTTTGTTTGTTGTGAGACCCCGTTATCACATCAAGATATTAAGGTGCAATTTAGAGAACTAAACATACATGTGATTATATCAGAGTAATGTGCCGTGTTGATTAACCTGAGCTTTAGAGATTACAGTACCAAAATGTTCCAAAAGGAAAGACAGTACTTCCTATAAAGGTACTACATCATAGTCTTACATCTACTCAGTAGAAGCTATACAAAACTCTAACATGCTAATCTGTAGCACTCCTTACAGCTCAGCATATCAACCCCGGCCCTGGTTCTCGTCAACAAAAGCACCTACAAAGACAACCCCCAACACATGAGCATAACAGCAATTCATATTTAACATAATATGAAAGTAAGGCATAAATGCAAATCTTAAACACAAGTCCCTTCCTGTATTTCCAGCATTTATATCGCCCATTGGTTGTCCCTGTACCATAATTCATAATAGAAACACATTATATGAATGTATGGATATGCAATGTCATGACATTCCTTTTTCCTTAAATCCTTATTTCATCCTGAGCCCTTATCATTAGTACATTTTAATGCTTCTTGCTACTCCATGTAAGCGGAATTCTTCATCGCTTCCAATGGACTTAGCGTTGCTACTCCATGTAAGCGGAATTCTTCATCGCTTCCAATGGACTTTAGCGTAAGCCATTAAAATCCTTACTAAGATAACTTTGACTCGTGAAATACACCTCTTATATTTCACAACATACATATGCAAAAACGATGCATAAAAAAACATGTATCATAACCATAATGCACCACATTGCATTCATCATGTGTCATAAAGACAAACATAAAGTACATGTTACCGTTGGGATGCCCGTACGTCGCTTACGTACCTTTCAAAAGATAGAGGAGTCAATCGACTTTATCTCCTCGGTTGTGCTGGCACCTGGGATGGTTCTACATAGCCACACAACACAATATTAGGCACCTCATAATAATCCGGAAGCAAAACCAAATTAAAAACCAAATTAATCCTACAATATCATCTCGCGATCGATCGCCCATGAGCCCCGATCGATCGCGAGATGCTACTGCCTTGCATACCAAAAAAAAACATTCAGCGATCGATCGCCCCCAATATTGGCGATCGATCGCCAAAACCTACTGGAACGTCGCGATCGATCGCGCCTCCTTGGCGATCGATCGCCAACCTTGTTCCTTTGGCGATTTTCCAGAATTGCTTAACACCGATATTCATACCCTTAAATCTAACATGTAGGACATAATACATACCAAGATCATCATGCTAGCATTTGAACTACACTACCCTGAGTGTATTCAAACCAAATATACACCCTGAGCATAAACCTACATGCATAAACATCGATCATTTAAACAAGTACTGGATCAACTTTTTCTGGAAACAGGGCACATTTTCATTTCCAGAATTCGTGAGCACCACTTTTCAAGCTATTAAAACTAACACATATAACATAAATCGTGCTCAACTAAACATTCCAAGGGCTTCAAAAAACTACCATGCATATTTTTACATCAGAGGTTCTCCAAAATATAAGCTTATCATGCATGATAACACCTCCTCAAAAACACTCCCAACCCACGTTTTCCAGAAAAACAGAGGAAATCTCTACCCAGATTTTTGAGCACTACGTTTCACAAGCTTAAATCTTCCACATAAAACATGCATCATGCTTAAGGAAAATTACAGAGAGACTCATAAAAACACCATGTAAGCATTTAAATCACAGGTTTCAAGAAACATATGCTAACATGCCGTTTTTCACCATGCTCAAAAGTAGAACCAAACCAGTTTTTCCAGAAAGAAACAGGGTAGGTTTCTCACCCTACTTTGCCCCGATTTTGAAGGATTTCCAGGCGATGGAAATGGAAGGGCTCCTCCTAAAATTGCTTAGCAGCTGCTGGATGGTATTTTGGAAGAGGAGGTTCGAAATTTGGAGTGCTGGAAAGGTGTTAAATTATTGAGCCAAGTGGAAGCATGGCCAGCTCATGCTGAGTCAAAGTATGGGTTGGGGGGGGTGGTTAAGTGTTGGGTGGTTTGATGTGTTATGTTTTGGTCCCGAATTAGCACGATGTATTTAAAATATCCCCACATGAGATTTATAGATTTTCTCACAAATACTTCAATTACCCTTTTGCATGCTTTACCAAAACAAACAATACACCACCCCAAAAACCCCAATACATGTTACATGCACCCTGAAGTAAATCTCCCCAATAAAATTTATCCAATCCCATGAATTACACCTTAACATCACAATATAACTTAAATGATTAAATCACATAATCATTTCGGGGATATCACAATACTCCCCTACTTATAGGATTTCGTCCCGAAATCAAACATGCTGCTAACCAGAAATAAAACATAATATAACGCATACCAGAAAATAAACTCTGGATAGTGCTGCACCATGGGTCGCTCTGTCTCCCACGTGGCCTCCTCGACACCCCTACGATCCCATGTACCTTGATCATAGGAATACCTTGTTACGAAGTCTGCGGTCCTGCTCTATCCAAAAATCCTGATAGCCGCTCCACATAAGAAACATCGGACCAATCTGCACCTCAGAAGGCTGCAACCATGTGAGGATCTGCGCTCATACTTCCTTAGCATAGACACATAAAACGTCGGTTAGCCAGACAGAGAGGGCGGTAAAGCCAACCGGTATGCCAGAGTACCAATACCTGTAAAGATCTCATACGGCCCTACATACCTCGGGGATAACTTCCCTCGCATCCCAAACCGTACTACTCCTCTGAAGGGTGAGATCTTTAGAAACACTCTGTCGCCTAACTGAAACTCCAACGGTCTACGCCGCTGATTGGCATATGCTGCCTGTCTATCCTGAGCTGCCTTCATCTTTGTTCTGATAACCTTAACTTTCTCTTCCATTTCCTGAACCAACTCAGGTCCTCCACCGACTTACGGTCCATGTCATCCCAACACAAGGGTGACCTACAACGCCTACCATAGAGGGCCTCGAAAGGAGCCATCTGAATACTTGCCTGGTAGCTGTTGTTGTAAAGAAAATTCCACCAGGCTATCGAGTCCCGCCATGAAGTGGCGAACTCCAGCACACAAGCCCTCAACATATTTCGAGCGTCTGTATCGTACGCTCGGTCTGTCCGTCTGTCTGGGGATGATAGGCTGTGCTCAACCTCAACTCTGTACCTAGAGCTGTCTGCAGACCCTCCCAAAAGTGAGATGTAAACCGCGGATCTCGATCTGACACAATCGAAACAGGGATCCCGTGCAGTCTCACCACATCTCTGACATATAACCTGCGCCATTCTTAAGTGCGTGAAGGTCATACAGTAGGGAATGAAATGAGCACTCTTAGTCAATCTGTCCACGACTACCCAGATGGCATCAAAACCCGAAACAGTCTTCGGCAAGTGGGTCACGAAATCCATAGATACGTGCTGCCACTTCCACTCGGGTACCTCTAAACTTCTTAGTTCACCTCCAGGCCTTTGTCTCTCAGCTTTCACTTGCTGACAAATCAAACAACGCTTGACAAAAGAGGTGACATCCTGTTTCATACGCCTCCACCAGAATGGCTGCGTAGATCCTTATACATCTTCTTCCCACCTGGATGGATACTCATCCTGCTGCAATGAGCTCGCTGTAATATACCTTGGCGCAACTCGGGTGTATCTGGAACCACCCATCTGTCGCCGAGCCTCAGAGAACCGTCATCAGCCACTCTGAATCTCGATGGCTGTCCTGAATGAACCACTAACATCCATCTCTGAACCTCTCACATCGGTCCCCTGAGCCTTCCTGATGTGATCAAATATGACAGGCTCAGCTAGCAAGGTCAAAACCTGTACTGGTGAAGAAGATACATCATAATCGAATCCCAAATGGCAGTAGGAGCCAAACATAGCTGATAGAGACATAGTATCCTCTGCTGTGCTCCTCACCTTCCGACTCAAAGCGTCGGCTGTCAAATTTGCTTTCCCGGGTGGTATTCGATTTCACAATCGTAGTCCTTCAGCAGGTCCATCCATCTCCTCTGCCTCATGTTCAGCTCAGCCTGTGTAAACAAGAACTTCAGGCTCTTGTGATCAGTGAAGATGGTGAATGAGGTACCGTATAAGTAGTGTCGCCATATCTTCAAGGCGAACACTATAGCTGCCAACTCCAGATCATGGACTGGATACCTCGTCTCATGTGGCTTCAACTGTCTCGAAGCGTAAGCCACTACATGTCTGTCCTGCATCAGTACGCACCCCTAAGCCCTGTAGAGATGCATCGGTATAAAGAACAAATCCTTGTTCTCCTTGGGTATCACTAGAACTGGCGCAGTGGTCAGTCTGTGCTTTAATTCCCGGAAGCTCTGCTCACAAGCCTCTGACAACAAAAATGGGACTCCCTTCTGAGTCAGCTGTGTAAGTGGCTTGGCGATCTTTGAGAAACCCTCGACGAAACGTCGATAATAGCCAGCCAGACCAAGAAAACTTCGAATCTCACTGACTGAAGTAGGGGTAGACCAATCCATAACTGCCTCTATCTTCCTCGGGTCTACTGATATCCCCTCTCGTGATATGATATGGCCCAAAAATGCAACACTGTTCAGCCAAAACTCACACTTACTGAGTTTGGCGTACAACTGATGATCTCTGAGGATCTGGAGTACTATCCTCAGATGATCGGCATGATCCTCCTCATTCCTCGAATAGACCAGGATGTCATCAATAAACACGATCACAAACTGATCGAGGGTACTCCTGAAATACTCTGTTCATCAGGCTCATAAAGACTGCAGGTGCATTTGTCACACCGAACGGCATCACCAAGAACTCATAGTGCCCATACCGAGTTCTAAAAGCCGTCTTTTGGACATCACCAGCTCTAACCCGTACCTGGTGATAGCCTGACCTCAAATCTATCTTGGAGTACACCTCCGTACCCTGAAGCTGGTCGAACAGATCATCAATCCTCGGAAGCGGATATCTGTTCTTCACTGTAGCCTTGTTCAATTGCCTGTAGTCAATGCACAGACGCATTGATCCATCCTTCTTTTTCACGAACAAGACTGGCACGCCCCAAGGCGATACACTAGGACGGATGTATCCCTTGTCGAGGAGCTCCTGTAACTGTACCTTCAGCTCCCTCAGCTCTGCCGGTGCCATCCTGTATGGGGCACGAGAAATGGCTGATGTCCCTGGCAGCAGCTCAATAGCAAACTCCACATCCCTGACAGGCGGAAATCCGGAATCTCATCTGGAAACACATCACTGAACTCTGCCACAACTGGAATGTCCTCGGCTCTCACTTCCTTCTCCTCTGAAGCATCCATAGCATAAATAAGGTACCCAGTATGGCCACGTTCCAATAACCGCGACATCTTAACCGCCGAGATTACTGGTATCCTTGGACGAGAGCCGTCCCCATAAAAAGTCCACTGGAACCCCTGATCAGACAGAAAACGAACCATCCTCTTTTGGCAATCTACCATAGCTCGGTATCTGCTCAACACGTCAATGCCGATAATGCAGTCAAAGTCTGCCATCTCTAACTGAATCAAATCGGTCCTCAGATCATTGCCCTCAAAATAAATGAGGCAATCAGATAACTGTCGATCCGCAATCACATGCTTCCCCGTGGGTGTCGAGACCATGAGAGGCGTGGGTAACAGAGACGAGCACAAATGGTGTCCTTCCACAAAGGCAGTAGATACAAAGGAATGGGAAGCACCTGTATCTATCAATATAAGTGCAGGGTACGTAAGTAAATGACACGTACCAGCAATGACCTCCTCTGGGGCTGCCTCGGCCTGCTCCCTGGTCAGTGCATACACCTGTCCCTGCGGCGGTCCTGTCGTCTGACCTCCCAGGGGTCGTGGTGCAAACTGCTGCCTCTGTGGTGCCCTCCCAGCATCAAACCTTGGCCTATTCGGCCCTGAATCCGTCTGAACTGCCCGATTGGGGCAACCCCGAGCTATGTGGCCCATCTTGCCACAGATATAGCAACCTCGACAGTCACGTAACAAATGCCATCCTCCACAGTTGGTACACCTGGTTTACCTCTGTCCTGCTTCCCTGTGTGTGCCCCCGGGTGTTCTGCTTCTGTCCATGAGACTTCTTCCCACTAAACCTGGAAGATGATGAGGCCCCACGAGCCTTAAACTGATCCCCTCGTGGCCTCAGACTATCAGAAGTAGGCCTCTGTGATGGTACAAAAGGGGGTACAACATCCTTGTATGCGCCTACGGCAATCTCTGCTAACTCTGCCCGTGTCAGGGCGTCGTCAAACGAGCTGGGGTTGTTAGAGATAACCCTATCGAATAGCTCCGGCCTCAGACCTTTCAGAAAGTTCCTCATCTTGGCATGGCTGTTGACAGCAATATGAGGTACATACCTCAGCAGTGAGGAATACTGCATAGCGTAGTCTGCTACGGACATGCTACCCTGCTTCAAACTGTTGAACTCATCCTCCTTCAATTGTCTGGCAGCTGCAGAGAAATACCGGTTAAGGAACCGGGTCCGGAATACAGTCCAGTCAACTGCCATACCTAGAGCTCTCAGCTCCATCACGGTGGTCTTCCACCACATAGCAGGCTTCTTAGCCAGCTGAAACTCTGCTAACCTCAGCCATGCCGTGAGTGCACAAGGTGCAGTCACAAGTATCTGCTCTATACGTTCCAACCACTCCTCACCTACTTCACCAGACTCAGTCCCCTCAAACATGGGCGGATGGAAACTCAGAAACTGCTTCAAACTGAGCTCCCCTGGCAGTAATATCTGTACACTGGGCTCCACGCCCACAGCAGGTGGTGGTAAAGGGTTCGGCTGAGCAATACTTGCATTTCTACTGTCCACATCTCCTACCTCTTCATTGAGGTTCGCCATGCTGCAACACAATAGTTAACAACAATACCAAAAGCAGTTCATAATATAAGCCGTTAGATAACAAGAGTAAAATATTCAAAGCATGTTAGTATATCACGTATACAACCATATGCATCACATGCATAAGCATGCCTAAATGAATACCTAGCCAACTTGTCTCTAAAGGCTACCCTTCACTCTTCCCTGGTTATCTAACCATTGCTCTGATACCACTAAATGTGAGACCCCGTTATCACATCAAGATATTAAGGTGCAATTTAGAGAACTAAACATACATGTGATTATATCAGAGTAATGTGCCGTGTTGATTAACCTGAGCTTTAGAGATTACAGTACCAAAATGTTCCAAAAGGAAAGACATACTTCCTATAAAGGTACTACATCATAGTCTTACTCTACTCAGAAGAAGCTATACAAAAACTCTAACATGCTAATCCTGTAGCACTCCTTACAGCTCAGCATATCAACCCCGGCCCTGGTTCTCGTCAACAAAAGCACCTACAAAGACAACCCCCAACACATGAGCATAACACAATTCATATTTAACATAATATGAAAGTAAGGCATAAATGCAAATCTTAAACACAAGCCCTTCCTGTATTTCCAGCATTTATATCGCCCATTGGTTGTCCCTGTACCATAATTCATAATAGAAACACATTATATGAATGTATGGATATGCAATGTCATGACATTCCTTTTCCCTTAAATCCTTATTTCATCCTGAGCCCTTATCATTAGTACATTTTAATGCTTCTTGCTACTCCATGTAAGCGGAATTCTTCATCGCTTCCAATGGACTTTAGCGTTGCTACTCCATGTAAGCGGAATTCTTCATCGCTTCCAATGGACTTTAGCGTAAGCCATTAAAATCCTTACTAAGATAACTTTGACTCGTGAAATACACCTCTTATATTTCACAACATACATATGCAAAAACGATGCATAAAAAAAAAACATGTATCATAACCATAATGCACCACATTGCATTCATCATGTGTCATAAAGACAAACATAAAGTACATGTTACCGTTGGGATGCCCGTACGTCGCTTACGTACCTTTCAAAAGATAGAGGAGTCAATCGACTTTATCTCCTCGGTTGTGCTGGCACCTGGGATGGTTCTACATAGCCACACAACACAATATTAGGCACCTCATAATAATCCGGAAGCAAAACCAAATTAAAAAAACCAAATTAATCCTACAATATCATCTCGCGATCGATCGCCCATGAGCCCCGATCGATCGCGAGATGCTACTGCCTTGCATACCAAAAAAAAACATTCAGCGATCGATCGCCCCAATATTGGCGATCGATCGCCAAAACCTACTGGAATGTCGCGATCGATCGCGCCTCCTTGGCGATCGATCGCCAACCTTGTTCCTTTGGCGATTTCCAGAATTGCTTAACACCGATATTCATACCCTTAAATCTAACATGTAGGACATAATACATACCAAGATCATCATGCTAGCATTTGAACTACACTACCCTGAGTGTATTCAAACCAAATATACACCCTGAGCATAAACCTACATGCATAAACATCGATCATTTAAACAAGTACTGGATCAACTTTTTCTGGAAACAGGGCACATTTTCATTTCCAGAATTCGTGAGCACCACTTTTCAAGCTATTAAAACTAACACATATAACATAAATCGTGCTCAACTAAACATTCCAAGGGCTTCAAAAAACTACCATGCATATTTTTACATCAGAGGTTCTCCAAAATATAAGCTTATCATGCATGATAACACCTCCTCAAAAACACTCCCAACCCACGTTTTCCAGAAAAACAGAGGAAATCTCTACCCAGATTTTTGAGCACTACGTTTCACAAGCTTAAATCTTCCACATAAAACATGCATCATGCTTAAGGAAAATTACAGAGAGACTCATAAAAACACCATGTAAGCATTTAAATCACAGGTTTCAAGAAACATATGCTAACATGCCGTTTTTCACCATGCTCAAAAGTAGAACCAAACCAGTTTTCCAGAAAGAAACAGGGTAGGTTTCTCACCCTACTTTGCCCCGATTTTTGAAGGATTTCCAGGCGATGGAAATGGAAGGGCTCCTCCTAAAATTGCTTAGCAGCTGCTGGATGGTATTTTGGAAGAGGAGGTTCGAAATTTGGAGTGCTGGAAAGGTGTTAAATTATTGAGCCAAGTGGAAGCATGGCCAGCTCATGCTGAGTCAAAGTATGGGTTGGGGGGGGTGGTTAAGTGTTGGGTGGTTTGATGTGTTATGTTTTGGTCCCGAATTAGCACGATGTATTTAAAATATCCCCACATGATATTTATAGTATTTTCTCAACAAAATACTTCAATTACCCTTTTGCATGCTTTACCAAAACAAACAATACACACCCCAAAAACCCAATACATGTTACATGCACCCTGAAGTAAATCTCCCCAATAAAATTTATCCAATCCCATGAATTAACACCTTAACATCACAATATAACTTAAATGATTAAAATCACATAATCATTTCGGGGATATCACAATAGGTATGCTACATATGCTTTGGCATGAGAGATATACGCCGGTTGGGTATATGCTCTGGCTGTTATAAAAAGTGAGGACGGTACTATGATATGTGCTGCTAATATGAAAATGTGAGGAGGTTCCACTGACATATTGAGCTGAGATAGGCATATCATATTGGTCTGGTTATAATAGGATGAGGAATGAGACATGTCATGACATATTTGCATTTGATGATGCGTGATACAGAACAATCACAGTTGATGTTTATAGTGCTTTATCGTTTATGTTTCTTATTGATATTGCACTGAGATGGTTGTTTATCTATACTCATATTGTGTGATTGTTTCTGTAGGGACTCATAGACATGGGAGGACGGGATTGTGAGCCTTATTCCGCTGTGAGCTGAACCACTGCTTAGGAGTTTTTGGTCGAGGTTGTTTTGCTGTACATATGATATATATTATGACATGGTTTTTGTCAACTTGTAACAACCTACATAACTAAACTCTTAATCAGTGTATGATTTACTTAAGTCTTACTCACATATGTATAATGAACTGATACATAACAGATTAAGTAACGAGGACCCCACAGTAATCGCAAGTGATGGAAGTATGAAACATCGAAACTGTTGGGTAGTGCCTGCTTCGTTAGGACTACGCCAAGAAATACTACAACGTGCTCATTGTAGTAAATATAGTATACATCCTGGAGGAAAGAAAATGTACAAAGATTTGCGTACCCAATTCTGGTGGAAACGCATGAAACATGATGTATTGAACTTTGTGAAACGTTGTTTGATCTGTCAACAAGTAAAAGCAGAACGGCAAAGACTAGGAGGTGAATTGATGAGTTTAGAGACTCCTCAATGGAAATGGGAACACATTACCATGGATTTTGTTACCCATTTGCCACGGACTTCTACTGGCTTTGATGCGATTTGGGTAGTTGTTGCCAGACTAACAAAAGTAGCTCACTTCATACAATACAGTATGACATTCACTTACTTGAAAATGGCTCAGTTATACATTTAACATGTAGTGAGACTACATGGAATACCAGTTTCCATTGTATCGGACAGAGATCCGAGATTTGCTTCTCATTTTTGGGAAGGATTACAGTCAGCACTGGGAATGGAAGTACGATTGAGTACAACATATCATTCTCAAATAGATGGACAGACAGAGCGTACAATACAGACGCTTGAGGATATGTTACGGGCATGTGTATTAGAGTTTGATAACTCTTGACAAGAGTCGTTGCCATTGATGGAATTTTCATACAAAAATAGTTATCAAACTAGTATACAGGTGGCACCGTTTGAGGCACTGTATGGGCGACGATGTAGATCGCGATTGTATTGGGATGATGTGGATCAGTCTTCACTAAATGGACCAGATATGATACGTGAAATGGAAGAGAAAGTGAACTGATCAGACTGAAAACAAAAACTGCTCGGGATAGACAAGCTGCTTATGCTAATAAGCGACGTAGACCACTTGAATTTCAAGTTGAAGACTGAGTAGTGTGGGGTCTTCCCACCTTAACAGTGATTAATAGACATAAGAAGGACTAAAATGCATTAAAGTAACATCTCAAGGTTTTGGTTGTTACACGAGCTAACAGGATTACAGGCCAAAATACAAAACTTCAAAAACAATTCTTTACATTCTAAAGGAATGTCATTTAGATTTACACTACTCCTAGAGTAGATACTAATCATAACCTGAATTCTATACATTCCTGTGTCCCTCGTAGCTCACTGCCTCAACCCGACCCTTAGTCCTTTCGTCCAAAAGTGTACCTACAGGGACAACACATCATGAGCATATATATAATCTTACTTAACATCATAGAACATCATATAAATGCATGAAACATTGGTTAAGTAAATATGTTGGTTATTCATTCACTTCTTATTGTTGTCCCTGATTTAGAATCATGCATATGGGGCATCTTACCCCCGTGGCATCTTACCACAACATCATCGTATGGCCTCTTACCATATGGGGCATCTTACCCCGTGGCATCTTACCACAATACATCGCATGGCCTCTTACCATGTGGGGGCATCTTACCCCGTGGCATCTTACCACAATACATCGCATGGCCTCTTACCATGTAGGGCATCTTACCCCGTGGCATCTTACCACAATACATCGCATGGCCTCTTACCATGTAGGGCATCTTACCCCGTGGCATCTTACCACCATATATCACATAAATGTCATCATATAAGCATCGTATGAGCAATAAACATCATATGAACTTCATCGTATAAACATCATATAAACATCATCATGTAAACATCGTATAAACACCGTCATTTCATCGTGAATACTCATGCAATAAAAGCATAGTTGTAGTATAGAGATGTGTGTTACCGTCCGATGCCCGTACGCTTCTTACGTACCTTTTCAAAAAGAGGAGGAGTCAACAGACTTTATCTCCTTGATGGTGCCGGTACCTGGGATGGTTCTACAAGACCACACAATACCATATTAGATGCCTCAAAACCATCTTACATCATAAACTTAACAAAATAAAACATCATTAAATTTTTCAACTTTCTGCCTGTCTCGATCGATCGGCCCTAGGTCTCGATCGATCGAGACACTGTGCACTAACAGTGTCTTGGCTTCCTGCCTCGCTCGATCGATCGGACATTTTACCGATCGATCGAGGAGCTTCACCGATCGATCGAGAAATCCTTCGATCGATCGGCATCAAAATTTTCAAAACATGATTAGACCTTCTGTCTCGCTCGATCGATCGGGACCAAATCTCGATCGATCGAGAACTCTGAAAAAAATCGGGATTTCCCCAGATTTTTGAGCACCTCTTTTCACACCATCTTTTCTACTTCCTAACACATCTATCATGCTGAAACAAACATGTGAAGAACTTCATAAAATATCCATGTAAGCTCTTAAATCGAAGGTTTAACAAAACCTAAGCTAACATGCATCATAACATCATCATAAACTTCATCCTTAACCAACTTTTACAGAAACAGAGCATGCATCTTTTTGCCCAGATTTTCGAGCATATAGTTTCATAACTAGAAATCTATCACATAAGCCATGTAAATGCTCAAACAAACATGCTAGTAGCTACATAAAACTACCATGTAAGCATTCATATCAAGGTTTCACCCAAACCTATACTTAACATGCTTTAAAATCAACCCTCCAAACCCAAGCCCAAACATGAACCCAGAAAACAGGGTACCCACTTACCCCTCTCTTTTGCTCCTCTTTTTGCAAGGTTTTAAACACCTTCTTACCAAGCTTTTCTTCCCTTCCCTAGCAGCTTACATGCACGATTTTGGGAGAGAAAGAGAGGAGGGGAGGAGGAGATGATTTGGCTGCAAAGTGGAGGCATGGCATGACCAAGTGGGAGGCATGGGCTTGAAACAAGTGGGTGACAGTGGGATGGGTGGTGACCGAGTTGGGGGGGTGGGGTGGTGTGGTTGGGGTGACCTGTGGTGTTTAATTGTATCCCGGTATATAGTACGATGTATTAAAATATCCTCACTCGATATTTTCTAACTTCATATAATTAATACATCCCTTAAAATACCCATCATGCTCCCCACATCATATCATCATAACATAAATCGTGGCCCCCAATTTAAATACACCATAACCCTTAAACACATCATAATTCATCGTCATAGAACATAATCATATTACATTTCGGGGGTATTACAAGTAGTCTTGAAAATCTAACATTTTAAAGGTGTGGTACGATTTGGTAAGCGTGGATAGCATATCGTTTAGCACTACCGCCAGCATTGAGTAACATTCACGATGTGTTTCATATTTCACTGTTGAGGAAATATGAACCAGATCCGAGTCATGTATTGCAACCGTCTGAAGTATGGAGTAATTATGAAATAATGACGGTATGATGTGAACTCGGGTTCGGGTTGAACCGAGTATGACTGATTAACTGAAAGAATGAACCACTTATGAGATTTCAATGAAGTTATAGCAAGTATGGTATAACATAAAATAAGAAACATAGGAGATATGTGAATTGAGAACAAAGATATCTATGTTCTTGAAATGTTGATGCATGTCTTATTGTATATACAAGAGAATTAAGATGCATGAAGTGTGTAGTAGGATATGACCTTGTTATGCATTTAACATGCATTTGAGAGGCATTAGAATGTGCATTTGAGGTGGAGGTTACTATATAAATGTAAACTCAGATTTTTAACACATACCACACCTTGGTTCACCTAGTAATCTCTACACTCTCTCTCTAACACTCCTTGAGTTGATTTTGGAGTTGGACTAGCAAGAACAACAAGGAAGTGCATAAATTGGTAAGAAAGGTATAATTTCCATGGTTTGGTATCCTAGTGGATGGATATATGTGCTTAGTTTATCAAACTTGATGCATGTGAAGTTATTACTTGCATATGAATTGCTACAGGTTTAAAGTAATCATTTGAAGTAGAAAATGATGGAAAGATGTGTATATGATGCTAGGTTATGTAGTGTTTTTTCTGGTTTGAATTGAGGTGTAGGAGAAGAACCATGAAGATAAGCATCAAAATCGCCACTTGTGCTCAACTTCTGTTATCGACCGATCGATCGCTACGAGCGTACCGATCTATTGGTGAAACATGGGAATGTACGGCGGTTCATGTAGCGATCGATCGTTGAAGGCGACCGACCGATCGATTGAATGCCGTAGCTTTTGTATGAAATTCAGATTTAATACCGATCGATCGTTATCTTTGCCGATTGATCGCTAGGGTGAGCGATCGATCGCTAGGAACAGAGTGGAAATATGTTGTATTTTTCTTAGTAATGATTTCATAACATGGTTGATGACATTATACATTGTTGGTATTTATGTAGCGTCATCACAAGGGGACAACGAGGCGGTTAAACATTGACGCCTGGTTTCTATATTTTGTGTCGCATCACATGTACATGTTAACATATGAGTATATGATATGATTGTGATGATGATATGGACATTGTATCATATAGTCGTGGTATCATATGCATGTACATTCATGATGTTCATATTGTTGAGATGGATGCCACGATAGGTATATAGCATATGCTTTGGCTGAGATCAGTGCCACGCTAGGTATGCCAGTGTTGGGCATATGCTTTGGTTGGAATTATTGCCACGATAGGTATGCTGTATATGCTTTGGCATGAGAGGTATACTCCGGTTGAGTATTTGCTCTGGCTGTTATAACGTATGAGGACGATGCTATGATATGTGCTGCTAATATGAAGATGTGAGAATGTTCCACTAACATATTGAGCTGAGATAGGCATATCATATCGCTCTCGTTATAACATGATGAAAAGTGAGACATGTCATGACATATTTGCATTTGATGATGAATGATACAGAACAATCACAGTTGATATTTATAGTGCTTTATCATTCATATTTCTTATTGATATCGCACTGAGATGGTTGTTTATCTATACTCATGTTGTGTGATTGTTTCTGTAGGGACTCATAGACGTGGGAGGACGGGATTGTGAGTCTTATTCCGCTGCGAGCTGAACCACTGCTTATGAGTTATATTGATCTAGGTTGTTTTGTTGTACATATGATATATACTATGACATGGTTTTGTCAACTTGTAACAACCTACATAAATAAACTCTTAATCAGTGTATGATTTATTTAATTCTTACCACATATGTATAATGAACTGATACATAATGGATTACGTAACGATGACCCCACAAACGTTCTCCAAGATGGAGTATAGAAGTAAAAGCTTTAGTAATATTTGGATAGCACTAACCATTCTTCCTTGTGTTATACAAGTATAAGCTCACATTCTACCTCACCTCGTATATTGTTTTTCAAAAACTGTTTTATCGGGTACCTAACCCCATCGGATCATATGCGGGTATTGATTTCATACCTGACGTTGGGTACCAGACCAAAAAAGCCTGAACTCGACAAAATTCGGCCCGCACCACCTCTGTATCTAATATAGTAGATGTACTATTATATGGATAGTATATATTAAGGGCACAAATAAAAGAATCGTGCCGAATATTAAAAGAAAACGTCAAGGCTCAAATTCCAGCTCGGTTTGAAGCTCCACTAGTTAAATAATGTTGGCTCGAATTAGAGCTCGCGGCTCGAAATATTCGAGCATGTTTGCGAGCTATTTGAACCGTAACTCGAAATTAAGTCTCGAATGGTTCAAAATATATTTATTTAATATATAATTATACTATATTAATAAAATATCGAAGCTCACGAGTATCTCGCGTACTATCAAACAAAATAATTGGGGTTCGACTTTGGCTTCAAAAAAGTTCAAATATGTTCAAATTTGGCTCAAGTTCGATTTTGAATACAAATAAAATACTTTACAAACATGATTGAAAAACTCGATTCGTTTGAATCCTCATATAGGAATGTTCTTGGGTAACCCATGCCCAATGGAGTACATCCATCCATTCATTAGGAATATTTCTAATGACGTTGGGTGAGAATATTTTGAATGAATGGATGGATGTACCCATGTGACACTACTCCATAGAGTAGCAAAGACCTAATCCTCATATAGATACTTGGTGACCCGGAATAATATTTGGGCTAAAGGTAAGGTAATTAACTAGGGGAAATTGCAAGGAAGTGCTCTTTTGGGAAACTTTAATCACTTAAGTCTTGGGAAAAAACTTTAGTGCAAGAAAATCCAAGTTGAAGAAACTTCTATTCAAATAGGTCAAATTTTCAAATTTTCAAATCAACTGGGTATTTTATTTGACTCTTTTACCCCTCAATGGTTAGGTGAGAATGCATTCTATTTCCTAGGCTTTGGTTTAGCTTACAAAATGGTCTCTATATAATACTTAATTATCTTTTATATCCTTATATTTATAAAAAATGGCATTTAATGTCTTCTTTTTACAAGTCCCCGTTTTGTGATCCTTGGCACAAAAGGGTATCAGAGCCTAGGTTTATTCTGGAAATACTATGATAATATCTTGAATATTAATTTGTAACCTATACGGAGGAGACGATTCAAGAATTTCATGGACCCGAACGAATGTTCGAAGTGTCATGCATACAGGTGGTATTTTCAGAAATTGGAAAAACTAAACCAGAAGCATATGACAGAAGCTCAACGTTTCAGCCATAAGTGGAAACTTTTACGAGGAACAGGTTTATTAGATAGAGCCGGAATAAACCATTACAAGAAACTTGAAAGGATGGCGAAGAGGCTCCATCAAGTGAACCTCAAACTACACTTCGAGTTAGCTGAACTTCAGGAGGACGATTATCCTGAACATGAAGATGTGGTTCCAGCCACCAATGATCCACAGGGTCTGGACCGGATGATTAGGATGGGAGAACCAACCTTTCGAGAAATCGAGCCAGATTCTTCTAAGATTTCCCAAGATCTTAGAGAGATCCAGAAGACAGTGCAGCGTTATGGATACCTTCAATACCATGTCCCTACACAAATCCATCTGATCCAAAGTCAGATGGATACCATGATTAAACATCAGAATGAGATTCTTGAAAACCTTCAAGATGTTCAATCCCGAGTGAAGGAATTGGAGTCAAGGCCAAGTCCGACAGGAAGAAGGAACGGAGGATGGTTGCCACCATCTTACGGAACAGAACCTCTTTTACCCCAAAAAGGGAAAGCAGAGGAGGTCCGGAGGCCTTTGACGGAGACTGAAAAAATGATTGCAGTCCTACGAGGAGAACCATTACATCCCACAAAGTAATGGAAAGAATCAACCTGGAAGATCTTGCTGATTCATTTGCGGGATTAATTCTCGTAGAAATCAAGACAGGAGAGCTTGTACAAAGACCTCCACCACAAGAGAGCTTTGGGTCACACAATCCACCCGAAGGAGACCAAAGTATGCCACACAGGGAAGATTTCACCTCAGCAACTTTGGATCCCCCAGTTGGAACAAGGAACCGTTCCGAAGGCCAGATATTAATCAGACGCCCTATGGGAAATCGCAGCTAGATCCAATCCATCCATATGGACTTATGCTCAACATGGATATTTTGGATTTCAAAAACAGAGAAATTCTTATTGATAAATGGGCTTCAGCAATGAGAATTGCAATAGGAACACTTGAGTTAAGCAAAGAAGGATTCATTTTACTTCTAAAAATGAGTCTGGAAGGATCAGTCAAGATTGCCTGGGATCTAGGAGACCCAGGAACCAAGGAAGAAGTTTTAGCCGGAGAGTCCCTCAAAGAGATCGTGGACAAGATGGCGAGATTCTTCAAAATCTGTTTCATCGGAATAAACTACTTCGAAGGAATGGAGGAAGAAAAGGCTAAGAAATATAGACAAGCTCTAATTATCCTGGAACTACATGACATCTGCTATGTAGACGAATACATCAAACTCTTTACAGAGTATCGATGGAAGTCGAAGATAGCGGAAAAGGATGCAGCAGGGCTGTTCTTTGCCAAAATCCCGAGCCCATGGAGAGAAATGCTTATCCAGGAGTATACACCTCATGCAATCGAGACGGTGTCCAGGAGAATGTCATTTCTTAAAGATAAGCTTGCGGAGTGGTGCTGTGATACCTTGGAAATTATATAAAATTCAATTGAGATTTATGACGTAAGCATGTGGTCAGATTGTAATTAAAATAAATCATGTGTCCAGAATAAATTGTTTATTGTACCACATGTTAGTATTTTGGTCATAACCTTCACATACGATATTGAAATTAAGCGAATTAGCTTGTCCACGTGAAGATAAAAGAACGAGTTATAACTTTCATGTTGAAATGTTTAGCTGAAAATATAGTTGGATAAGGCAAAAGACAGCTGGAATGTAAGGACCCCAAGCCCTTAACCCTTGATTAGTGTACTAATCACTATGTGTGGCACATGTTTTCAATAAAAAGTCAATCGGGAAGCTCAGATGATACTTTACCATTGAATGGCAATTACAAAATTTCTTTAATATTCAACATTAAGATCATCTCTACCCACAATTAGACTCATATGCTCGCCCTTTACCATCCCCTTGGTGCCACTTTTTACATTGTGGACTTTTATAAAAATTTGGGCAGTCTCCCCATAAATAGAGCTATCCCGAAATGAAAGCACAACACATAATATAATTCCCGGCCAGGGAATACACAATACTCAACAAAATGCAGAACACAAAGTAAATTCCCAGCCAGGGAAGACACCACACATAAGACGACATAAATGGGTTTCAACACCCCCATGATACACCCATGACTCTCACATCATTAGCAATTCTACTCTTAATTGCATGCGACACAAAATGAAAGAGAGAAAGGCTCATGCCTTCATATACAATCCATATACAAGTATAATCGTGCTCACATGCGAGCATCATGAATATGTATATAAACCTCGGGTGTACATAAGTACTCTATACGATACCGTGCTCCATCAAGCCCTGGTACCACGATCCTGTGAGTACATCCAATCAACAGCTCGAGCTCAGCTCCACAGCCATCGATGCACCTGTTCACCTGCCCCAACAGAGACAGCCCCCAACGGGGTGAGCATACCAATACACAAAATCTCATAATCACAATAATGAAATTCATAATTTACAACACAAGTAAACATTAATGAATTTTAAATGATACTCCTGGATGGCAACATCCTCATCCGGGATTCCGTTTACTGTCCCTGTTCTCACAATCATCAAACTCATCAAATCTCATAAATCAGTAAATCAACACATTGATTTAACTCATAGCATGCCTGATTCTCAAATATCAATAATTAATGATTCCAAATTCATTATACATGCAAACATAGATATCTATCTAATACTGATTTTCAACTTTGCTACCAATCACAGATAGCTCAAATGCCTAGCATTTATTTTACAAATTCTCCATTATACTTAGACATCTCACATGTCTCATATCGAATACATGATCCCACGATCATTCTCAGGCATCTCAAATGCCATACAAAAGTCATATAAACCCAGTACCCCATATCTCTTATAAGGTCATACTACTCTAGTACTACGCACACTTGTGGCAGCGATATCAAGACTAGGTCATTCCATAGTCATATCAACACATATATGTATATAGCCATACCCACAATCATCTAATGCAATTACAACACATTATGCATTTCACAATTGCTATCACATAAAGTAATGCTCGTACGTCGCACGTACCTTAAATCTCCGAAGTCCGAGCCAAACCTTGCTCGAGTTCCATGCTCCGAGGAACGATGTGCTAACACGATAAATTAATTCACAATTAATTACGAACATGCAACCCATGCTCAAGCACACCCGTAACCCTCAAAAATATTGTCAACACACGACAATTAACCATTATCGAAAATTGCTCAAGAACACCCCACAAATTTTCGAACCTTCTCAACACAAATCGAACCCAATTAAACACCATAATTCATCTAAAATATGAATTAATCAATCAACAACAAGAATAATCGCCCCACATGCCAAACCCCCAAAATTCGAATTCAAAGCCCTAAATTCGAACACAATTAAACATCCTTATACATCTAAAACATGTAATAAACGACCCATAACAAGAATCGCCACACCCCTGCCAAAGATCACAATTTTCGAACCCACTTCACCCACACATCCAAAAATTCGAACCAAAACCAACGAAATTCGAAATAAATTCGAGCCAATAAATCACAATTAGGCAGGGAATTACATCACAAGCATGGAAAAGGGGTAAGGAAGGTTACCCAAACGAAAATCGGAAGAAATCGACGAAAAATCGAAGAACCCTAGAAATTGGGGATCGGCGCTTTCTTGCAAAATCCGACTTCACGACGCGACGAAACTTCGAATTGCCGGAGGGGATAGCTGCGCCTCGACGAGACGAAGCCGGCGGCGGGTCGAACGCGCCGAACGGCGGCCGGACGGCGGCGGGCGAAGCGTTTTTGCGCGCGGATGGGGGCTGGGCAGACGGGATCGGCGGGGAGAGAGAAAGGGGCGGGTTTGGAGGGCTGAAATGAGATTTTTAATTAAATCTCGGGTTCAAATGGTATTTATAGCAAAATACCCCGAAAAACTAATAGCCCCACAAATACATCATGATTCATTAAAAATCATCTGTTTTCAAAAATTATCTCTCTAACTCAAAAACCCCCTACCGGTGCCACACAAGCACCCGAGATTCCGAGACACTTCAACAACCCAACTCTTAGGTTTTTCACCGTAATGAGAATACAATCTCAACCTCGGGATCCAACAATCCCAACCACCCAAATAAATGAGCCCAGAAGGCCCAACACCGCGATTAAACACCAAATCGCCACGTAAAACAACTTTAGGGGTTATTAACACTCCGGGATTAACATCCCTAATCTCAGGTCATCACAATATCCCCCACTAAAAGAATTTCGTCCGCGAAATTAGCACCAGTGTAACACGTACCCGGGCTACACAACAACATGAAGCCATAACCTCGATTCCTGACCATATCAGAATCGTCTTAAAAAAACCTCGAGAATACTTATCTCACATCAAACTCCGAAACAGAGCGACGTACCAAAATCCACACCAACTCATCACCCAAGAGACAAAACGTACCTCGATGCGGTTCATCCCAAAAGTCAGTCCCTCATGACTGCAAAACAACCAATACTTACGACCGTAGATCGGACAGTCATCCTTCGTTCTAATACCATTAGTAAGAACGCATCATGAATGACACCTCAACCGTGAGAACGTTGACTTCGTGTCAAACTCTGGAGTGGAATAGACTTCCAAATCCATCATAACGTCAAAGAGCGTCAGTACCACTCAACGCTAACAACCCAAAAGTAGTTAGTCAACTGAAACTGCAAGTATTCGAATTGTTCCCGATTCCATCGTAGATATCATTCAAAGACATCTCTATCATGACTCACGATGTCTAACATACATCGTTACGAGGGAAACATTAGCATACCACGGCGTACACATACCAAGCCTGGTTTCCACTTCCAAACCTCCTCCATCAAATGAGCAGTCGCATCATTGCAACTCAATTTGGGCAACTCACGGCCACAGATTCACACAAAAGACATCTCACAAGATGTCCACCTCCGGATATTCCAAGGATCACATCCTGATCATAAGTAAACCATCGACTCCACAGAGTTCAAATCTTGGAAGGAATGCAATAAACACATTGCATCCTCAACGCTTGTGTCGACAGCGACACCCAATAAATCCGAATTCCTGCCATCCCTTGATAATCCTAGGATTTAACAATCCAACTTGGGAAGGCTATCGCATGACTCGAAGGGAAACACCAACCAGGAAACACCTCAACCCACACAAGATAATCCCTCCTCAAAGGGAGTCAACTAACTCCACGATTGTTTCTCATAATTATAGTGCCATGGAGATTCCCAATCTCAAGGTGTTCCATATCTCTCATCAGAGATTTAACCATCCAAAAATAGCATAACTCTATGCTTGACAAAAAGGAAATCAATAACTGGCGTCCGTACACTCCACCGGTATACCTGCCTAAGCACTGACATCACATGCATACTCAATGCACTTGGCTCGGGTATCTACAACATACCCCTAAGCCCCAAACACAACTGTCAATTCTGAGTTATTCTCCATCCAGAGGAGGATGATAATTGACGATCAACAACACAGCGTGATTTCCAAAATCAACACCCCACGTACCAATTTACCGAATCTTTCAAAGATTCCCAAATAGATATTATACTACCTCCTTCCCCACAAGGAAAGTGCTATCGAACTCGAGATCCACTAGTCTCGAACCACCGTTCGGAAAAACTGGATACAATAACACCCATTGCATCCCAAGTACACGGATTCTCCAGATCGAGTCAATGACGACTTGATGACTCTCTTGTTGGTACTTCAACATTATGAGCTGTCCCAGACAAGTCTCACCAAGATTTAACATCAACGTATACACGTTTCAGTGAGGCATGCACAACCTCAACCTCAATTGACGTGGTGACTACTAGAGTCCACCACTACCCACATCGTATCGCCTTACGATTTGCCAAACTTGGTTCCAACGAGCAGTATCATGGCTCCAACGAGCACACTATATCATCACTACGATATCTGGCTAGCAAAGTGCTGTCTCCATAGGTTCATATCAAGTCCACCAACAAACCATATGTTCCATCTCGGTATGCCATACCGTACAAACCGTTAGAGTAATGGGTCATCGCCCAACATATCTCTAAAATACCAAGCACAATGGACAACCCGGTGTCCTTGCTCACTTATGATACAATCATAATCCGTTAAGACTTATCCCACACCCTCAGGGTGGGTGTAACCATGTCTACCCAACATCACAACACAAGCGAGTAGTTTCCTCAATGACTACTCTTACCACCAGTCACTTGGCCCTAGCCAAACCAACGAGCATACTCAAGGGTATCATCGCTCGACAAAAGGTCTCGTCAACTAGTGACCCAGACTCTACCATGTGCTCATCATCGGCACTCGAACCATACAACCTAATATATAACATAAATGTATTAATCATCAAAACGACGCTACACGTCTATATAGAACATCAACTATGTCATCGTCATCCCGTGACGGCATATGTCAACACATGACATTCAATTAACATTGTCAAACATACGACGGTACATGTCAATACACGACACCTATAATCTCATCGTGACAACATAAGTAAATCAACACATGATATCCGCAATAGTGCTAAATAAACAGTAATATGCCATACCTCATTGCTAACAATATAGCGGCATACCTGACTCAGTCATCCAACAGTGGTACGCAATCAGCACCCATCGCACGTAGGTGGCGTAATCCAGCGTCATGTGCATAGCGGCATAACCCGTCGCTATAGAATCAGGGGCATAATCCCTCGTCATAGAGTCAGCGGCATAAAACTTCGCTATAGACATCTGGCGGCATGAACCATCGCCCTAGATGTAACGGAATGAGACATCGCTATCAATATATCTGGCGGCATGAACCATCGCCAATCAATATAGCGGAATGAACCGTCGCTATCAATATATCTGGCGGCATGAACCATCGCCAATCAATATAGCGGAATGAGACATCGCTATTAATATATCTGGCGGCATGAACCATTGCCAATCAATATAGCGGAATGAGACATCGCTATCAATATATCTGGTGGCATGAACCATCGCCAATCAATATAGCAGAATGAGACATCGCTATCAATATATCCGGCGGCAAGAACCATCGCCAATCAATATAGCTGAATGAACCATCGCTATCAATACATCTGGCGGAATGAACCATCGCCAATCGATATAGCGGCATGAACCATCGCTATCAATACATCTGGCGGAATGAACCATCGCCAATCGATATAGCGGCATGAACCATCGCTATCAATATAGATAATGTGGTTGTTCCGGTCCTGTTATAGCAGCGGAATTGTAGGACCCCTCGCTTCGACATATAGCGGCATCATATGATATCCCTCGCTTCGACAATGAAAGCGGACATGTTACCTCGCTTAGACATGACAGCGGCAAATATCATATTACCATCGCTTCATATGACAGCGGCAAGTACCTCCCTCGCTCGAATATAACAACTACCGGAACTTCCACTAGCTCCATGTACCTGCATCCATGTTAATACCACAATTCACAATATAATGATCGATATCACATTTCCAATTATATCCACAATATTCCACATTAATCACTAGAATTGTGACTGTTCCGGTCCCAATACAACAGCGGAATTTTACGACCCCTCGCTTCGACAATGACAGCGGCATGTTACCTCGCTCAGTCATGACAGCGGCAAGTACCTCCCTCGCTCGGAGATAAAGGCTACCGGAACATTCATCAATTCTACCACAATAATCAAGCACAACAGTTGATTCCATTATCACAATATATATCACTATTATTTCACATATACCATCACATGTAAGGGTTTACTACCCACGATATACATAATCAAAGGTGTAACACGTTTTACCAGTCCGAAGCCCGTACGTCTCACCTTTCCTGATTTTCCCACAAAATCAGATCCCTTAGCACATAATACATGAAGGGCCAGACATCTCCATTAATGCCATCCCATCTCATGCTACACGATTCCTGCAATCACACTGATTAGCAACACCACTTTTCATATCATAAAAAGCACATAAATAACTAGTTGTGTCATACAACATTAATGCCATCATGCATAAGTATGTGCTATCAATAACTTCCTAGGTCCCTTAACAGCCCCAAAGAGCTAACCACTGCTCTGATACCACTAATGTAAGGACCCCAAGCCCTTAACCCTTGATTAGTGTACTAATCACTATGTGTGGCACATGTTTTCAATAAAAAGTCAATCGGGAAGCTCAGATGATACTTTACCATTGAATGGCAATTACAAAATTTCTTTAATATTCAACATTAAGATCATCTCTACCCACAATTAGACTCATATGCTCGCCCTTTACCATCCTCTTGGTGCCACTTTTTACATTGTGGACTTTTATAAAAATTTGGGTAGAGTCTCCCCATAAATAGAGCTATCCCGAAATGAAAGCACAACACATAATATAATTCCCGGCCAGGGAATACACAATACTCAACAAAATGCAGAACACAAAGTAAATTCCCAGCCAGGGAAGACACCACACATAAGACGACATAAATGGGTTTCAACACCCCCATGATACACCCATGACTCTCACATCATTAGCAATTCTACTCTTAATTGCATGCGACACAAAATGAAAGAGAGAAAGGCTCATGCCTTCATATACAATCCATATACAAGTATAATCGTGCTCACATGCGAGCATCATGAATATGTATATAAACCTCGGGTGTACATAAGTACTCTATACGATACCGTGCTCCATCAAGCCCTAGTACCACGATCCTGTGAGTACATCCAATCAACAGCTCGAGCTCAGCTCCACAGCCATCGATGCACCTGTTCACCTGCCCCAACAGAGACAGCCCCCAACGGGGTGAGCATACCAATACACAAAATCTCATAATCACAATAATGAAATTCATAATTTACAACACAAGTAAATATTAATGAATTTTAAATGATACTCCCTGGATGGCAACATCCTCATCCGGGATTCTGTTTACTGTCCCTGTTCTCACAATCATCAAACTCATCAAATCTCATAAATCAGTAAATCAACACATTGATTTAACTCATAGCATGCCTGATTCTCAAATATCAATAATTAATGATTCCAAATTCATTATACATGCAAACATAGATATCTCGATATCTAATACTGATTTTCAACTTTGCTACCAATCACAGATAGCTCAAATGCCTAGCATTTATTTTACAAATTCTCCATTATACTTAGACATCTCACATGTCTCATATCGAATACATGATCCCACGATCATTCTCAGGCATCTCAAATGCCATACAAAAGTCATATAAACCCAGTACCCCATATCTCTTATAAGGTCATACTACTCTAGTACTACGCACACTTGTGGCAGCGATATCAAGACTAGGTCATTCCATAGTCATATCAACACATATATGTATATAGCCATACCCACAATCATCTAATGCAATTACAACACATTATGCATTTCACAATTGCTATCACATAAAGTAATGCTCGTACGTCGCACGTACCTTAAATCTCCGAAGTCCGAGCCAAACCTTGCTCGAGTTCCATGCTCCGAGGAACGATGTGCTAACACGATAAATTAATTCACAATTAATTACGAACATGCAACCCATGCTCAAGCACACCCGTAACCCTCAAAAATATTGTCAACACACGACAATTAACCATTATCGAAAATTGCTCAAGAACACCCCACAAATTTTCGAACCTTCTCAACACAAATCGAACCCAATTAAACACCATAATTCATCTAAAATATGAATTAATCAATCAACAACAAGAATAATCGCCCCACATGCCAAACCCCCAAAATTCGAATTCAAAGCCCTAAATTCGAACACAATTAAACATCCTTATACATCTAAAACATGTAATAAACGACCCATAACAAGAATCTCCACACCCCTGCCAAAGATCACAATTTTCGAACCCACCTCACCCACACATCCAAAAATTCGAACCAAAACCAACGAAATTCGAAATAAATTCGAGCCAATAAATCACAATTAGGCAGGGAATTACATCACAAGCATGGAAAAGGGGTAAGGAAGGTTACCCAAACGAAAATCGGAAGAAATCGGACGAAAAATCGAAGAACCCTAGAAATTGGGGATCGGCGCTTTCTTGCAAAATCCGACTTCAAAACGCGACGAAACTTCGAATTGCCGGAGGGGATAGCTGCGCCTCGACGAGACAAAGCCGGCGGCGGGTCGCACGCGGCGAACGCGGCCGGACGGCGGCGGGCGAAGCGTTTTTGCGCGCGGATGGGGGCTGGGCAGACGGGATCGGCGGGGAGAGAGAAAGGGGCGGGTTTGGAGGGCTGAAATGAGATTTTTAATTAAATCTCGGGTTCAAATGGTATTTATAGCAAAATACCCCGAAAAACTAATAGCCCCACAAATACATCATGATTCATTAAAAATCATCTGTTTTCAAAAATTCTCTCTCTAACTCAAAAACCCCCTACCGGTGCCCACACAAGCACCCGAGATTCCGAGACACTTCAACAACCCAACTCTTAGGTTTTTCACCGTAATGAGAATACAATCTCAACCTCGGGATCCAACAATCCCAACCACCCAAATAAATGAGCCCAGAAGGCCCAACACCGCGATTAAACACCAAATCGCCACGTAAAACAACTTTAGGGGTTAATTAACACTCCGGGATTAACATCCCTAATCTCAGGTCATCACATGGAATAAACGTACTTATCCGTATCGTAATGCGTGTCGATTTACTACAATATAACAAAATATTATTATTATATATGGGTGCACGTGTCTTTGAATTGCAAAAGGCAATTCACAATTTCAGAAAGATATTAGACGATGAATGAGGAGAGAACGAGGGTTCTATCTTGCTTTCCTATCACGATTTAAACATCGTTCCGCTCATTTTTGAATGAACCAAACATATATTCGGAATCAGTGAGGTAAGTGCTACAGTCTGACACTAATATTTCGTATTTTTGTGCTAGTTTTTATTTAGCCAATTTATATAGTGATAGTTAAAAGTGGTGTAATATTGACTGTTGTTGAATTCTAAATACACCGGTATGTTTAGTTTTAATCAAAACAGTTAAATGATCGAGTTCTGAATTTTTTAATAATTAGCAGATTTTGATATTTGGGGAAGTAATTCTAAATGAATTATTGTTGTGTAGTACATATACATGCATGCATAATTTCAGGTGAAAAGTGTAACTGATGGAGTTTCATAATTTAGATGAATTTATTATGCTCAGGGCTATGTAACTTGTGATTAGAAGTTGTATCTATAAGTTGATATTGTGGTAATGAGCTAATCTTGAGTTGTTAAATTAATATAGATACTTCACGAGCCTCGGGACGTCAGTAATAGCCTATTTTGATTATCGACTATCCGGTACGTGTTAACGTACGAGCATGTATTGATATTCCTATTCCTATTGATGTTGATTATGATATATCACTGATTGTAAATGAATGATGATAATATGGTGTCGCGGTAGTAGGGGAGCGACGTTTGGGTATAGCAGGCTTGGTATTGCTGCTATATCTATTATATAGTTGATGGGTCGCGATGATGATGCGACGATGGGGTATAGTAGGCTTGATGTTGCCACTATATCGATTATATATACGATGGGTCGCGATGATGATGCGACGATGGGGTATAGTAGGCTCGGTGTTGCCACTATATCGATTTGTATATCGGATGTGATATGATTGAGGTGATGACCGATGGATTTTGATTTGATGTTAGGGAATTGAGTTACAGAAACAGACAATGAATTCTCGTATTATGATTATTAATTTCAGGGAGTATTTCTGTTACATTTCAATATCTTACTGTTGACACTATGTGTTTATAATTATGCTGTTCTTACTGCTGGTGTGTGTGTTCACCCATTTTGGGGGCTGTTTCTGTTGAAACAGGTATCGGGCTTAGACGTTAGAGTTGGAGACATGATTAAGAGCTATTGAGTCTGAGATGTTTAAGTCCTTGTCACTTACAATGAAATTGTCTTAGGATAATACATATTTCAACTAGTTGTGGCTCGCATGTGAGCTGGTTTATATTTGTGTATGACATGTATGTATTGCCCTATGGTTTGGTTATTTTGGTTTGATGCATGTGACTTATGTCATACTTAAGTTGGGTAGACGTCATATATTTTTGTGAATTTATATATGTCATGTTGTGTGATGTTGGGAGGTCCACTTACGGGGAGATTATGTCAAAAATTTTATATAAATGACGTCATGTGTTGTCTGTTTACGTGGTGACGTTTGGGGCGCCACAGGTGCTACCAAGCAAAGCTCCAAAAAAATTTCAAGAAGCTCAGAGGAATCAACAAAATGGCTCTTCTTTGTTGTATTGGAAATGATATCCCTACTATCATTGGGAACTACCCACAAAGGCGAAAGATGAATAAGCACAGAAGTCATCCATATGCCCGAGGAGGTGGTTCAAAAAGAAGTAGGTCTTCATGGAGACCTAGAAAGTTCTTGTCAAAGCAGAAAGCCCGAAGCTACAGATCGGGGCAAAGATCAGAACCAACAAGGAGTAGAATCTCGTCAACAGGTTCTAATCAAGCTAGTTCTAGCAGAGGACCAAAGAAGAGGACTTTCAGACGCACACCTACCCGTGCAAATGAGAGTTTCAGAGATTGTAACTGCTGGACATGCGGAGCGAAAGGACATATCTCTACAGATTGTCCGGAAAACCAAAGTCGTGGAGTAAGACAGTTCGAGCATACCAAGGAATTTGAAGATGCTGTCTATTTTCAGGATTTGGTGCAGGTGTATCAATTTGAGGATATTCCCTCAGATGAAAGCATCTACGAAGAAGAGATCTATTCTGAGGATGGAGATGAATCTAGCTCAGAATCAGAGTGAAGGAGAGTTCCTTCAGCACGTGACTAGAGAAGAGCCGTCGGGGTTTTTCTCGCATACCACGGTTTCTCGTAAAACCCTTATGAGGATCATGAAAGAAGAGCCAAAGCTTCAAATGTATGATGGATTTACAATTGGAGCAATGGAAAAAGCCATGGATATGATAGGTCTTCGTAGCAGGAAGCATCAGATTATCCATAGAGTGACAACAGGTGAATTTTCGATCCCAATGGAATTCACGGGAAACCAAATTGAGATGCAGTTAATCATCTACAGAGAAATCCAGGAGATTAAGAACAAGGTCAAAAGAGAAGTTGCTAACACGCTCTCATGGATTCATATTGGAGCCATTAGAGTAATCATCAAGGCAAATTTCAAGGAAGGAATTGATTCGCCTCTCAACCTGGCGATCTTTGACAAGAGAATCCCGAACCTCAAAGATTCTTGTTTGGGAGCAGTGGCAGGAAATCTGTATGCAGGAAAGATGGCCTTCAACATCTACCCGAGGATTGCATACAATTTAGGAGATCGGGACTTCAATAAAGTTCTCACGCTTCATCAAGATTTTAAAAGAGAAGATTTGATGAAAGAAGGGAACATGCCTTACTCGATCACCTACAAGGTGTCATACGCACTCTCGAATACTCATCATTCCGAGGTATTCTTGAGAAAAGAATTCATCAAAGTCCCCAGAATCTTCGAAGACTTCGCCAAAGCGGTATTGCCGGATATTATTGATACTCCGACAATAGGGGAGATCGACATGAGGATACATGATCAACCTGTTTTGCACAGAAGCAAGAGCCTTATGATCGAGCCAAGAAGGATGCCTTTCCAACAGGATAGGTTAATCAGCAACTATCCAGGGGAAAAACAGAAGGCAGTCTCGAGCAGAATTCAGAAATTTCCTGATGTATTCAAAACAATAGGAAAACCGAAATGCCCAGAAGGCTGGAGAGAAATACAGATAGTTTTTGACATCACCGAGAAGAACAATATCTTCCCTTGCAATGTCCTATATTATTTGCAGCAACCTACAGTTGGCAAGTTTCAAGGAAACCTTCAGATTGGTGAAATTGATCTCACAATTGAAGGAATTGCCGGAAGTGTCCCAAAACAGCTTATTCTAGGGATTGAATTTCTCGAGGAACATAAACCTTTGGAAAGATTGCAAGATGGAATGGAATTCACGATCGACGGAAAGAGATACCGAATTCAATGACCACCAGTCCATTCTCAATATACATCTCCATTGGGATGTTATATGAGAAATACCGGGCAGAATATTTTGCAGCCTACATTGATTTAGGAGCTGGAATATGCACTGCCAGACGAGAAATCTTCCCAGAGAAGTTGAGAAATTACAAGCCATTGCCGGAAGAGACTTTTCCAAACGGATCCTTATTCTTAATGAACGAGTCCGAGGAGCGGAAATAATTATCGGTGGAGCAGGTGGTACCCAATGGTACAAAGTTAAAACTCCACCTATTTATTTCCATGACACATGCGCCGATATGCTGTTAGGAAACAATTTCCTACAGACGTTCAAGCGGTTCACACAGGAGAACGAGACCAGAAGACTTATTTTCACAACCCTTTGTGATCATGGGATTATGGTACAGAGACTATGGGAGGCGTTTCACAGAAAATTCCCTATGAAGTTCGTAACAAGCGTGGTGATGAAGGAAAACTTCGACACCCAAAGATGAAAGATCAGCGGAAATTTGGAGAGGCAATTCTTCAGTTCCGACAAAAAGGTCCTAGTGAAAAGGATTCGCAAACTTTTGACTGGGTTAATATCATGTCTTTCAGAGAGCGGGATGAGGAAAGAGTAACTCTAGAAACCCTATTACCACTGAAAAATGCGTTACGAGAAGAAGTTCCACAACCTGAAACTACCCTCGAAGAGCAAATCACTCTAGAGGATGTAAAAAGGAAGATTCATAGGAACTACAACGAGGATCCACTAGCATGGTGGAACAAAAATGAGCTCAGAGCTACTTTGAAGGTAAAAACTGGAAAAGAAAACGAGTTTGTTAGGTACATACTGATCCCCATGAACCAGGAAGATCGGAAGGATATACAGATCATACTTAAGGAACATCTTGACCTTAAGTTAATCTCAGCAGGTATTTCTCCATATAGCAGCCCAGGATTTCTTGTACGGAATCATGGAGAAATTAAACGAGGAAAGCCGAGATTGGTGATCAACTATAATGGGATCAACGAAATCTTGGAGTTCAATGGATATTTTATCCCAAGTAGAGAACATTTGGTAAATAGCATCAAGAATGCAAAAGTGTTTTCTAAATTCGACTGCAAGTCTGGGTTTTACCAGTTTAAAATAGAGGAAGCAAGCAGAAAGTTTAAAGCATTCTCCACACCACAAGGACATTATATCTGGAATGTTATGCCAATGGGATTGGCAAATTGTGATGCCCCGAAATTAATTATATGCAAATTGGGCATTAATGATGGTTATGTGATTATTTATCATGGTAATTGATTTATGTGATGGGTAATGAAGTGTTCAAATGATTTAATTGAATTGATTGTCATATGAGGAAGATATGAAGTTAGAGGAAGTTTGTTGCATTTTTGTAAAATGCTTTTAAAATACCATGTTGGGTATGTGTTGCATGTTGTTGGGGTATGATTTTTGAAGTGTTTTATGTGGGTTTTAGTGAGTTATGATGATGTTAATGTTGTAGGAAAGTTTGGGTTTGAATGGTTTGAGGTAGAGCTTGAAAAATGTAAGGACCCCTAGCCCTTAACCCTTGATTAGTGTATTAACCACTATGTGTGGCACATGCTTCTATACAAACCAATCGGGAAACTCAGATGATGCTTACAAAATTCCTTTAATATTCAACGTTATAAGATCATCTCTACTAACATATAGACTCATAGAGTTGCCCATTACCAACCCCATTTTGTCACTTTTTACATTGTGGACTTTTATAAAAATTTGGGCAGAGTCTCCCCGTAAATTGAGCTATCCGAAATAAAAGCACAACACATAACATAATTCCCGGCCAGGGAAAACATAATACTCATCAGAATGCAGCAATACCAAGTAAATTCCCAGCCAGGGAAGACACCACACACAAGACGACAAAAGTGGGTTTCAACCCCCACATAATACACCATCGACTCTCATATCATTAGCAATTCTACCCTTAATTGCATGCAACATAGAATGAAAGAGAGAAAGGCTCATGCCTTTATATACAACCCATATACAAGTATAATCGTGCTCACATGCGAGCATCATGAATATGTATATAATCCTCAGGTATATATATGTACTCTATACGATACCGTGCTCCATCAAGCCCTGGTACCACGATCCTGGGAGTACATCCAATCAACAGCTCGAGCTCAACTCCAAAGCCATCGATGTACCTGTTCACCTGCCCCAACAGAGACAGTCCCCACACGGGGTGAGCATACCAATATCCCAATCCAATAACCATAACAATATAATTCATAATTTACAACAATGTAAATGCTATGAAATACAAAATATACTCCCTGGATGGCATCATCCTCATCCGGGGTTTCCTGTACTGTCCCTGTTCTCAAAACACTGAAACCATCAGATTCCCAAATGCCAGTTAATCATTACATTGATTAACAATTCTATGAGCCATATACCAATGTCATAAATAATAACATCAAATCATTAAAACAATGATTATAAACAATCCGTGTTCCTCACTTATGGTTTCATATCTCCATTTCATTGCTCACTCTACAATAGTGGCATTCCAATTCCACGCATGCTCGATGGCAGCGGCGTCATAATCGATGTTCGCTCACAGGCGACAACATCCAAATCACTGCTCGCTCAAAAGCAGCACCATGCAATTCTCAATGCATATATAAGCATTTGAAGAAAGTACAATAAACCATGCATTTCAATCTCCGTTTATTACTAATATCATGTGTCATGCATTTCCACAATAAACCATGCAATTCACACACATTCATTGCAATACAGTGTGCCAAGCACTCAACAATTGCAATTATATTAAAGGGCTATGCTCGTACGTCAATACGTACCTTAAATCTCTGAAGTCCGAGCTAAACCTTGTTCGAGTCTCATGCCCCGAGGAACGATGTGCTAACACGATAAATAATTCACAATTATTTACGAACATGCAACCCATGCTCAAGCACACCCATAACCCTCAAAATATTGTCAACCCACGACAATTTACCATTTAAAAGACCCGGGGCAGGGCATATACAGGGAGGGAAATCGAATGAGACAATATCGAAAATTGCTCAAGAACCACCCCTAAATTTCGAACCCTAACAACACAAATCAAACCCAAATAATCACCATAATTCATCTAAAACATGAATTAATCAATCAACAACATGAATCATCATCCCCAAGCCAAAACCCCAAATTTCGAGCAAAAAACCCACGCAAACAGCATCCAAATTTGAACCATAAGCAACAATTTTTTTTTGAACTTTAAAGTCTGAAATGATCGACCCAACAACACCATAAAAACGCCCCAAAAACATCCTAAAAGAAAGCCCCAAAATCGTACCAAAATCGAGCCCCAAAATCGGACAAAATCCAGTTTCGAACTCTAGCGCTTTCTGCAGAAATCCGAGCTCAAATCGCGACCAAACTTCAAATGGATGGTACGGGAAGGAGCGCCTGGACGAGACAAAGCCGGCGGCGTGTCGGACGCGCCGAACGGCGGCGGGCGCGGCGCTTGAAGTGGCGGGGGTCGAAACAGATCGGGAATGGCGTACGCGGGGGAGAGAGAGAGTGACGGGAAAATGTGGGGAAAAATGGCTCCGATAATTAAAATCTCGGGTTCAACTGGTATTTATAGCAAAAATACCCCGAAATACTAATAGTCCCACAAATACATCATGATTCGTTAAAAATCATCTGTTTCCAAAAATTCTCTCTCTAACTCCAAAACCCCCTACCGGTGCCCACACAAAGAATCCGAGATTCCGAAACACTTCAACAACCCAACTCTTAGGTTTTACACCGTAATGAGAATACAATCTCAACCTCGGGATCCAACAATCCCAACCACCCTAATAAATGAGCCCAGAAGACCCAACACCTCGATTAAACTCCAAATTGCCACGTAAAGCAACTTTACGGGTTATTAACACTCCGGGATTAACATCCATAATTTCTGGTCATCACAAAAAATGCTCTAAAATGGTGAATTTTTTAGGTACAGGGATCAGCGATCGATCGCGACCCAGCAGTAGACGCCAGTAGCATTTGGCGATCGATCGCCACATTTGGGCGATCGATCGGCGAGGCTGGCGATTGATCGCGCCAAAAGTGGCGATCGATCACCAAGAGCTGAAAATTTTAGCAATGTCCAGTATGGTCTCGCGATCCATCGCCTGGGCGGCGATCGATCGCGAGATATAAAATTTGTGTTTTTGGATTTTTTTGTGGGATTTTTGGATATTGGACTATATTTAGCTTCTAATATCGATTTTTATGGTTATGTAGAACTATCCCAGGGACCCACAACATCAAGGAGATAAAGTTCTCCAACTTCTCCACTTTTGGAATTAAGGTACGTAGGAAACGTACGGGCATCGGACGGTAACACATTCTTATACCATGACTACGCAATAATTGTATAAGTATTTACGATGTTTATGATGATGATAATGATAAGTAAGTTTATGATGATGTCTATGAAGTGATGATGTTTATATGATGTTTATATAATGATACGATGTTATGATATGGTAAGATGCCATACGATAGGGTAAGATGCCCACGTGGTAAGATGCCACACGATGTCTATGATATGGTAAGATGCCATACGATAGGGTAAGATGCCCACGTGGTAAGATGCCACACGATGTTATGATATGGTAAGATGCCATACGATAGGGCAAGATGCCCACGTGGTAAGATGCCACACGATGTTTATGATATGATAAGATGTCATACGATAGGGTAAGATGCCCATATGCATGACTATGAAACAGGGACAACTAATTGTGTTAATATGATTAACCAGGAAGTATATGTTACGATTATTTTCATGCATGTATTTATATGCCATTACCTTATGATGTTAAGTAATGATGTACATGCTCATGATGGGTTGTTCCTGTAGGTACACTTTTGGACTGAAGGGCCTAGGGTCGGGTTGTGGCAGTGAGCTAAAAGGAGCAAGATGAATATAGGATTCAGGATTTTGATAGTCCTTACACTAGGAGTAGTGTAAATCTATAGCTTTAACATTCATTATTGAGAATGTAATTAATTAGCTTTTGAAATTTTATTTTGGCCTGTACTCTTATTAGCTCAAAGCTACAACCAGAACCCTAAGATGTTATGAATGCATGTTTAGTCTAATACGTGTATAAGATGATGTTAAGGTAGGGAGACCCTACATTAGTGGTATCAGAGCAGTGGTTAGATAACCCGGGAATGAGTAAAGGGTAGCCTTAGCAATAAGTTAGCTAGGTGCTCACTTTTAAACATGTTTTGTGCATGTGTTGCATAGTATATGATATTATACTAACATGTTTTGTTTCTCTAACGATGTATTATATGAACTGCTTTTGGGTATTGTTGTTAACCCTTGTCTTGCAGTATGGCAGCAAATGTGGAAGTGGGTGATGCGGTTAGTGTTAATGCAAGTGCTGGGCGTACGAATCCCCTACCACCGCCAGCCTTGGGTGAAGAACCTTCGGAGCAACAGTTGCTACCTGGGGAGCTGAGTTTGGCTCAATTTCTGACATACCGACCCCCGATGTTCGAAGGAACTGAGACTGAGGAGATGGCTGAGGAGTGGTTAGAAAGAATAGAACAGATATTTGTGGCAGCTCCTTGTGCAAAGTCAGCCTGGATAAGGTTACCAAAGTTCCAATTGGCCAAGAAGGCACTGATGTGGTGGAAGACCATAGTGATAGAGCAAGAGGCTCAGGGTCAGGAGATCAATTGGAAACTGTTCAGGACTCGGTTTCTGACCCGCTACTTCTCAGCTGCTGCACGACAGGCCAAGGAATATGAGTTTACTAACCTCAAGCAAGGTAACATGCCTGTGTCAGATTATGCTCTTCAATACTATTCCTTGCTAAGATATGTACCTCACATTGCTGCAAGCACTTAAGCGAAGATGAGGAACTTCATGAAGGGCTTGAGGCCTGAACTGTATGACAGGGTGATCACTTATGGCCCTGCCTGTTTTGATGATGCTCTTTCACGGGCTGAGTTAGCCGAACTGGGAGTTGGTGCATATCCTGATGTCGTACCACCTCCAGCACCTCCTCAGAAATCTACTTCTGACAATTTGAAGCCGAGGGGTGATCAGTTCAAGCCAAGGGGGAACACATTGGCTTCGAGGTTCAGTGGTAAGAGGCCCGATAATCGTTGGAAGGGAAGTCGTAAGAATGATGCCCCATCTGGAAGAGGGCAGTCTCAGGGAGACAGATTCGGGAAGGCCCAGTGCACTCTTTGTGGGCAACCACATTTTGCGAAAGACTGTGTAGGATGTTATGTTTGTGGCGACAAAGGCCACTTTGCTCGGCAGTGTCCCAACATGGGAAGACAACAGAACTCTACGGGGAGGCCTGCGGACAGAGCAGCACAGCACAGACCACATTTTGCACCGAGGCAGTATGGAGGTCAGCCCATGGGGCCACCTCAGGGACAGGTTTATGCTTTGACGATGGAGCAGGCTACAGCGGCTCTGGAGGAGGTTATAGCGGGTACGTGTCTTTTATTTACGCACCCTGCTTTTATATTGATCGACACAGGTGCGTCACACTCTTTTGTGTCCGCAAGTTTTGTGGAAAGGCACCACATATGCACTTCTCCGTCGCCCACGCCTCTTATAGTCTCGACCCCCGTTGGAAGAAGTTTGATTACTGATCAAATTGTCTATGATGGCCTCATTTATTTTGAGGATAACGAGCTAAGGTCAGATTTGTTTGTTCTGGGGATGTCAGACTTTGACTGCATTGTAGGCATTGATGTTCTGAACAGGTATCAGGCAGTTGTGAACTCAGGCAGAGGACTGTCCGATTCAGATCTGATATGGGAGTCAGTGAACATTCTTTGGGGATGGTTCTCGTTCTAAGATCCCGTTGATATCTGCTGTCAAGATGGCGCAGTTGTTGGAACGAGGCCATACAGGATATCTCATCTATGTCGTTGATGTTACTGAAAAGATGGAAGAATTAAAGGTTGAGGATGTGCCCGTAGTGGCGGAGTTTCCTGATGTCTTTCCGGAAGAGATTCCCGGATTCCCACCAACAAGAGAGGTCGAGTTTGGGATTGAGTTACTACCGGGGACGTCTGCCATTTCTCGTGCCCCATATAGGATGGCACCAGCGGAGCTGTAAGGACCCCCGTGCCCTTATCCCGTTATTAGTGTATTAACCCATAACAATGGTGCATATAATCATACTCTCAGGGAAGAAAACATATGCAAGTGCAACACCATGTGCTACCCAGAAAATTTCTTGCGTTTATATCACATAATATTTGAATTCCCCAACCATGATGATCCATATAGCATGCACCCACATAATACACTAACATACTCTTAGTTCATTTAGCAATTCTATATCTAATTGCATGCAAACCATAAATGAACAGAGGAGAGCCGTAGCCCGTTATACATCCCATATACACGTAATATGTACTCACATAAGAGTACCCAATGAATGAGCGTGCATTTAATGTATAAAACACTCTGCTGGATACCGTTACTGGTGTTCCGATCCTGGAAGCACCTCTCAAGCGCAACTCGATCTCGACTCTGGATCTGAGCGCCTGTCTATCCAGCTCTGGTACCTCAATCCTTGAAGTACTTCAATCAACAGCCCGAGCTCAACTCCAAAGCTGCTGCTACACCTGTACCACCTGCCCCAACAGAGACAGCCCCCACACAGGGTGAGCATACCAATATCCCAATCCAATAACCACGCAAATACAATTCATAATTTACAACAATGTAAGTAATATGAAATACAAAATATACTCCCTGGATGGCATCATCCTCATCCGGGGTTTTCTGTACTGTCCCTGTTCTCAAAACACTGAAAAACCATCAAATTCACAAATGCCAGTTAATCATTATATTGATTAACAATTCTACGAGCCATATACCAATGTCATAATCAATAACATCAAATCATTAAACAATGATTATAAACAATCCATGTTCCTCACTTATGGTTTCATATCTCCATTTCATTGCTCGCTCTACAATAGCGGCATTCCAATTCCACGCATGCTCGATGGCAGCGGCGTCATAATCGATGTTCGCTCACAGGCGACAACATCCCAATCATTGCTCGCTCAAAAGCGGCACCATGCAATTCTCAATGCATATATAAACATTTGGAGCAAGTACAATAAACCATGCATTTCAATCTCCATTTATTACTAATACCATGTGTCATGCATTTCCACACACATTCATTGCAATACAGTGTACCAAGCACTAAACAATTGCAATTATATTAAAGGGCTATGCTCGTACGTCAATACGTACCTTATGATTCCGTAGCTTGAGTCCAAACTTTGCTTGAGTTCCTTACCTCGAGAGATATATGCTAAAACACATAAATAACTCACAATTAAGTATAAGCATGCAACCACGTGTCCAAGCACGTTCAAGACTCCCAATCATATCGTCAATCCATGACGATCACCAAAATAAAAGCCCCCCCCCCCCCCCCGCTAAGCATGCATAATACCCAAAATATTCCATTTCATATGCTTAATAGATAGACAAAAACCCAACCAAAAATTCGTTAATTAAACTTTGGCCTCAACCAATCCATTTTAAAAGCATAGCATTTCCATTACAACACTCCAGAAGTCGGCCCTTTAGACCTCGGTTCCAAAATCCCAACATTTCCAACATTTTCGAAAATTCAGCAGGTGAACAGTGCCGCGATCGATCGCCCATCAGGCGCGATCGATCGCGCAAGCCTACTGCCCGAAAAAAACAATTCGCGATCGATCGCTGAGACCCTCGCGGTCGATCGCCCACTTTTTGCGATCGATCACCGATACTGTGCATCTTCTTCAATTTTCCAGTAGCATGTCGCGATCGATCGGCGCCTCGCCAAGATCGATCGCGGACTGCGATTTTTTCCGAAAAACTCGAGTTTTAATGGTGTTTTTCACACCCAACTCCAAACCAACACCCCATACAACCTCAACACCTCAAATACAACAATTAAACTCCATGAAAACACTGAAATCAACATTTTGGATCTTAACCCAAAACTCCCCAAATTCAAAACCCACCAAAACTTAACCAAAACCCAACAAGATCACTATCAAATCGAAGACAAAGTCGAGGGGAAGAAACTTACCAACTTATCTTCGAGAAATCCGGCTCCTAGGACGAGCCTCCACCGATTTGCTCATCAAAGGAAAAAGGGGAAAGGGTTTGGGGGTGAGAGGGACGAGAGAGAGGGAGAGGAGAGGAATGGGGTGGATTCCAAAATGACGGAATCACAAGTCCAACTGGTATATATAGCAAAAATGCCCCAGAATACCAATACTTCCACAAATACATCATGATTCATTAAAAATCATCTGTTTTCAAAAACTCTCTCTCCAACATCAAATCCTCAGACTGGCCCCAACATAAGGCACCCCGGACACCAAGTCCAACTAAAAACCCAACTCATAGGTTTTTCACCAAAATGAGAATACAATCTCATCCTTTGGATCAAACGATCCAAAATGCCCGATTTACCAACCTCGGGAGATGCCAAACCGCAATTAATTAATTCCTAATTGCCACAATTAAAAATCCATCAAGGATTAATACAACACCGGGATTAACACCATAATCCCCGGACATCACAGGAGCTAAGGGAGTTAAAGATTCAGTTGCAAGAGCTCCTTGATAAGGGCTATATACGCCCTAGCGTATCGCCGTGGGGTGCACCAGTTTTATTTGTTAAGAAGAAAGATGGTTCGATGCGTCTGTGCATCGATTACAGACAACTGAACAAAGCCACAGTGAAGAATAAGTATCCACTCCCGAGGATCGATGATTTGTTTGACCAGCTGCAGGGTACGAGGCTCTACAGTAAGATCGATCTGAGGTCGGGGTATCATCAGATTCGAGTAAGAGAAGATGATGTTCAGAAGACAGCTTTCAGGACTAGATATGGGCACTATGAATTCTTAGTCATGCCTTTTGGGGTGACGATTGCCCCAGCTGTTTTTATGAGTCTGATGAACAGAGTATTTCAGCCGTATTTGGATCAATTCGTCATTGTTTTCATTGACGATATACTCATTTACTCCCGGACCGAAGAGGAACACGTGAAGCACTTGAGGACAGTACTCCAGATCCTTAGGGATCATCAGTTATATGCAAAGCTCAGTAAGTGTGAGTTTTGGCTGAGCAGTGTGGTGTTCTTGGGTCATGTTATATCTAGCAGCGGGATATCTGTAGATCCCAAGAAGGTTGAAGCTGTGATGGAGTGGGCTGCACCCACTTCTGTACCTGAGATACGGAGCTTCCTTGGCTTAGCAGGTTATTACCGATGTTTCGTCGAGGGATTCTCTATGATCGCTAAGCCGTTGACACAGCTGACTCAAAAGGGAGTCCCATTCCATTGGTCTGAAGCTTGTGAGGAAAGCTTCCAAGAACTGAAGCGTCGTTTGACTACGGCACCTGTATTGGTGATTCCTTCTGAGAATAAGAGGTTTGCTTTGTACACGGATGCATCATTGCAGGGTTTGGGTTGTGTGTTGATGCAAGATAAGCACGTGGTGGCTTATGCTTCGAGGCAGTTGAAGCCTCATGAGACAAGATACCCAGTCCACGATCTGGAACTGGCGGCCATTATATTTGCCTTGAAGATTTGGAGGCACTACCTATATGGTACTTCATTTACCATTTTTACGGACCATAAGAGCCTGAAGTTTCTATTCACTCAGGCTGAACTGAATATACGTCAAAGAAGATGGATGTATTTGCTCAAGGATTATGACTGTGAGATTGAGTACAATCCTGGTAAAGCAAATTTGATAGCAGACGCCTTAAGTCGGAAGGTGAAGAGTACTGCTGAGGACGCTATGTGTGTGATGACCATAGATTATGGATGTTAATCCCGGAGTGTTAATAACCCCTAAAGTTGTTTTACGTGGCGACTTGGAGTTTAATCGCTGGTGTTGGGCCTTCTGGGCTCATTTATTTGGGTAGTTGGGATTGTTGGATCCCGAGGTTGAGATTGTATTCTCATTACGGTGAAAAATCTAAGAGTTGGGTTTTTAGTGTGACTCGGAATCTCGGGTGCTTTGTGTGGGCACCGGTAGGGGGTTTTTGAGTTAGAGAGAGAATTTTCGAAAATAGACGATTTTTAATGAATCATGATGTATTTGTGGGGCTATTAGTATTTCGGGGTATTTTTGCTATAAATACCAGTTGAACCAGAGATTTTAATTATCGGAACCATTTCCTCACCTTGCTTCTCTCTCCCCGCGTCCGCGAGTTTCCCGATCCCCTTTGACCCCCGCGCACAAACGCGCTTCGCCCGCCGCCGTTCGGCGCGTCCGACCCGCCGCCAGCTTCGTCTCTTCCAGGCGCTCCTCCCCATACCAACAATTTGAAGTTTGGTCACGATTTGAGTTCGAATTTCTGCAGAAAGCGCTAGGGTTCGAAACTGGAATTTGTCCGATTTGGGGCTCGATTTTTGGTACGATTTTGGGGCTTTTATTCAGGTGTTTTTGGGGCGTTTTGTGCTTTGATTTGGGTCGAAAATTTCTTACTTTGTAGTTCAAAAAAATTGTTGCTTAATGGTTCGAATTTGAATGCTGTTTGCGTGGGGTTTATGTTCGAAAATTGGGGTTTTGGCATGTGGGGCGATTATTCATGTTGTTGATTGATTAATTCAAGTTTTAGATGAATTATGGTGTTTAGTTTGGGTTCGATTTGTGTTGTGAAGGTTTGAAACTTTGTGGGGAGTTCTTGAGCAATTTTCGATAATGGTTAATTGTCGTGTGTTGACAATATTTTTGAGGGTTACGGGTGTGCTTGAGCATGGGTTGCATGTTCATAAATAATTGTGAATTATTTATCGTGTTAGCACATCGTTCCTCGGGGCATGGAACTCGAGCAAGGTTTGGCTCGGACTTCGGAAATTTAAGGTACGTGCGACGTACGAGCATTACTTTATATAAGAGCATTTGTGAAATGCATAATGTATTTTAATTGCATTAGATGGTTGTGGGTATGGCTATATATATGTGTGTTGATATGACTATGGAACGACCTAGTCTTGACATCGCTGCCACAAGTGTGCGTAATACTAGAGTAGTATAACCTTACATGAGATATGGGGTACTGGGTTTATATGACTATTATAGGGCATTTGAGATGCCTGAGAATGATCGTGGAATCATGTATTCATTATAAGACATGTGAGATGTCTAAGTGAAATGGAGAATCGGTAAAATAAATGCTAGGCATTTGAGCTATCTGTGATTGGTAGCAAAGTTGAAAATCAGTATTAGATATCGAGGTATCTATATTTGTATGTATAATGAATTTGGAATCATTAATTATTGATACTTGAGAATCATGCATGCTATGAGTTAAATCAATGTTTTGATTTACTGATTTTTGAGATTTGATGAGTTTGATGATTGTGAGAACAGGGACAGTACACGGAATCCCGGATGAGGACGTTGCCATCCAGGGAGTATCATTTAAAATTCATTAGTATTTACTTTTGTTGTAAATTATGAATTTCATTATTGTGATTATGGGATTTTGTGTATTGGTATGCTCACCCCGTTGGGGGCTGTCTCTGTTGGGGCAGGTGAACAGGTACATCGATGGCTGTGGAGCTGAGCTCGAGCTGTTGATTGGATGTATTCTTAGGATCGTGGTACCAGGGCTTGATGGAGCACGGTATCGTATAGAGTACTTATATACACCCGAAGGTTATATACATATTTATGATGCTCGCATGTGAGCACGGTTATGCTTGTATATGGGTTGTATATAAAGGCATGATCATTTCTCTCTTTCATTCTATGTTGCATGCAATTAAGAGTAGAATTGCTAATGATATGAGAGTCATGGGTGTATTATGTGGGTGTTGAAACCCATTTATGTTGTTTTATGTGTGGTGTCTTCCCTGGCTGGGAATTTACTTAGCGTTGCTGTGTTCTGTTGAGTATGTGTTTTCCCTGGCCGGGAACTATATATTGTGATGCGCTTTTATTTCGGGATGGCTCTATTTATGGAGAGACTCTGCCCAAATTTTTATAAAAGTCTACCATGTGAAAAGTGGTGTAATGGGGATGGAAATGGGCGGAATCTATGAGTCTAATTGTGGGTAGAGATGATCTTAATGTTGAATTTTAAAGAAATTTTGTAATTGTCATTCAATGGTAAAGTATCATCTGTGTTTCCCGATTGATTTTATTGAAAGCATGTACCACACATATTGATTACTACACTAATTAAGGGTTAAGGGCTTGGGGTCCTTACAATGTGTTTATCCGCTATGATGACTTCTTATTGCCATCTGGGCTATGATTTCGATGTGTACACGTCGCCGGTGCGAGTGTCAACCTTGTTGGCTGAGCCAAACATATTTGAGGCTATCAGGAAAGCCCAGAGGTTGGATGATGAGGTTCAGAGATGGTCATCGATAGTACTTCAAGGAAAGCCATCAAAGTTCAGAGTGGTAGAAGATGATTCCTTGAGACTGGGCAACCGATGGGTAGTCCCAGATACACCAGAGTTGCATAGAGGAATATTGGAGCGAGCTCACAGTAGTCGGTTCAGTATCCACCCAGGAGGAAGGAAGATGTACAAGGACCTATGCGGTCAATTCTGGTGGAGAAGCATGAAGCGTGATTTGATCACTTTTGTTAAAAGATGTTTGATCTGCCAGCAGGTAAAGGCAGAGAGACAGAGGCCTGGTGGCGAGCTGAAGAGCTTAGAGGTACCCGAATGGAAGTGGGAGCATATCTCTATGGACTTTGTGACCCACTTGCCAAGGACGGCCTCAGGATTTGATGCGATCTGGGTGATCGTGGATAGGCTGACGAAGGTAGCTCATTTCATCCCCTACTGTATGACTTTCACATATCTAAAGATGGCCCAATTATATGTACGGGATGTGGTGAGGTTACATGGGGTTCCAGTCTCGATTGTGTCTGACAGAGACCCAAGGTTTACTTCGCATTTCTGGGAGGGTCTCCAGACAGCTTTGGGCACAGAGGTGAGACTGAGTACAACGTATCACCCTCAGACTGACGGCCAAACAGAGCGTGCCATTCAGACGCTCGAGGACATGTTGAGGGCATGTGTACTATAGTTTGATACTCCGTGGCAAGATTCATTACCACTGGTAGAGTTCTCCTATAATAACAGCTATCAGGCGAGCATTCAAATGGCTCCTTTTGAAGCTCTTTACGGACGACGATATAGGTCACCGCTGTATTGGGAGGACTTTACTAGTAAAGCGGTCGGAGGACCGGATATGATTAAGGATATGGAAGAAAAGATTAAGATGATACGCCAAAAGATGAAAGCAGCTCAGGATAGGCATGCAGCCTATGCCAATAAGCGACGGCGACCACTAGAATTTCAAGTGGGAGACAAGGTCTTCTTGAAAATCTCACCCTTCAGGGGTGTAGTTCGTTTTGGTATGCGGGGGAAGTTATCTCCGAGGTATGTTGGGTCGTATGAGGTATTGCAGTGTATCGGTACATTGGCCTACCGTTTGGCTCTACCGCCGTCTTTATCTGGTATTCATGACGTTTTCCACGTCTTTATGTTACGGAAGTATGAGCCCGACCCGTCTCATGTATTACAGCCTACTGAAGTACAGTTAGATTCAGATGTATCCTACGTAGAACGACCGGTCAGAATTCTGGATCGTGAGGATCGTAGATTACGAAGCAAAGTTATACCGATGGTTAAAGTTCAGTGGGATCGTCGGGGTGTCGAGGAGGCTACGTGGGAGACGGAACGGCATATGATGCAGCATTACCCGGAACTATTTTCTGGTATGATTTATGTTTAGTTTCATTTTGGGTAAGTGCATGCGATTTCGAGGACGAAATCTTATAAGTAGGGGAGTAATGTGATGCCCCAAAATTAATTATATGCAAATTGGGCATTAATGATGGTTATGTGATTATTTATCATGGTAATTGATTTATGTGATGGGTAATGAAGTGTTAAAATGATTTAATTGAATTGATTGTCAATTATGAGGAAGATATGAAGTTAGAGGAAGTTTGTTGCATTTTTGTAAAATGCTTTTAAAATACCATGTTGGGGTATTTCATACATCATGTTAATTAATGGGTACAAGTTTAATTAAATTAACCCATATACCCCCCACTATACCTTTTCCCTTCACTTTACCAATCACTCTTAAAATCCCCAAATCATTTCCACAACCCTAACCTCACCCCATTTTCGAAATTCTTCAAAGGAGGAAGAAGGAAGCTCCACAAAACCTTTGTTTTTAAGATCTTTGTTAAGATTTGGAGTCTTCAAGAGGTATGGAACCCTTCCTAAAGTTTTATGATGTTTGGTTTTGAAATGGGATGATTTTGAAGTGATTTATGTGGGTTTGTTTTGGGTATGTGTTGCATGTTGTTGGGGTAGGATTTTTGAAGTGTTTTATGTGGGTTTTAGTGAGTTATGATGATGTTAATGTTGTAGGAAAGTTTGGGTTTGAATGGTTTGAGGTAGAGCTTGAAAAACTGCTCTAAAATGGCGAATTTTTGAGGTACAGGGATCGACGATCGATCGCCCGTTCCAGGCGATCGATCGTGACCCAGCAGTAGACGCCAGTAGCATTTGGCGATCGATCGCCACATTTGGGCGATCGATCGGCGAGGCTGGCGATTGATCGCACCAAAAGTGGCGATCGATCGCCAAGAGCTGAAAATTTCAGCAACGTCCAGTATGGTCTCGCGATCGATCGGGCCTGGGCGGCGATCGATCGCGAGATATAAAATTTGTGTTTTGGATTTTTTTGTGGGATTTTTGGATATTGGACTATATTTAGCTTCTAATATCGATTTGTATGGTTATGTAGAACCATCCCAGGTACCCACAACATCAAGGAGATAAAGTTCTCCAACTTCTCCACTTTTGGAATTAAGGTACGTAAGAAACGTACGGGCATCGGACGGTAACACATTCTTATACTATGACAACGCAATAATTGTATAAGTATTTACGATGTTTATGATGATGATAATGATAAGTAAGTTTATGATGATGTCTATGAAGTGATGATGTTTATATGATATTTATATAATGATACGATGTTATGATATGGTAAGATGCCATACGATAGGGTAAGATGCCCACGTGGTAAGATGTCACACTATGTTTAGGATATGGTAAGATGCCATACGATAGGGTAAGATGCCCACGTGGTAAGATATGGTAAGATGCCATACGATAGGGTAAGATGCCACACGATGTTATGATATGGTAAGATGCCATACGATACGGTAAGATGCCTACGTGGTAAGATGCCACATGATATGGTAAGATGCCATACGATAGGGTAAGATGCCCATATGCATGACTATGAAACAGGGACAACTAAGTGTGTTAATACGATTAACCAGGAAGTATATGTTACGATTATTTTCATGCATGTATTTATATGCCATTACCTTATGATGTTAAGTAATGATGTACATGCTCATGATGGGTTGTTCCTGTAGGTACACTTTTGGACTGAAGGGCCTAGGGTCGGGTTGAGGCAGTGAGCTAAAAGGAGCAAGATGAATATAGGATTCAGGATTTTGATAGTCTCTACTCTAGGAGTAGTGTAAATCTATAGCTTTAACATTCATTATTGAGAATGTAATTAATTAGCTTTTGAAATTTTATTTTGGCCTGTAATCTTATTAGCTCAAAGCTACAACCAGAACCCTAAGATGTTATGAATGCATGTTTAGTCTAATGCGTGTATAAGATGATGTTAAGGTAGGAAGACCCTACACAAATGCTCCCCAGATATATCAAAGAAAGATGGATAATCTGTTCAAGGATTAATTCAACTTCATGTTTGTTTATATTGACGACATCCTAATAGCGTCAAAAAACATGAAAGAACATCTTAAACATCTGGAAATCTTTTCAGACATTTGTTACAAGGAAGGATTAGTGCTTTCCGAAAAGAAAGCAGTGATTGCTACAAGACAGATGTGTTCCATGGAATCTAGATCGACGAATCTGGAATCATCCTGCAGAATCATATTGTTGAAAAAGTACAAGGATATCCAGATGACCTCAAGGATTTAAAACAACTTCAGAGTTTTTAGGAGTTGTTAATTTTGCTGGGATGTTTATCAACAATCTAGCAAACCACAGGAAGGTGTTCGGTCCACTACTCAAAAAAGATATTAAGTTTGAGTGGAATGAAGATCACAGACAAGCTGTCAAACAGCTAAAGGAGGTTTGCAGGCAACTACCAAAGCTTGCAATACCAAACGACGAGGATGAACTGGTATTATACACAGATGTCAGTGATCATTGGTGGGCTGCTGTTCTCATGAAAGTTACACAAGAAGGAGTAGTGACATGCAGATATTGCATTGGACTATTTGATAACAACGAAGTTATCAGATGGCACATCAACGAGAAGGAGTTCTTTGCAGTTCGAAAGGCTTTTAAAAAATGGCCATTATTTTTACTTGCAAAGAAATTTATCTTAAAAATAGATAATACAAGTGTTAATGTCTTTTCTGAAAAATAGAATTGAACCAAAACCAGAAAAGGCTAGACTTTAACGATGGCAGGCTGAGTGTCAATATTATGATTATGATATTGTCATTGTGAAATCTGATAAAAATATTCTTGAAGATTTCTTAACACAAGATGGAGGGACACATTGTTAGCGATACCCTCAAGCGAGTTAGGAATCTCAGGGAAAACCTGGAGATCCTGGAACGAGACTTTGGGACTCTTTGTCTCAATGCAGAGGTCGCGGGACTTCTTCAATGAGCAGATCAGGAATTTGTTACTGGTCATGTACGAGCATGCTTTCGGGACCACGAACGTTTGTTTGAAGTTTTGAAAGGGTATATCCTTCAGGCAGCACCTTCAACGGTGCAAAAAGAAGTGTTTAGAGAATGGGGCTCATCTAACCCGGAGGCAAGGGATTCAAGTACCCCTGTCACGAGTGCTTCAGATGATGCATTCCTTGAGGATGTACAAGCTGAAGTGAATGTTGAGGGTCAGGTGTCTTCACAATCTGAACCATCAAGTCAACCCAGCACCTCTGGGGTAAAAGAGGGAGAGTTGAATCTTAGGCCAATGACTGGCAAGTCTAAGGTTCAAACTAATGATGATTTAGTTTCTTCACCTATGCAGGATTACCAACGCACTTGGGAGAAACTAATTACCAGGCGAGGAATCAACCCAGACAAATCTATAGTTGACATCTCAGGGAAATATCCGAGAGTTTGGATGAAATCAGGCAGCCATCCAAACGATGTTCAGGAATGGTATAATTTCGGAGCTTTGGCTTCGATTTATACTGTGGCACCAGCCTTCTCTGAAATATCAAAATTAGCAAAATGGATCAGAGAAGCTGTTTACAAGACTTGGGCCAATAATCCACATTTGGCCAGAGGCGATATCTTGGAGCTGTATTTTTTCAGTGCTGCTCCAGAACCAGCAAAGAAAGGCTTCATTGAAGCTTTTCACTTTATCAAGCTAAGAAGACCAGATGGAAACACCGAGAAAAATATAAAAATGGCGCTACCAGAAGGAATTCCAATTTTGGCTGGAACTATCACAGATGATGAAGTTTCAACCAGACGAGCATGCGGTCTTTGGGTTTGTCTAACAGAATTGGACAAAGTCAAATACACATTCAAGTTCTTTCAAAATTCAGCCAACGGAACTTTCTTGCTGAATTCTATGACAGGAACCTCCACGAGATTTGCCGAAGAACTCTTTGAAATAAAGAGAAGAATTCTTTGGGAGAACAAGATTCCGGCAGGAAAAAAGACTTACCGGAAATTCTGCAACATGGCACATATTGGCTGATGGATTGAACATATCTGCCAAGCATACCCGGAGCAGAAAGAACCAGAGTTTGGAAAAGGATTCCGATCCAAACCCGACAGATCAGAGGCAAGAAAAGACAATAGATCTGCTGACAAGAGAGCCCGTTTTCCTAAAGCTCGGGAACCACAAAAACCACTAGTGTAAAGATTCCCCGACAAAGGAAGAGAGGTGGACCATTAAAAGTTAGTGCGGATACTGTTCACCGCACTCAGACAAAAGATAATGGACCACTAACGAGAAAAGTTGGCACATTCAGACAAAGATGCCAGACCACGTGAAAGTTAAGGCGTACTCAACATTTATCAAGATTTGGAATCCGCATTTGAAATCCGGATTCATGCCTATATAAGGGCACTCATTCAGGAAGCTAATGACATCAAAAATTCTCCATAGTTTTCTGAGAAATAAATTTAGAGTCTCCAAGCTTTGTAATATTTCAACTTTCGTAGCTTGGTAATCTTTCTTTCTTTTCTTTCTTTTGTAATCGTTTGTAATATTGTTCTGTTTGTTTTAAGTTTATGTGTTCTTGAGTCAAGCCTCATCTTTATGAGAGGCTAAACAAGTTCGTCTCCTCCCAAAAGGAGATGTTTTAATGTAATAGATGTTATAAGTATTCCAGAATAAAAATAAGGCTGTTGCCCAGCTATCTCACAGATTTCTTTAAATCTTTTTTTATATCTTAAGCATACCTTACGCCCTAAGGTAGGAAATGAATTAGGGCTGTGCTGTGCGGTTTCTGAAGGAGTCGGATAACTGGCAGACTAGCCTCGCCCGTGAGCTGAGGTTGAATGGTGAGGAGTCATTCGTAAAACAGTCTGGAGGCAGTAAATTTCGACTGGTGGCGTTGCGACCCACCTCACCCGGTGTCGTTATGGTCAAAATGGTATATTTAAGTTTGTTAAAATTTTATTGTAATACGGAAGCATGTTGGGCCTTTTATTTATTTTTAACATGATCTTCAAATCAGGTTGTGAATTATAATTAGAAGTACGTTATATGAACTGTGAAGTCCTTTGCAAAAGTATGCTCTTGGGTTCATCCGAAATGACAAAAACTGAAGGATCTCATGTTCATAAATGCTACTGTTTCATGAATAAAAGGATAAAGAAGATGATAAATAGTATATAGATGCTTATTTGTTCTTTAAACATTTTATTAGGGTTAATAATGCAATTTTTTAAGAGTTGGTTGGACCATGTGGACCACTTGGACCACTTGGACCACATGGGGGTTTTTATAGTCATTTCAAACAAGAATGGACCTAAGTGAATTAAGGTTTTTTAACTAGACTAGGATGAATTAAGTTGGGAAAATTGCAAGGAAGTGCTCTTTTGGGAAACTTAATCACTTAAGTCTTGGGAAAAAACTTTAGTGCAAGAAAATCCAAGTTGAAGAAACTTCTATTCAAATAGGTCCAATTTTCAAATTTTCAAATCAATTGGGTATTTTATTTGACTCTTTTACCCCACAATGGTTAGGTGAGATTGCATTCTATTCCCTAGGCTTTTGTTTAGCTTAAAATATGGTCTCTATATAATACTTAATTATATTTTATATCCTTATATTTATAAAAAAAATTGGCATGTAATGTCTTCTTTTTACAAGTCCCCGTTTTTACGATCCTTGGCACAAAATGGTATCAGAGCCAAGGTTTATTCTGGAAATACTATGATAATATCTTGAATATTAATTTGTAACCTATACGGAGGAGACGATTCAAGAAATTCATGGACCCGAACGAATGTTTCGAAGTGTCATGCATACATGTGGTATTTCCAGAAATTGGAAAAACTAAACCAGAAGCATATGGCAGAAGCTCAACGTTTCAGCCATAAGTGGAAACTTTTACGAGGAACATGTTTATTAGAACACCCGGAATAAACCATTACAAGAAACTCGAAAGGATGGGGAAGTGGCTCCATCAAGTGAACCTCAAACTACAGTTCCAGTTAGCTGAACTTCAGGAGGACGATCATCCTGAACATGAAGATGTGGTTCCAGCCACCAATTATCCAACAGGGTCTGGACCGGATGATTAGGATGGAAGAACCAACCTTTCGAGAAATCGAGACAGATTCTTCTAAGATTTTCCAAGATCTTATAGAGATCCAGAAGACAGTGCAGCGTTATGGATACCTTCAATACCATGTCCCTACACAAACCCATCTGATCCAAAGTCAGATGGAGACCATGATTAAACATCAGAATCAGATTCTTGAAAACCTTCAAGATGTTCAATCCCGAGTGAAGGAATTGGAGTCAAGGCCAAGTCTGACAGGAAGAAGGAATGGAGGATGGTTGCCACCAGCTTACGGAACAGAACCCCCTTTACACCAAAAAGGGAAAGCAGAGGAGGTCCGGAGGCCTTTGACGGAGACTGAAAAAATGATTGCAGTCCTACAAGGAGAACCATTACATCTCACAAAGTAATGGAAAGAATCAACCTGGAAGATCTTCATGATCTTGCTGATTCATTGCGGGATTAATTCTCGTAGAAACCAAGACAGGAGAGCTTGTACAAAGACCTCCACCACAAGAGAGCTTCGGGTCACACAATCCACCCGAAGGAGACCAAAGTATGCCACACAGGGAAGATTTCACCTCAGCAACTTTGGATCCCCCAGTTGGAACAAGGAACCGTTCCCGAAGGCCAGATATTCATCAGACGCCCTACGGGAAATCACAGCTAGATCCAATCCATCCATATGGACTTATGCTCAACATGGATATTTTGGATTTCAAAAACAGAGAAATTCTTATTGATCAATGGGCTTCAGCAATGAGAATTGCAGCAGGAACATTTGACTTAAGCAAAGAAGGATTCATTTTACTTCTAAAAATGAGTCTCGAGGGATCAGTCAAGATTGTCTGGGATCTAGGAGACCCAGGAACCAAGGAAAAAGTTTTAGCTGGAGAGTCCCTGAAAGAGATCGTGGACAAGATGGTGAGATTCTTCAAAATCTGTTTCATCGGAATAAGCTACTTCGAAGGAATGGAGGAAGAAAAGGCTAAGAAATATAGACAAGCTCTAATTAGCCTGGAACTACATGACATCTGCTATGTAGACGAATACATCAAACTCTTTACAGAGTCGATGGAAGTCGAAGATAGCGGAAAAGGATGCAGCAGAGCTGTTCTTTGCCAAAATCCCGAGCCCATGGAGAGAAATGCTTATCCAGGAGTATACACCTCATGCAATCGAGACGGTGTCCAGGAGAATGTCATTTCTTAAAGCTAAGCTTGTGGAGTGTAGCTACCAAGCAAAGCTCCAAAAGAATTTCAAGAAGCTCAGAGGAATCAACAAAATGGCTCCTCTTTGTTGTATGGGAAATGATATCCCTACAATCATTGGGAACTACCCACAAAGGCGAAAGATGAAGAAGCACAGAAGTCGTCCATATGCCCGATGACGTGGTTAAAAAAGAAGTAGGTCTTCATGGAGACCTAGAAAGTTCTGGTCAAAGCAGAAAGCCCGAAGCTACAGATCGGGGCAAAGATCAGGACCAACAAGGAGTAGAATCTCGTCAACAGGTTCTAATCAAGCTAGTTCTAGCAGAGGACCAACGAAGAGGACTTTCAGACGCACACCTACCCGTGCAAATGAGAGTTTCAGAGATTGTAACTGCTGGACATGCGGAGCGAAAGGACATATCTCTACAGATTGTCCAGAAAACCGAAGTCGTGGAGTAAGACAGTTCGAGCATACCAAGGAATTTGAAGATGCTGTCTATTTCAAGATTTGGTGCAGGTGTATCAATTTGAGGATATTCCCTCAGATGAAAGCATCTACGAAGAAGAGATCTATTCTGAGGATGGAGGTGAATCTAGCTCAGAATCAGAGTGAAGGAGAGTTCCTTCAGCACGTGACTAGAGAAGAGCCCTCGGGGTTTTTCTCACATACCACGGTTTCTCATAAAACCCTTACAAGGATCATGAAAGAAGAGCCAAAGCTTCAAATGTATGATGGATTTACAATTGGAGCAATGGCAAAAGACATTGATATGATTGGTCTTCGTAGCAGGAAGCATCAGATTATCCATAGGGTGACAACAGGTGAATTTTTTATCCCAATGGAATTCACGGGAAACCAAATTGAGATGCAGTTAATCCCCTACAGAGAAATCCAGGAGATTAAGAACAAGGTCAAAAGAGAAGTTGCTAACACGCTCTCATGGATTCATATTGGAGCCATTAGAGTAATCATCAAGGCAACTTTAAAGGAAGGAATTGAATCGCCCCTCAACCTGGCGATCTTTGACAAGAGAATCCCGAACCTCAAAGATTCTTGTTTCGGAGCAGTGGAAGGAAATATGTATGCAGGAAAGATGGCCTTCAACAATATTTTAAAAGAGAAGATTTGATGAAAGAAGGGAACAGGCCTTACACGATCACCTACAAGGTGTCATATGCACTCTCGAATACTCATCATTCCGAGGTATTCTTGAGAAAAGAATTCATCGAAGTCCCCAAAATCTTCGAAGACTTCGCCAAAGCGGTATTGCCGGATATTATTGATACTCCGACAATAAGGGAGATCGACATGAGGATACATGATCAACCTGTTTTTCACAGAAGCAGGAGCCTTATGATCGAGCCAAGAAGGATGTCTTTCCAACAGGATAGGTTAATCAGCAACTATCCAGGGGAAAAAGAGAAGGCAGACTCGAGCAGAATTCAGAAAATTCCTGATGAATTCAAAACAATAGGAAAACTGAAATGCCCAGAAGGCTGGAGAGAAGTGCAGATAGTTTTTGACATCACCGAGAAGAACAATATCTTCCCTTGCGATGTCCTATATTATTTGCAACAACCTACAATTGGCAAGTTTCAAGGAAACCTTCAATTGGTGTAATTGAATGATAGTCTTAGATTTTGAGTGTTTTTAGCTGTAATTTCTTCCCATTTTTCATACTTTTTCCTGGATGATATTATGCTTTTTGGTGTTTACTTGTCTATTTCAGGAAAATTAGTTGGAAATGGAAGAAATGAGCTAAACTGAAGAAAAATGGCGAAAGCGAGGCGAGAAAGAGTTGAAATTGAGGAAGTGGATTTTCGGAATCTCGATCGATTGAGATTATTTCTCGATCGATCGAGCCAGACAGTGTGCTGAGAAGAAAATGAATTGAAGTCTCGATCGATCGAGATTATGTCTCGATCGATCGACCAAGGCAGAAACTTCAGACCAATTTTATTGAAGTCTCGATCGATCGGAAGGAAATCTCGATCGATCGAGCGAGGCAGTGAGTTTCAAAGGCTGACGTGAACAGTGCACCGATCGATCGGACGCAATTCTCGATCGATCGATACGCAAATCCGGGAAAAACTTATCTTCCATTTTTGAATGGATTTTTGGGGGATAAAAGGAAAGATCATTTCCATACAAGACACACATCATATCAGACGCCTATTCTCTCAAAAATAAGGAACCCTAGCCGCCGCCGAAGGAGATTCAATCTCCGTTCTTCGTCCAAAGTCGAGCCAGTCCATTCCGGAGTGCAAGGAAGGAGCAAGAGAAGAGATTTCGGTGCTACGCACGGATCTATTCCACAGTTTATCGTATTTCTAGACTCTAATCTATTTCATTTTGATTTCCAATTGTTGTTTTTGAGGTCGAGAGACGATTAAACTCTTTTGTATTTGATTTGAAATATTTTTAGTTTATTCTATCGAGTTTTAGTTTCGTTGTGTTTGATTATTGATTCAATTGTGTTTGAGTGCATTGATTACTATTGTTCATAAATTAATTAGCTTGTGTAGATCAAAGCCTAGCTAACTTTGATTGAATCTGAGGGTTATAACCGAGATCGGGAGATAACGTTGTAACACACTCTATTAATTTGTGATGTATGTTACGATTGAGATCGAGAGATGATATCGCATACGTGAGAACTTGGAATCGAGAGATTTAGAGTAATAAGGTTTTGACGATTTATGCAATATTGAATTAGTAAGGTTTTGACGATTTATGCAATATTGAATTAGTAAATAGGTGCACGAGAGTGACTTATTCTAATTTAATGTTAGTTTCTTTACAGCTCCAGAGAGTGTATCGAATAATAGCGAAAACCTCTCACCTGTAGAATCAATTGGTTGATAATTTGAGAATTCAGTTGAATCATTAAAGATAACATAGTTGAACGACGAGCTTGATAGATTTCTCGAGTGACTTACCTTTGCATATCCGGAACCATTCATTTTATTGTTTCTTGTTTATTTTTCGGTCTTTAGTTTAATTTGGCTTTAGTTAATCAACTTCTTAAATCGTAGGCTAAATATAATTTTATTAATCTTATTTGGTACTTATACATTAGTCCCTGTGGATTCGACAACCTTTACTTAATTTTCACTATACTAAAACTTGGCAACCGTGCACTTGCAGTAGAATCGCTTCACACTTGTAGGGTCTTCCTACCTTAACATCAAATAGTACACATATAATGGACTAACCATGCATTTATAACCTCTTAAGGGTTCCGGTTGTAGCTTGAGCTAAGAAGATTACAGGCCAAAAAAAAATTTCCAAAAGCTATTCAATTACATTCTCAACAATGAATGTTAAAGCTATAGGTTTACACTACTCCTAGAGTAGAGACTATCAAAATCCTGCATCCTATATTCATCTTGCTCCTTTTAGCTCACCTCCTCAACCCGACCCTAGGCCCTTGGTCCAAAAGTGTACCTACAGGGACAACACATCGTGAGCATATACATATTTACTTAACAAGATATAAAAGACATACTGTAATGCATAACATCTTAGTTAAGTAAAAGTTATTGGTCATTCTTCGACTTCTTTTGTTATCCCTGATTCTTATTCATGTATGAGGGCATCTTACCCTTTTGTATGGCATCTTACCATAACATAACCGTCGTGTGGCATCTTACCACAGGGCATCTTACCCCATCATATGGCGTCTTGCCGTATCATAACATTGCGTGGCATCCTACCACGTGGGCATCTTACCCACTCACATACATTGGGTGGCATCTTACCACATGGGCGTCTTACCCAATCATATACATCGTATGACCTTATCATAAGCTTACTTATCATAACATCATCATCATAAACGTCATCATAAACATCATCATCGTAAACATCATCATAATCATCATCATAAACATCATCATAAACATCATCATCGTAAACATCATCATCGTAAACATCATCATAAACATCATCATCGTAAACATCATCATCGTAAACATCATCATAAACATCATCATCATAAACGTCGTCATAAACATCGTCATCATAAACATCATCATAAACATCATCATCGTAACCATCATCATAAACATCATCATTATAAGCATCATCATCAAATGTAGGAGTATGGTTTACCGTCCGATGCTCGTACGTTTCTTACGTACCTTAATTCCAAAAGAAGGAGAAATTGCAGAACTTTATCTCCTTGAGGTCGTGGGTACCTGGGACGGTTCTACATAACCATACAAATTGATATTAGAAGCTAAACAATAGCCCAATACCAAAAATTTAACAAAAATCATCATTTTCCTACTTTTGAACAGTGGCGATCGATCGCTCAAAACATGGCGATCGATCGCCAGATTTTTCACATAGCGGCGAATCGATCGCTTAAAATGAGGTGATCGATCGCCTTGATGCTCATTTCGCTACTGGACGTTGGCGATCGATCGCGCCATTTTAGGCGATCGATCGCCTATCCTCATTTTCGCGTAATGCCTCTCGGCGATCGATCGCTGCATTTGTAGCGATCGATCGCCACAACCAGTGGTCGCGATTTCACCATTTTCATGTGCATTTTCCAAGCTTATCTTCATACCTTTCAAAACCAAACTTCCCAACAATAACAATAACATCGTAACCCACTAAAACCCACATAAAACACTTCAAAAATCATACCCCAAACATATATAACACATACCCCAAAACAACCCACATAACCACTTCAAAAATCACCACATTTCAAATCCAAACATCATCAAAACTTTAGGGAGAGTCCCATACCTCTTGAAGACTCCAAATCTTGATAAAAATCACACAAACTCAAGTTTTGTGGAGTTTCCTCCTTCCTCCCTTGAACAATTTCGAAAATGTGGAGTGGTTTAGGGTTGAGGATGAGTTGAGGGGTTTTAAAAGAGTAAAGGTGAAAATGGGATTAAAATGAAGGGTGAAGGGTTAAGAAGGGGGGTTGGGGATTAATTTTAAAATCACACCCCAAACTTAACATGATTCATAAAATACTTCTTCATGGCATTTTACAAGCATTTAGTAAAATGCAATATACTTCCTCTAAATTCACATCTTCCTCATATTTAGTAATCAACACAATTAAATCATGTTAACATCTTATTACCCATCACATAAATCAATTACCACATGATTCATCATATAAACACAATTAGTGCCTTAATCGTAATTAATTAATTTCGGGGCATCACAACACTATTCTTTGAAATATCTTTTGTTTAAAAATAAAGCGGTCATTGATCTCACAATTGAAGGAATTGCCGGAAGTATCCCAGAACAACTTATTCTAGGGATTGAATTTCTCGAGGAACATAAACCTTGGGAAAGATTGCAAGATGGAATGGAATTCACGATCGACGGAAAGAGATACCGAATTCGATGACCACCAGTCCATTCTCAATATACATCTCCATTGGGATTTTATATGTGAAATACTGGGCAGAATATTTTGCAGCCTACTATTGATTCAGGAGCTGGAATATGCACTGCCAGACGAGAAATCTTCCCCAAAGAAGTTGGTGAGAAATTACCAGCCATTGTCGGAAGAGACTTTTCCAAGCGGATCCTTATTCTTAATGAAGGAGTCCAAGTAGCGGAAATAATTATCGGTGGAGGAGGTGGTACCCCATGGTACAAAGTTAAAACTCCACCTATTTATTTCCATGACACATGCGCCGATATGCTGTTAGGAAACAATTTCCTACAGACGTCCAAGCGGTTCACACAGGAGAACTAGACCAGGAGACTTATTTTCACAACCCTTTGTGATAATAGGATTATGGTGCCGAGACTACGAGAGGCGTTTCACAGAAAATTTCCTATTAAGTTTCGCAACAAGCGTGGTGATGAAGGAAAACTTCGACACCCAAAGATGAAAGATCAGCGGAAATTTGGAGAGGCAATTCTTCAGTTCCGACAACAAGGTCCTAGTGAAAAGGATTCGCAAACTTTTGACTGGGTTAATATCATGTCTTTCAGAGAGCAGGGTGAGGAAAAAGTAACTCCAGAAACCCTGTTGTGTACTGAAAAATGCGTTACGAGAAGAAGTTTCACAACCTGAAACTACCATCGAAGAGCGAATCACTCTAGAGGATGTAAAAATGAATATTCATAGGAACTACAACGAGGATCCACTAGCATGGTGGAACAAAAATGAGCTCAGAGCTACTTTGAAGGTAAAAACTGGAAAAGCAAACGAGTTTGTTAGGTACATACCGATCCCCATGAACCAGGAAGATCGGAAGGATATGCAGACCATACTTAAGGAACATCTTGACCTTAAGCTAATCTCAACAGGTATTTCTCCATATAACAGCCCAGGATTTCTTGTACGGAATCATGGAGAAATTAAACGAGGAAAGCCGAGATTGGTGATCAACTATAAAGGGATCAACGAAATCTTGGAGTTCGATGGATATTTTATCCAAAGTAGAGAACATTTGGTAAATAGCATCAAGAATGCCAAAGTGTTTTCTAAATTCGACTGCAAGTCTGGTTTTTCCAGATTTAAATGGAGGAAGCAAGCAGAAAGTTTACAGCATTCTCCACATCACAAGGACATTATATCTGGGATGTAATGCCAATGGGATTGGCAAATGCTCCCCCGATATATCAAAGAAAGATGATAATCTGTTCAAGGATTACTTCAGCTTCTTGTTTGTTTATATTGACGACATCCTAATAGCGTCAAAAAACATGAAATAACATCTTAAACATCTGGAAATCTTTTCAGGCGTTTGTTACAAGGAAGGATTAGTGCTTTCCGAAAAGAAAGCAGTGATTGCTACAAGACAGATCGAGTTCATTGGAATCGAGATCGTCGAATCTAGAATCATCCTGCAGAATCATACTGTTGAAAAAGTACAAGGATATCCAGATGACCTCAAGGATTTAAAAAAACTTCAGAGTTTTTTAGGAGTTGTTAATTTTGCTGGGATGTTTATCAACAATCTAGCAAACCACAGGAAGGTGTTCAGTCCACTACTCAAAAAAGATATTAAGTTTGAGTGGAATGAAGATCACAGACAAGCTGTCAAACAGCTAAAGGAGGTTTGCATGGCAACTACCAAAGCTTGCAATACCAAACGACGAGGATGAACTGGTATTATACACAGAAGCCAATGATCATTGGTGTGCTGCTGTCCTCATGAAATTTACACAAGAAGGAGAAGTGCCATGCAGATATTGCAGTGGACTATTTGATAACAACGAAGTTACCAGATGGCACATCAACGAGATTTTGGGACTCTTTGTCTCAATGCAGAGGTCGCGGGACGACATCAACGAGCAGATCGGGAATTTGTTACTGATCATATACGAGCATGCTTTCGGGACCACGAACGTTTGTTTGAAATCTTGAAAGGGCCAGGCCTTCAGGCAGCACCTTCAACGGTGCAAAAAGAAGTGTTTAGAGAACGAGACTCGTCTAACCCGGAGGCAAGGGATTCAAGTACCCCCTGTCACGAGTGCTTCAGATGATGCATTCCTTGTTGAGGAGCAGGTGTCTTCACAATCTGAACCTTCAAGTCAACCTAGCACCTCTGGGGTAAAAGAGGGAGAGTTGAATCTTAGGCCAATGACAGACAAGTCTAAGGTTCAAACTAATGATGATTTAGTTTCTTCACCTATGCAGGATTACCAACGCACTTGGGAGAAACTAATTACCAGGCGAGGAATCAACCCAGACAAATCTATAGTTGATATCTCAGGTGTAAGGCCCCAACTCTTAAAGACGACTTTTAAGCATTTATGACGTCGTATGAGTATAAAAAATTCATTCTTTAAAAGAATTATTACATGCTTCGCATAATCTCCATGACATAAATAATAATCAGCATGACATGATCACTTTTACTAGCAATAAGACTCAAGGTTCACCCTTTATCATCACCATTGCACCACTTTTACATTGTGGGTTTTTATAAAAATTTGGGCAGAGTCTCCCCATAAATTGGGTTATCCGAAAATAAAACACATCACCAAAATAATTCCCAGCCAGGGAAAAACACGATACTAAAAGAAATCAAAATCATAACTACGTTCCCAGCCAGGGAAGTCACCATACTAAGAAGATATAAAAGTGGGCTTCAACACCCTCATACAGTCCATATACATGCATCGATGTGCTCACACACGAGCAACGAATAATTGAATTTGTTCTCAATGCATAAGTAGTATGTGCCATCAATCAATACTTGTACCATAATCCTGCGAGCACTATTTTCCATGAGCTTAAGCTTTCTTCCCGAGACAACGTCGTACCTGTTATACCTGTTGCAACAGAAACAGCCCCCACACAGGGTGAGCATACCAACATCACACTACTCATATCATAACAATTCATAAAGATAATTATATCACGATTAAGAGTATCCAAAATCAGTAAAATGTACTCCCTGTGAAGTTCTGAATCTGTATATGTGATATCCCCGAAATGATTAATTGCAATTTAGGCATTAATTGTGTTTATATGATTAATTATGATGGTAATTAATTGATTATGTGCTGGATTTAATTAATGTGTGGAAATGCATGGTCACATGGAAAGGATGACCCGGGAGTGCATTTCAGGGTGCATGTTGGGCATGTTGGGGAAGATTGCTTTTAGCATGATTTATTTGCCATGGTTAGCAATTAATTGGAAATCATGAGTTTAATTGATATTTGGTGCATTTTGGATTAATGCTTTTAAAAATATCATGTTGGGGTGTTTTATACACCATGTGATTGTAGAATGCATTTTAATTAATTAACCCACTTTATTACCCCAAACCCCCCACCATACATTTCACTATCACTTTTCAACTTTCCCAAATAACACCTCCCAAACCCTTCCTTTGTCCATTTTCGTTTTTGTGCTTAAGGGTGGAGAGAAACCCTTCCAAAAATCTTGTTTTGTGGAGTTTATTGGGAGATTTGAGATCCCCAAGAGGTATGGATACCTCATTGTTGGTTTTGAAGTATTTAATTTGAGTTTGAAATGGTTTGAAGGGTTTTGAAATGGGTTTGTGTGAGTTGGTGTTATTTTTGGGTGAGTGTTAGATTTATGGTTGTATGATGATGTTTATTGAAGATTTGTAGTGTTTTGGTATGGTTGGTGTTTGAATATATGAGTTTGTTTGGGTTGGGGAAGGAGATGGGTGAATAGTGCCCAAAATCGGATATGCAGAGCTCGGCGATCGATCGGCGCCACCAGCGAACGCGAGTTGCAGGGCTGAAGGCAGTAGCCTTCAGCGATCGATCGCGAGTTGGCGCGATCGATGGGCGAGGTCGCGATCGATCGGCGTAAACTCAGCGATCGATCGCGAGTTGAGAAATTTTGTTGGGCGAGGCAGTGTGGTCTCGCGATCGATCGGGGCTATATGGCGATCGATCGCGAGACACCAAAATTGATGTTTTTGGATATTTTTGTGGGATTTTTGGTATTGGACTATTATTGGGTTCTAATATTGATTTGTGTGAATGTGTAGAACCATCCCAGGTGGCAACACAGCCAAGGAACTGAAGTCCTACCATACCCTACTTTTTGGAAAGGTACGTAGAGGACGTACGGGCACCCAACGGTACATGTATCTAATATACTCATTGTTTATGCATTGTGGATGCGAGTATATATGTGATTATGCATTGTGGATGCAAATACATGTTGAATTATGCATGATGATTGTAGATGCATATGATTATTGGTGCACATCCCATGAGTCGTGGTCATCCCTTGATGATTTTAATGCTTGCCGCTATTTGTTTTGGTTCCGCTAATGTGAAGCGAGGGGTGGGAGCGCCGCATGTCACATTTGAACGTGGTTATCATATAGGGCGAGGAAAGGATATTTTCCGCTCAATGTGAGGCGAGGGGTGGGAGTACCGCATGTCCATTGAAGCGAGGTTATTCTATGCCGCCTATATGTAAATAAGCGAGGGGCATTAAAATACATTGTGATGGACAGACTAGGGAATGGTGACCGATATTTGATATTGATGAGATGGTATTGTGTCATGACATGTCTAGACCATTAAAAATAATCTATTGATTATATAATGAGTTATGGTACAGGGACAACCAAACTGGAAGCGTTTTGAAATGCATGGGGAAAACAGGAAGTGTTTTGTGTTGAATATGAATGATATTATTGCTCATATTTGGGGGTTGTCCTTGTAGGTACTTTTGGCATGATATGAAGGGGGCTAAGACGGGTTGAGACCGTGAGCTTGAAGAGCACTTTTGGTAGATGAAGGACAGGATTATTTTGTATAGTGTCTACTCTAGGAGTAGTGTAAAACTATAATTGATAACATTCTTTTGATGGGGAATGTAATTAATCCATTGATAGTCCTCATTTTGGCATGTAACTTTTAGGCTCATAGCCTCAACACGATTAATTTACTCTGATCATTTATATTAGCTCTAATTATGCCTTTGATCCGCACTTAAGGATTAGGGTCCTTACATTAGTGGTATCAGAGCAGTGGTTAGAGAACCCGGGAACGAGTGAAGGGTAGCCTTAGCATGATTGGCTAGGTGCTTACATTTGAAGCATGTTTATGCATGTGGTGCATATTGATGTATATTCTGTTATACTAACATGCTTATTATCATTCCTGTTATCTAACGGCATAACATGTATATTTGTTTTGGAATTGTTGTTAACCTTTGTGTTAAAGCATGGCTGCTATGAATGCGGGGAACCTTAACGAAGAAGTTGTCGATGTGGGCAGTGTTAACGCTAGCGTTGGACAAGTGAACCCTCTACCTCCACCAGCAGTAGGCTTGGAGCCAGTGGCTCAGTTATTACTACCCGGTGAGATTAACTTGACTCAGTTTCTGTCTTACCACCCGCCCCGGTTTGAGGGAACAGAATCAGGGGAGCAAGCTGAGGAGTGGCTGGAGAGACTTGAGCAGATATTTGTGTCGGCTCCTTGTGCTGTTACAGCGTGGCTGAGACTGGCAGAGTTCCAGTTAGCTAAGAAACCTCTAATGTGGTGGAGGGGCACTGTAATGGAGCTAAGAGCACTGGGTACTGTGATCGATTGGACACTCTTCAGGACCCGGTTTCTGAACCGGTACTTCTCCGCAGCGGCGAGACAGACGAAGGAGGACGAGTTTACAAGTTTGAAACAGGGGAACATGACAGTGTCAGACTATGCCACGCGGTACTCTTCATTGTTGAGGTATGTTCCCCACATTGCCACCAATGGGCACGCAAAGATGAGGAGTTTTATGAAAGGGTTGCGACCGGAGCTCTATGACCGGGTTATTACCAATAACCCAACTTCTTTTGATGATGCTCTCACAAGAGCGGAGCTTGCCGAGCTTGGAGTGGGAGCTTATCCTAGTGCTGTGCCACCACAAGTACCACAACAAAGGCAAACTAATGACAGCTTAAGGCCCCGAGGAGAGCCATTTAAACCTCGTGGTGCCTCTTCATCTGCACGGTATGGTGGAAAGAAGTTCTTTGGCCAGAAACAGGAGAACAAGAAGAATTGATCGGTCAATCGAGGGTCTTCACAAGGGAATAGGCCGGGAGAGCCGAGGTTCGACAATTGTGGAGGGCCACATCCTTCAAGTAAGTGCCCTGCCTGTTATAGCTGTGGCAAGATGGGCCACATCTCTCGGTATTGCCCCACCCGGGGAGGACAGTCAGAGTTTCAGGGCAACAGGCCGAGGTTTGATGACAGGACAGTACACCAGAGGCAGCAGTTTGGGCCTCGACCATCGGGAGGTCAGACAGTGGGACCGCCCCAGGGACAGGTGTATGCGCTGACTAGAGAGCAGGCCCAGGCAGCCCCAGAGGAGGTGATTGCCGGTACGTGTCATTTATTTACGTACCCTGCTTTTATTTTGATAGATACAGGTGCCTCCCACTCTTTTGTATCTGTTGGCTTTGTGGAGAGACACCATATGCGCACGTCTTCTCTACCCACGCCTCTCCTTGTCTCGACACCCACTGGAAGAAATGTCGTTGCTGATCAGTTCATGGCAGATTGCCTCATTTATTTTGAGGGCAACGAGTTGAAGACAGACTTGATTGTGTTGGGTATGTCGGACTTCGACTGCATCTTGGGCATTGATATTCTGAACAGATATCAGGAAGTGGTAGATTGCCGGCAGAAGACAGTGAAGTTCAGGCCTGATTTGGGTAGTCAGTGGACTTTCTTTGGCAACGGTTCTCGTGCGAAGATTCCATTGATTTCAGCGATCAAGATAACTCAGCTGTTGGAACGTGGCCACACAGGCTATCTCATCTATGCCGTGGGCACGTCTGGGAAGAATAAGGAATTGAGAGTTGAGGATGTACCAGTGGTAGCAGAGTTTGCTGATGTGTTCCCAGAAGAGATCCCAGGATTCCCACCGGCTAGGGAAGTTGAGTTTGGGATCGAGTTGTTACCGGGGACATCCGCTATCTCTCGTGCACCTTACAGGATGGCACCGGCGGAGTTGAGGGAATTGAAGGAACAGTTGCAGTATCTCCTTGACAAGGGATATATACGCCCGAGTGTATCGCCATGGGGCGCACCGGTTCTCTTTGTGAAGAAGAAGGACGGTTCGATGCGGTTGTGCATCGATTACCGGCAACTGAATAAAGCCACAGTAAAGAACAAGTATCCTCTCCTAAGGATTGATGATCTGTTTGACCAGTTGCAAGGTACCGACTGTATAGCAAGATTGATTGAGGTCCGGGTACCATCAGATTCGAGTCAGAGAGGAAGATGTACAGAAGACAGCGTTTCGGACTCGATATGGACATTATGAGTTCCTAGTGATGCCGTTCGGTGTGACGAATGCTCCAGCGGTCTTTATGAGCCTGATGAACAGAGTGTTTCAGCCGTATCTTGATCAGTTCGTCATCGTGTTCATCGACGACATTCTCATCTATTCCCGGAGCGAGGAAGAGCACGTGAAACACTAGAGGACAGTGCTCCAGATTCTTCGAGATCACCAGTTGTATGCCAAGCTCAGTAAGTGTGAGTTCTGGTTGAGCAGTGTAGTATTTCTGGGGCATGTCATTTCTAGCAGTGGGATATCCGTGGATCCCAGGAAGATCGAAGCCGTGATGGAGTGGGCTGCCCCCACTTCTGTGCCTGAGATTCGGAGCTTCCTTGGTTTGGCCGGGTATTATCGACGCTTCGTCGAGGGCTTTTCGAAGATTGCCAAGCCGTTGACACAGTTGACCCAGAAGGGAGTACCTTTCTTTTGGTCAGAAGCTTGTGAGGAGAGCTTCCAGGAGTTGAAGCACCGTTTGACGACGGCGCCAGTGTTAGTGATCCCTACGGAGAACTCCAGATTTGTTTTGTATACCGATGCATCACTTCAGGGCCTTGGGTGTGTACTGATGCAGGATAAGCATGTGGTAGCTTATGCATCGAGGCAGTTGAAGCCGCACGAGACCAGATACCCAGTCCATGACTTGGAATTGGCGGCTATCATCTTCGCACTGAAGATTTGGAGACATTATTTGTATGGTACTTCGTTTACCATTTACACGGATCACAAGAGCCTCAAGTTTTTATTCACTCAGGCGGAGCTGAACATGAGGCAGAGGAGGTGGATGGACTTACTCAAAGACTATGATTGTGAGATTGAGTACCATCCCGGGAAAGCAAATTTGACAGCAGACGCTTTGAGCCGGAAAGTGAGGAGTTATGCTGAGGACGTCATCCATTTGTCAGCCATGATGACCTCCTATTGCCATCTGGGCTATGATTTTGACATTGATGCATCACCTGTGTATGTATCGACCTTGTTAGCTGAGCCAGATATCTATGAGAACATCAGGAGAGCTCAGAGGTCAGATGATGAGGTTCAGAGGTGGTTATCTTTAGTACATCTTGGTCAGCCAACGAAATTCAGAGTGGCCGATGACGGATCTTTGAGATTGGGTGACCGTTGGGTGGTTTCAAGTACGCCGGAGTTGCGTAGAGGGATCTTGGAGCGAGCTCATAGTAGCAGACTTAGCATCCACCCAGGCGGGAAGAAGATGTATAAAGATCTGCGTGGTCAGTTTTGGTGGAAGAGAATGAAGTATGACGTCGTCGCTTTTGTTAAGAGGTGCTTGATCTGCCAGCAGGTTAAGGCAGAGAGGCAGAGACCTGGCGGCGAGTTGAAAAGCTTGGAGATACCGAAGTGGAAGTGGGAACACATTTCCATGGACTTTGTGACTCACCTGCCGAGGAGTGCTTCAGGCTTTGATGCTATTTGGGTGATTGTGGATCGATTGACTAAGGTAGCTCATTTCATCCCCTATAGCATGACTTTCACCTTTTTGAGGATGGCGCAGTTGTACATTCGAGATGTGGTGAGATTGCATGGGATCCCCATTTCCATAGTGTCGGATCGAGATCCGCGATTCACATCTCATTTTTAGGGAAGGTCTTCAGTCAGCCTTGGGAACTGAAGTCAGATTGAGCACTGCTTATCATCCTCAGATGGATGGCCAGACCGAGCGTACTATCCAGACGCTCGAGGACATGTTGAGAGCTTGTGTTTTGGAGTCCGATGTTTCTTGGCAAGATTCAGTGCCTTTGGTAGAGTTCTCTTATAATAATAGCTACCAGGCGAGTATTCAGATGGCTCCTTTTGAAGCTCTTTATGGCAGACGGTGTAGATCACCCTTGTGTTGGGATGATTTGGACCGCAAATCGGTCGGAGGACCGGAGTTAATTCGGGAGATGGAAGAGAAGATAAAGATGATAAGGCAGAAAATGAAAGCAGCCCAGGACAGACAGACAGCTTATGCGAATAAACGGCGGAGACCGTTGGAATTTCAGTTGGGAGATAAGGTCTTTTTGAAGATCTCCCCTTTCAGAGGCGTTGTGCGATTTGGGGATGCGCGGGAAACTGTCTCCGAGGTATGTTGGACCGTACGGGATTTTGCAGCGCATTGGCACCTTAGCTTACCGACTAGCTCTGCCGCCTTCTTTATCTGGTATACATGACGTGTTTCATGTATCGATGCTGCGGAAGTATGAGCCGGATCCGTCGCATGTATTACAGCCTTCCGAAGTTCAGTTAGAGTCCGATGTGTCTTATGTGGAACGGCCTGTCAGAATTCTGGATCGAGCAGACCGTAGACTTCGGAACAAAGTGATACCTATGATCAAGGTTCAGTGGGATCGGAGGGGTGTCGAGGAGGCTACGTGGGAGACGGAGCGGCATATGGTGCAGCACTACCCGGAACTATTCTCTGGTATGTGATTATGTTTAGTTTCATTTTGGGGTAAGTGCATGTGATTTCGAGGACGAAATCTTATAAGTAGGGGAGTATTGTGATATCCCCGAAATGATTAATTGCAATTTAGGCATTAATTGTGTTTATATGATTAATTATGATGGTAATTAATTGATTATGTGCTGGATTTAATTAATGTGTGGAAATGCATGGTCACATTGAAAGGATGACCCGGGAGTGCATTTCAGGGTGCATGTTGGGCATGTTGGGGAAGATTGCTTTTAGCATGATTTATTTGCCATGGTTAGCAATTAATTGGAAATCATGAGTTTAATTGATATTTGGTGCATTTTGGATTAATGCTTTTAAAAATATCATGTTGGGGTGTTTTATACACCATGTGATTGTAGAATGCATTTTAATTAATTAACCCACTTTATTACCCCAAACCCCCCACCATACATTTCACTATCACTTTTCAACTTTCCCAAATAACACCTCCCAAACCCTTCCTTTGTCCATTTTCGTTTTTGTGCTTAAGGGTGGAGAGAAACCCTTCCAAAAATCTTGTTTTGTGGAGTTTATTGGGAGATTTGAGATCCCCAAGAGGTATGGATACCTCATTGTTGGTTTTGAAGTATTTTATTTGAGTTTGAAATGGTTTGAAGGGTTTTGAAATGGGTTTGTGTGAGTTGGTGTTATTTTTGGGTGAGTGTTAGATTTATGGTTGTATGATGATGTTTATTGAAGATTTGTTTGGTATGGTTGGTCTTTGAATATATGAGTTTGTTTGGGTTGGGGAAGGAGATGTGTAAGGCCCCAACTCTTAAAGACGACTTTTAAGCATTTATGACGTCGTATGTGTATAAATTTTTCATTTTCTTTTCATTCTTTTAGAAAAAGAATCATTTCATGTTTCCAATAACATAAATAATGTTCAACATTATATGATCATCTCTACCAACAAATAGACTCAAAGATTTCGCCCATTAACATCCCCATTACACCACTTTTATATTGTGGGTTTTTATAAAAATTTGGGCAGAGTCTCCCCATAAATTGAGCTATCCCAAGATAAGACACATCACCAATATAATTCCCAGCCAGGGAAAAACACAATACTTAAAAGAAAACAAAACTCTAAATAAGTTCCCAGCCAGGGAAAACACCATACTAGGAAGACATCAGAAGTGGGCTTCAACACCCTTATACAGTCCATATACATGCTTCCAATTGCTCACATACGAGCAACAAATAAATGAATACTAATCTAACTGAATAAATAGCGTATCCTATGTACCCACTTTCATATACGCTTCTGCTTCTGGAAGCGGCATGATCCAACAAAGCTCGAACCAATATCCCAAAGTAGTTTAGTACCTGTTGTACCTGTTTCAATAGAAACAACCCCCACACGGGTGAGCATATCTTGTCACGATACTCATATTCATGACAATGCATAATCAATTATAATTAATTCATAATATAACAATTTAAGAGTATTTAGAATCCATAAAAATGTACTCCCTGTACAGTTCGGAATCCGTATAGCTCCCACTAGCTGTTCCTGTTTCAGTCTCACATGCTTTCATAAACATCAAGTTCAGTATAGTTAATCACAACATGAAACTCATCAATGTAATAATTCAATATAATCACAATTCATCATTTATGCTCAATCATAACGATGCTCATATCGAAGGCAACTCTGCCTGTACGTTAATCTCATTCTCAACCATCTCACATCGATCATGCCAAAGGCATCCATACCCAACTCCATATCCGGACCACGTACATTTACGTTTCCATCATACCACATATATCAACTCAATTCACATATTCATTTTCTTATATTCAGTTATCACAATTCAATAATACACGGATACTGGAATACAAAATAATTCATATTATACCTGCTCGTACGTCACTACGTACCTTATAGTCGACAACATGATGGCTATCCCGACGTCTTGAGAATCATGAAGAATCTATATCGAAATTATCACTCAATATTAGTTCATTTCCAATCCAATCGATATCATTCATATCAATTCAATATCTTAATTCAACGACTCAATAATATCATCATTAACTCATTAAAGTGATATAAATCACCAATTCATGCTATGTCACATATTCAAGCATATTCATAAGTATACAATTTAATACTTGCTTATAACACACATTGACATGCATCTAACTCTCCTATGCACACAATGACACAGGCTCGAAGTCATTAGCATCTCAAATCATAGTTCAACACTCACCAAAACACTACAATATTCTAAGTCATATAGACTTTCCTGCTACACAACTTAGTAGAGTTTTCTTGGCCAACACTTGAACACAACTTAACCATATTATCAAATAACTTGTAAGCATGATTTTCAATCCCCAATAAAGCTCTAATTATTGTCCATCACAACCCCTAAAGTTCAGTCATGCAACTCCCCTTTTTGCACCAGATTTTCGAACCAAAGTAGTAATTAAATCGAGCCATAAACAATATAAATTTAACCCATTTTAGCAACATTTTTCGATTAGTTTCAGCATCTAAATTCAACACATTTCAGCATGTAGTTAACATATATTACTCTTGCTTGAAGTTATTATCATATATACATTCAAAGACCTACACTAATCCATCTAGTCTTACTGCAAAAGTAATATCAATCCACATTCATAAGTTGAAATATACCATATTTATTCTGATATACACTCATACAAATACACGTCCAACGGCTTACGTGTACAAACCCATACACGCACGATGCAATAATCACAAGGATCAAGCCAATAATTCTAAAATGAGGTGCAGAGGAAAAGAAAGTCGAACTAGTTGAACTCAAGTAATTATGCATCCTCTTCCCCCCTTTCTCTTTTTATGTTACAGCCTTCACACACTTTTATACCATGAAATATACCATCATGTATTCAGCAAGTAATTTGGTCTCTTATCAGCAGGAATAAAGAAAATAGACAACCAAAGTTTCCCCAAAACAACAGCAGAATTCGATCCATAACTCAAGTCTTACGCGCCAATTAACAGTAGGTTCTTGAACCAAATTTCAGCATAAAAATCAAAGGTTAACAACATATTTTCGAGCATAAGGCAGCATGTTTTTTTGAGCCAAAATGCTGTAGGAATCGAGCTAAAAGGCAGCAGATTTCAATGTAAAATAGCAGGGGAAAGGAAGTGGTGACCCTCAAGCTACACACTACCAAATCAGTGTAAAAGTATAGCCAAACAAGAACAAAATTCCTGGATAGCACACAATAAATCGACAGCAGTTTCACACATCTACACACGCTGATTACACACACACACAGCAGATCTTTACATACACTAGAGCAAGCTGGACACAGACAGACAGAATAAACCACACACAACAGTTCTGCACACACACACAAAACGCTACCATCTCTATACCCAAACCAAATAATGTTCTAAATTAAGCTAGAACAAGACCCAAAAGGTAGGAATCGATTAAACCATTGCCGAAAACTCACGAGCAACAGGCATGAAGATTCATCCATAAAAGCTTTGAAAAATCGCCACAAAACCGAGCTCTATCTCAAAACAAGAAAGGAAACGAACGATGCAGGGAAGGAGGGAGGGATTCGTTCACAAACCTTGAGTAAAAATGCTGAAGAAATTTCAGAAATCGCCTGCTTCTTCTTCGATGCTAAGCCGACGGGAAAAGGGGAAAAATGTTGAGAGAGAGGCGTGAAAATTCGTATGGTAAGGGAGGTGGGAGGGATTGATTGAGTGTGTTTTGTTTTCAACTTTAACTCTAACTTAAATCCCCACCATTCAATATCCTCTCCTCACAAAATTTATAATTCATTTAAATCCCACTAAATTATTATTGCTAGAACTCTTTTAAAATTTAACTTACACAATGAGTTCAACCCAATATTATTTATTCCAACTCCGGACTAATGTAATATTCCCAAGAATTAAATCTCGACACATAAATATCATAATTAATTCCAATAAAAATTATTAATTATTCCTGGACATCACAATTCTCCCCAACTAATAAAATTTCGCCCCCGAAATTTAAATACATGCTTACCATAAAGCCAACAGTAAAATTTACGTACCGTTATACAACTCAAGATAGTGACCTGACCACCTGTTGGATGACAGTCATCTGAATCATCACAGCTTACACATGTGCCCCATTACACCAACGATCGCAAGACTGCAATTCACATCACTTTACCATATTCCAACATTAACATTCAGTGGCTAATATATATATGAATACCCTTAGTCATATAACTCGTTACGAAATCAACATCATCGTACTTTAGCCATCAAGTACTCTTTATTATGATATGATAAATCATTATTACTAGCACACTAGCATAATTCGAAGATTAACAGCAACATGTTAACAATTATCAAGTGCCATTAATTCGTAAGAGTCAACACTTACAGTGTTTAATCATCAAGCTTCTTTGTCATACTTCAGTACCTGCGTACTTCCATCGGTACATTTTCCTTGCACAAAATCTTATTTCCCGTCATATACTTTCATCACAGTACCCATCATATAATCTCGTTAAATCATGCAATCCATGCTTTCATGTATATTCAAGAATATATGACAATACACCAACATTTATCTTAATCAACTTCATACCTGTGTCGTTGCAAATGTATGCAACTTATCCCCACATCATCACCATCATCCGTATGAAGTAACGGTACTCTTGAGCCTTTACGCATCAATCTTTCATATATCATCTCCTGGCTATTATCTGGTGCAAGGTAACGACTAGAAAAATCCATTAGTCATTCTCCCATACGTATATACACATAATACACACCAACCGCCACAGACCATCAGTATCAAATCATGATAGATGGCTTAACACCAATATTTTCATGTCACGATTATACCCATCTAACACAAGGCATCAACATCAATATCAATAGTTCGTGACATACCTTTGTAGATGGAATCATCTACAATACACAATGGCATCATAGTATTATGCTCATCACAGTACTCACATACTCTCAAGTATCAACATTTCCACATTACATTACCCAACTATTATCTGTCATAGGGCAAGTACAAAATAAACTCGTTAGTATTTCTCAAATACTCATAAGATAATACGTACCTTGTCATTTACGCATTTTGATATTCATAATGTTTCTGTCATCAAACATTAATTCCCTGTATCAAAAGTTTCACGCAGTTCTATACACAACATGTTACAGCACACTGTCTCATAGGGGTGATTGAAATTTAACATAAGAATTAATTGCATGCCTCAATGACGCAATTTATTTCAATCTTTAACTCATCCTCGAAACATAATAATTCATTAATCATGAATATTCACAATGAACACATGTCCACACACGACATTCGTAGTAATCACGCGTCATCCTGTGACATGTTCATGTCATCCCGTGATACACTCGTTAAACTCATATCTATCTGATTGTATTCCATTCAACATAATAGGTGATTAATCAATTATTTATCCTACCACATACAAAACTAGCATGCTTTCACAGAAATAATTATCATCACAAAATGATTAACATCTATTTTCAATATCTCATCACTACACACCATAGATATGAGAGTGTTATCACAGAGGTTACACTCCTTCTTGCCTCGTTAGCGCAACAAAATATGATTATGACACATCTAGGTTTCACTTCAATTCCATTATCAACTTTTCTACATGTACATGATTTCAAAATCAATATAATTCAACAAAATAACTCGAATCAACATATATCAATATGTTTAACCAACTGAAACGGTTTACCTCGATATTTCATCCTCCTGGATCGATCCAATATCTTCTTGGGCCTAAATCACATGTACCCAATGAACAATAACATAACTGTATATAGCACAACTTCTATTGCCATCTGCACTCAAAGCATCATTAATATTCATCGCTAACACAATAGCGGTACAACAATATTTATTGCTAACACAATAGCAATATATTAATCTTCATCGCCCTACGGCGGTACATAATACTCATCGCCAACGCTGGCATACATAATATCCATAATCACAATGAATATACATTCTTAAGACAATAAAATGTAATAACACTTACTGTATACAGTTGATCCACACTTGATCCTTTAAATTATCCCTGCTCTCAACATAAATATTCCACAAAATATGATTTCATATCAATACACAAATTGATATACTCACCATCAACAGAATAGCGGAATGAGACGTCGCTATATATATAATCGGCGGCAAGAACCATCGCCATGGAATCAGCGGAATGCACCATCGCTAAACACATGTCTGGCGGCATGAGCCATCGCCAATGACATAGCAGAAAGAGGCATCGCTATACATGTACCCGGCGGCATAAACCATCGCCAATCAATATAGCGGAATGAGACATCGCTATCAATATACCTGGCGGCATGAACCATCGCCAACCAATATAGCGGAATGAGACATCGCTATCAATATCGATAATGTGGTTGTTCTGGTCTTGTTATAGCAGCGGAATTTTAGGACCCCTCGCTTCGACATATAGCGGCATCATATGATATCCCTCGCTTCGACAATGACAGCGGCATGTTACCTCGCTTAGACATGACAGCGGCAAATACCATACTACCATCGCTTCATATGACAGCGGCAAGTACCTCCCTCGCTCGAATATAACAACTACCGGAACTTCCACTAGCTCCATGTACCTGCATCCAGGTTAATACAACAGTTCACAATACAATGATCGATACCACGTTCCAGTTATAACCACAATATTCCACATTAATCACTAGAATTGTGACTGTTCCGGTCCCAATACAACAGCGGAATTTTGGGACCCCTCGCTTCGACATATCGGCATCATATGATATCCCTCGCTTCGACAATGACAGCGGCATGTTACCTCGCTTAGACATGACAGCGGCAAATATCATACTACCATCGCTTCATATGACAGCGGCAAGTACCTCCCTCGCTCGGAGATAAAGGCTACCGGAACATTCATCAATTCTACCACAATAATCGAACACAACAGTTGATTCCATTATCACAATATATCACTATCATTTCACATATACCATCACATGTAAGGATTCACTATCCACGATATACATAATCAAAGGTGTAACACGTTTTACCGTCCGAAGCCCGTACGTCTCACATTTCCTGATTTTCCTACAAAATCAGATCCCTTAACACATAATACATGAAGTGCCAGACATTACCATTAATGCCATCCCATCACATTCTACACGATTCCTGCAACCACAATGATTAGTAATACCACTTTCCATATCGTAAAAGCACATAAGCAATTAGTTGTGTCACACAACATTAATACCATCATGTATAAATATGTGCTACCAATTCCTATCAACAAGTTCCTAGGCCCTCAACAGCCCCAAAGAGCAACCACTGCTCTGATACCACTAATGTAAGGCCCCAACTCTTAAAGACGACTTTTAAGCATTTATGACGTCGTATGTGTATAAATTTTTCATTTTCTTTTCATTCTTTTAGAAAAAGAATCATTTCATGTTTCCCATAACATAAATAATGTTCAACATTATATGATCATCTCTACCAACAAATAGACTCAAAGATTTCGCCCATTAACATCCCCATTACACCACTTTTATATTGTGGGTTTTTATAAAAATTTGGGCAGAGTCTCCCCGTAAATTGAGCTATCCCAAGATAAGACACATCACCAATATAATTCCCAGCCAGGGAAAAACACAATACTTAAAAGAAAACAAAACTCTAAATAAGTTCCCAGCCAGGGAAAACACCATACTAGGAAGACATCAGAAGTGGGCTTCAACACCCTTATACAGTCCATATACATGCTTCCAATTGCTCACATACGAGCAACAAATAAACTGAATACTAATCTAACTGAATAAATAGCGTATCCTATGTACCCACTTTCATATACGCTTCTGCTTCTGGAAGCGGCATGATCCAACAAAGCTCGAACCAATATCCCAAAGTAGTTTAGTACCTGTTGTACCTGTTTCAATAAGAACAACCCCCACACGGGTGAGCATATCTTGTCACGATACTCATATTCATGACAATGCATAACAATTATAATTAATTCATAATATAACAATTTAAGAGTATTTAGAATCCATAAAAATGTACTCCCTGTACAGTTCGGAATCCGTATAGCTTCCACTAGCTGTTCCTGTTTCAGTCTCACATGCTTTCATAAACATCAAGTTCAGTATAGTTAATCACAACATGAAACTCATCAATGTAATAATTCAATATAATCACAATTCATCATTTATGCTCAATCATAACGATGCTCATATCGAAGGCAACTCTGCCTGTACGTTAATCTCATTCTCAACCATCTCACATCGATCATGCCAAAGGCATCCATACCCAACTCCATATCCGGACCACGTACATTTACGTGTCCATCATACCACATATATCAACTCAATTCACATATTCATTTTCTTATATTCAGTTATCACAATTCAATAATACACGGATACTGGAATACGAAATAATTCATATTATACCTGCTCGTACGTCACTACGTACCTTATAGTCGACAACATGATGGGCTATCCCGACGTCTTGAGAATCATGAAGAATCTATATCGAAATTATCACTCAATATTAGTTCATTTCCAATCCAATCGATATCATTCATATCAATTCAATATCTTAATTCAACGACTCAATAATATCATCATTAACTCATTAAAGTGATATAAATCACCAATTCATGCTATGTCACATATTCAAGCATATTCATAAGTATACAATTTAATACTTGCTTATAACACACATTGACATGCATCTAACTCTCCTATGCACACAATGACACAGGCTCGAAGTCATTAGCATCTCAAATCATAGTTCAACACTCACCAAAACACTACAATATTCTAAGTCATATAGACTTTCCTGCTACACAACTTAGTAGAGTTTTCTTGGCCAACACTTGAACACAACTTAACCATATTATCAAATAACTTGTAAGCATGATTTTCAATCCCCAATAAAGCCCTAATTATTGTCCATCACAACCCCTAAAGTTCAGTCATGCAACTCCCCTTTTTGCACCAGATTTTCGAACCAAAGTAGTAATTAAATCGAGCCATAAACAATATAAATTTAACCCATTTTAGCAACATTTTTCGATTAGTTTCAGCATCTAAATTCAACACATTTCAGCATGTAGTTAACATATATTACTCTTGCTTGAAGTTATTATCATATATACATTCAAAGACCTACACTAATCCATCTAGTCTTACTGCAAAAGTAATATCAATCCACATTCATAAGTTGAAATATACACATATTTATTCTGATATACACGCATACATATACACGTCCAACGGCTTACTTGTACAAACCCATACACGCACGATGCAATAATCACAAGGATCAAGCCAATAATTCTAAAATGAGGTGCAGAGGAAAAGAAAGTCGAACTAGTTGAACTCAAGTAATTATGCATCCTCTTCCCCCCTTTCTCTTTTTATGTTACAGCCTTCACACACTTTTATACCATGAAATATACCATCATGTATTCAGCAAGTAATTTGGTCTCTTATCAGCAGGAATAAAGAAAATAGACAACCAAAGTTTCCCCAAAACAACAGCAGAATTCGATCCATAACTCAAGTCTTACGCGCCAATTAACAGTAGGTTCTTGAACCAAATTTCAGCATAAAAATCAAAGGTTAACAACATATTTTCGAGCATAAGGCAGCAAGTTTTTTTGAGCCAAAATGCTGTAGGAATCGAGCTAAAAGGCAGCAGATTTCAATGTAAAATAGCAGGGGAAAGGAAGTGGTGACCCTCAAGCTACACACTACCAAATCAGTGTAAAAGTATAGCCAAACAAGAACAAAATTCCTGGATAGCACACAATAAATCGACAGCAGTTTCACACATCTACACACGCTGATTACACACACACACACAGCAGATCTTTACATACACTAGAGCAAGCTGGACACAGACAGACAGAATAAACCACACACAACAGTTCTGCACACACGCACAAAACGCTACCATCTCTATACCCAAACCAAATAATGTTCTAAATTAAGCTAGAACAAGACCCAAAAGGTAGGAATCGATTAAACCATTGCCGAAAACTCACGAGCAACAGGCATGAAGATTCATCCATAAAAGCTTTGAAAAATCGCCACAAAACCGAGCTCTATCTCAAAACAAGAAAGGAAACGAACGATGCAGGGAAGGAGGGAGGGATTCGTTCACAAACCTTGAGTAAAAATGCTGAAGAAATTTCAGAAATCGCCTGCTTCTTCTTCGATGCTAAGCCGACGGGAAAAGGGGAAAAATGTTGAGAGAGAGGCGTGAAAATCGTATGGTAAGGGAGGTGGGAGGGATTGATTGAGTGTGTTTTGTTTTCAACTTTAACTCTAACTTAAATCCCCACCATTCAATATCCTCTCCTCACAAAATTTATAATTCATTTAAATCCCACTAAATTATTATTGCTAGAACTCTTTTAAAATTTAACTTACACAATGAGTTCAACCCAATATTATTTATTCCAACTCCGGACTAATGTAATATTCCCAAGAATTAAATCTCGACACATCATATAAATATCATAATTAATTCCAATAAAAATTATTAATTGTTCCTGGACATCACAAGATGGGTGAATAGTGCCCAAAAATCGGATATGCAGAGCTCGGCGATCGGTCGGCGCCACCAGCGATCGATCGCGAGTTGCAGGGCTGAAGGCAGTAGCCTTCAGTGATCGATCGCGAGTTTGGTGCGATCGATCGGCGAGGTCGCGATCGATCGGCGCAAACTCGGCGATCGATCGCGAGTTGAGAAATTTTGTTGGGCGAGGCAGTGTGGTCTCGCGATCGATCGGGGCTATATGGCGATCGATCGTGAGACACCAAAATTGATGTTTTTGGATATTTTTGTGGGATTTTTGGTATTGGACTATTATTGGGTTCTAATATTGATTTGTGTGAATGTGTAGAACCATCCCAGGTGGCAACACAGCCAAGGAACTGAAGTCCTACCATACCCTACTTTTTGGAAAGGTACGTAGAGGACGTACGGGCACCCAACGGTACATGTATCTAATATACTCATTGTTTATGCATTGTGGATGCGAGTATATATGTGATTATGCATTGTGGATGCAAATACATGTTGAATTATGCATGATGATTGTAGATGCATATGATTATTGGTGCACATCCCATGAGTCGTGGTCATCCCTTGATGATTTTAATGCTTGCCGCTATTTGTTTTGGTTCCGCTAATGTGAAGCGAGGGGTGGGAGCGCCGCATGTCACATTTGAGCGTGGTTATCATATAGGGCGAGGAAAGGATATTTGCCGCTCAATGTGAGGCGAGGGGTGGGAGTACCGCATGTCCATTGAAGCGAGGTTATTCTATGCCGCCTATATGTAAATAAGCGAGGGGCATTAAAATACATTGTGATGGACAGACTAGGGAATGGTGACCGATATTTGATATTGATGAGATGGTATTGTGTCATGACATGTCTAGACCATTAAAAATAATCTATTGATTATATAATGAGTTATGGTACAGGGACAACCAAACTGGAAGCGTTTTGAAATGCATGGGGAAAACAGGAAGTGTTTTAATTGTGTTTTATGCATTTACGCTTTATATTCATATTGTGTTGAATATGAATGATATTATTGCTCATATTTGGGGGTTGTCCTTGTAGGTACTTTTGGCATGATATGAAGGGGGCTAAGACGGGTTGAGACCGTGAGCTTGAAGAGCACTTTTGGTAGATGAAGGACAGGATTATTTTGTATAGTGTCTACTCTAGGAGTAGTGTAAAACTATAATTGATAACATTCTTTTGATGGGGAATGTAATTAATCCATTGATAGTCCTCATTTTGGCATGTAACTTTTAGGCTCATAGCCTCAACACGATTAATTTACTCTGATCATTTATATTAGCTCTAATTATGCTTTTGATCCGCACTTAAGGATTAGGGTCGTTACAGTATAGCTTCCATACAATGTTCCTGTTTCAAGCTTACAAGCTTTCATAATATCAAGTTTAGTATCGGTATCCAAAACATGATACTCATCAATGCAATAAATTCAATAAAATCACAATTCATCAATTATGCTCAATCATAACGAATCTCAAATAGAAGGCAACTCGGCCTATCAGTTAATCTCAGTCTCAATCGTTTCTCATATCGATCATGCCAAAGGCATCCATACCCAACACCATATCCGAACCACGTACATTTACGTGTCCACTATACCACATATATCAAACTCAATTCACATATTCATTTCCTTATATTCAGTCATCACAATTCAACAATACATGAATACTGGAATATGAAATAATTCATTTTATACCTGCTCGTACGTCCCTACGTACCTTATAATCTGTGTTTACCGTCAAGTCACCTTCCTTGTTGTCCGAGAGTTCAAGAAGGCTACGTAAACTCAAAGGTATAAGGGTTACCTCATAACCAATATTTGTTGCACAAAATCTCATATTAATTCATAAAGTTATGCCCATAATATCATATAATCCAACCTCCCAACAACAAAACTCAATTTAGCTAATTAACATGTTCCAAACATCCAAACCAACACCGAAGTTATTCAAACCAACACATGAAAGAAAGGATCTATGTAGATAAGATATTCTACCATTAAAATCCAATTCCCTTAATCTCAACATAAAGTCAATTATTTGAGTAAATTCAACTTTAACAAATTAAAGATGCATTGGATTCCAAAATTCTTGATTTAGAAATTACTATTAAGATTAGTAACTCAATAAAGTGACATAAATCATTAATACATGCTATGCTATCCATTTGAGCATAAATATCACCATAACTCTATTCCATGTTATAATACATACTAGCATGCATCTAACCCATTTATTTACGCACTACACATGCTTCCAATTGTAACACATCTCATACCATAGCCCAACACCCACCAAATATCACAATGGCTACAAGCCATAGAAGTTAGTCATTTTCCCCCACTAACAAGACTTAGACCCACACTTGAATCTCATTTAAGCCTATTAACAAACACATTTCATGCATGATTTTAATCTTCATTTTCTTTTTAACCAACAATAATACTAGCCAATGCACAAATCAACAATTCCCTTCTAACAATTAAGCATTCAATAAAGTGTGTCACATAACCGCCTTAACCCGCTATACCAATTCAAGTTATCATTCTTCATTGACAATACTTCATCTAACTACCAATCCCAACATATACCCACATACAACAATAAAACAATCTTCATCCTTCAAAACAAATGTTTAAATCCAATTAGAATACTCTCAAATTATGAGCCATAAATGTTAGCTATTCACCACACCATTAATAAGGCTTTAACCAACACAAGAACACCACTCAAGCATTTTATCAAACATCATAAAAGCATCTTTTACAAGCCTCAAAATAGCCCATATTTTCGAAATATAGGGCAGCCACAAAACAAGCAATAATTTCGAAAATCATTAGCCCCAAAACAAGCAATAATTTCGCCCCCAACACAACCACAAATTTCAAACATTTACATCTCAAATTTTCGAACACAAAAACCCACAAAACTCAACAAAAATTCAAATACAAGAGAGGTAAAAGGTGTAGGATGTTAGGAAACTTCATACCCAACAATTTCATGGCAATAAAATCGAATTCCATTGGCCAAAAACGAACTCTACCGGCGAGAGAGAAGGGGCGACGGGTTTGGGGTTTGGGGAAGGGGAGAACTGATGTGTGTAGTGTGTGTAGAGGGTGTAGTGTGTGTAGGATTTAATCTCCCCTTTTAAAAAATTAAACCCAATACTCTAACTTTTATTCATCCCCTTTTTTTTCCTTTCTTTATTAAAATAAAAGACAAATTATTTCTCAATTTAATCATGCAACTTTTTCTTGCATCGCAAAGTTACCCCAGAATTATTTATTCTCATCCCAGACTAAAATGACATTCCCAATAATTTATAATCTCCTTGAATTTAATTTCCTCCACAAGTTCATCCAAAGTTATAAATTCAATCCCGGAACCAGTTATCCCAACTCCGTTCCAAAATCTGATACTAAAAATTAAATCCCGAGATATCATAAAAATATCATAATTAAATCCATTTGACAATTAATATTCCGGACATCACAATTTCTTCCCAAATAATAAAATTTCGGCCTCGAAATTAAAATGCGTGCTTAACATATTAGCAAATTGTAAAATTTTTGTACCGTTATACAACTCAAGATAGTGACCTGACCACCTGTTGGATGACAGCCATCTGAATCATCACGGCTCACACATGTGCCCCATTACACCAACGATCGCAAGACTGCAATTCACATCACTTTACCATATTCCAACATTAAAATTCAATGAGTTATCATATATGAATACACTTATTCATGTAAATCGTCAAGAAATTACCATCATCGTACTTTAGCCATTATGTACTCTTCATTATGACATGATAAATTATCAGTACTAGCACACTAGCATCATTCGAAGATTAGTATCAACATGTTAACAATTATCGAGTGCCATTAATTCGTAAAGTCAACACTTACGGTGTTTAATCATCAAGCCTCTTTGTCATACTCCAGTACCTGCGTACTCCCATCGGTACAGTTTCCTTGCACAAAATCTGTGTGGTTGCAAATGTATGCAACTTATACCAACATCACCACCATCGTCCGTATGATGTAGCGGTACTCTTGAGCCTTTACGCATCAACATCTCATATATCATCTCCTGGCTATTATCTGGTGCAAAGTAATTACTAGAAAACCCATTAGTAATTCTTACATAAGTATATCAACATACACGCACAACAACCACATATCATCAATATCAAATCATAATGAATGGTCTAACACCAATATTCTTACATCACGATTATATGCACATAGCATCATAATATCGTTCATCCCTCAATTTTATCTCATAACCCATCATTTATTCTTATCTACTTGGATAAGTTATCTTATATTGTACATCGCTCCTTACCAATCACGTGCATATACACAATTTAAAGCAATGTATTAACAGCAACATTTGATTAATCTCGAACCTTTGTAGAGTAAGTCACTTATATGTACAATAGCATCACTGGTATCATGCTCATCACAGTACTCACATGCTCTTAAGCATCAACTTCCGCATTTCGTCACCCAACTATCATCTGTCATGGGGCAAGTACAAAATAAACTCATTAGCATTTCTCAAATACTCATAACATAACCACGTACCTTGTCATTTACGCATTTTGATATTCATAATGTTTCCATCATTGAACATTAATTCCCTCAACGACGTAATTCTCTTCAATTATTTATTCAATAGAGTACTATTTCATGAATGGACAACAGATCACAGTGTAGTAAGTATTCATGACTTCATGCATCAGTCTAGTCGTATACCATCAGCTAACCAATATCTGTTGTCAAGCAATTACTAGAACATCCATTAGTAATTACTACTTCCATACGTAATCATTTACATGCCTTTCAGTTACTAATTCAATATCAAAACACACTAAATCATTTAATCATGAATGTTAATATATCACAAGTATTCTCCTAATGACGTTATTATTTTGTTTGCCATATCGTGTCTAACTCGTCATTAATCATCACGTGATTATTTATCATCACCATCATTACACATCGGAGAATAACATCACAATCTCATACTTATCCATGACATTCACGATAGTTCCCCGTCAACTCGTGACGTTCACAATGATCACATGTCCACATATGACATTCATAGTGACCCCACGTCATCCCGTGACATACTCTTTAATCTCATTCCAACATGGTTATATTTAACTCAACATAACACGATCAATAAGTCATTAGTCTCACAATATACAAAACAATCAAGTTTTCATAAACCAATATCATTTAATTTGATCATCATTGCCCCACTGTTATCTCGTCTCTGTCACAAAAATCAATGAACCTATCAATATTATATGTCATTTTAATTTCATTCTCAATTCTTCCTCATATTTAAATTGATTATCATAAATCATATAAATCAATTGAGATAATTCACGATCCACATATATTAAACATGTTAAACCAATCGAAATGGTTTACCTCAATTCCTCGTTCCCATGGATCATTCCAATATTCCCTTGAGCCTACAGCTCATGTGTCCAAGAAATAATGATATGGTTTGTATAACACAACATCCACTACTATCTGCAATCAACATATCATTAATATTCACCGCTAACACAATAGCGGTACAACAATATTTATTGCTAACACAATAGCAATATATCAATACTCATTGCTAACACTGGCATCCATAATCTCATCGCCACTACGGTCATACATATGATATCCATAATCACAATGAATATACATTCTTAAAACAATAAGATGTAATAACACTTACTGTACACAGTTGATCCACACTTGATCCTTTAAATTATCCCTGCTCTCAACATACATATTCCATAAAATATGATTTCATACCAATACACAAATTGATATACTCACCATCAACAGAATAGCGGAATGAGACGTCGCTATATATATAATCGGTGGCAAGAACCATCACCATGGAATCAGCGGAATGCACCATCGCTAAACACATGTCCGGCGGCATGAGCCATCGCCAATAACATAGCGGAAAGAGACATCGCTATACACGTACCTGGCGGAATAACCATCGCCTATAATATAGCGGCATGAACCATCGCCCGATATGTTGGGATATGCCCTAAGACATGTCATTGGATGATTGGTTTGACATACAATGTTTATGATTTTATGAATGACAATTCATTATTATATATTATTCGTTTAACTGTGCAATGTGAATTAATATATATGTTAATGTCCTTAGAATAATATTGTATTATTCTTAAACATTGTCCCTAGTCAAGTATTATCATGAATTGGGATAATGATAATACATAGAGACTAGTATGTGTTGATTGATGAATTGTTCATTGAGTCGATATGTGATATCGAGCTTATTCGTTTATTCTAGTTAAACTTGGGGATCAAGAAATAAAGATTGAATATATGAGTATGACTATTCCATGACTCGTGTTCAATCTAAACACAAAGGACAAAGGGATTAAGTTACATGGTTAATATTATCACAAGTTCTAAAGGTTATGTCGAGTCATTGACATTCTTGTAATTTGGGTAGCCTTGATGTGTTGCTAGACACCGCTGTCACTGCCAACATTACAAGATCCTATCAGGTCGTACAAAAGATTAAATCGATAAAGGGAATTAAATTCATTGGATGAATTAATTAATAAGAAGAGTCTTAATTAAATGAATATAAAGATTTAATTAAATCATGGGTTTGGTCCCATGAGGCTTTGTGAAAGCCTTTAATTAAATCATATATAATTTGATTACAATGTGATTAATGGGATTAACACAACACAATTCATTCCAACCTAGCAACAAAGCACACGGCCGCCGATCACAAGGAGCTCTCGATTTTTCTTGATAGCCGAAGAGAGAATTGTTGATTCCGGCCATCCTTTCGATTAGAATTGAGTGTGCTTCTTGTTCCGGTTTAAGAACGAGTCTAGCAACTTGTTCTTAGACTATCCCTTCACCTGATTTGATCGTGTGGATACCGTTGAGGCAAAACTTGTTAAGTTTTGCTAGTGACTCGAAGGAGGCATTGGACGTGGTGTTGCTTCGTGGAATCTGCTCAAACACGCTACAAGGGTGAGACTTTTGTAATCCCTAATCCGATATGATAACCTATGTATAGATCCGGTGTCTTGTAATCCATAAAAATTTTATTCCGCTGCGTACCATGCTTGTTGGATTACTTACAGTGGTATCAGAGCCGTGTACAAGGCTCATATCGGATTTATGTGGTTAAATTGTTTTAATCATATTAGAATTAATATTGCATGCTATTTAAAACTGTATGAACATATATGATATGTTAAAATTAAGTTTGTGAAATTATCATGAAATTATATTTGATATAATTGATGTTTGATCTATACGATACACGAAGCGAATAATCGAATTAATTGCATGATGTTTCGGCCACCACCTAGTGCACTTGACCCACGGCTTAGCCACGTGAGGGCTAGGGTTTTCAAACCCTTGGCTTCAGATGGCCTAGTCGTTGTGGCTCATGTTCGTGCATGGAGGTTTCGAGACGTGGATGAGTTTTGAACTCTTTGGCTCGATAATGGTTCACGCATGCATGGATAAGTGGCTTCACCACGTGAGAGCTAGGGTTTTCGAACCCTTGGCTCGAGATGGTTGAGCCACCACAGTGCATGGCCTGACCATGATTCGTGGCTCATGAATTCCGACGTTTCGAACAAGTTGGCTCGATAGAAACCAAGATGGTGCAAGGCGGCTAGGGTTTGGAACCCTAGCGGCGCCGCACCCAAGCAATGGCTCGGACCAAGTCGTGGGCTAGGGTTCGAACCCTAGGCCCATAATTGGTCCAGCCGTGGTGTTTGGTTGGTTCGAACCATGGTGGTTCGTGGGTCGCATTAGTTCGTGGCTTGTGATGTCCCGAGCGTACGATAATTTTCCAAAATTTTATTTTACAGTTTTAATTAGAAGTAAATTTTAAAATGTTTAGAATTTAATTAATTAAATGATAGCATGTTTTATGTGTTGTTTGAGCATGATGCATGGTTATAGCCCTTTGACCTATTAGATAGGATTTGTGAATGTTTGTAATCTATAATACACGTGCCTTCTCTATTTTATTCTAAATGTTATCCCTCCCCTATGTTCCCCTCGAATGTGAATCGAGGAATTCTCTATATTTGTAAATGTTATATAGTACAGTTTATTTATTGATGGTGATCAATGAGATGGAGCATGGTGCCGGGATGAGGAGGCCATTCACAAATTGGAGCCAAAAGAAGGTGCTTGTGAAGGTTACCTTAGGTTGACTCTTAGGATTTTCTCATTGGCTTGAGAAAGTCGCTAGTAGGGGCTATAACCATGTCACGTTTAATTATGTATGTTGATGCATGATTTATCTTATGTTTTAGATTGATAATTGAATTACACATATATGTAGATATGTATATGCTTATATGTAGTGGACATATTTTAAATTATCAAACTAATCATGAGATCAATAAATCCCTCTAAAATATTAAGTTTTAGATGCCTTCCAAAATTAAAAGTACACGTCAAAACTTCGATTGTACATGTGTGGGTTTGCCAAAGCAAAGCACCGTGGCAATCTTGGTAAGGCGCGAAAGGATAATAGTGATATCCGTTATACTTTAAATTGGGTACGACTTAACTAGGTTATCTCAATAGGATTGGGAACCTAGAGGCATGGGTTGGATAATAATTCATTTGATGAATTGAACAAAGCGTTGTTCGTCCAACTATCCAAGAATTACATGTGATGTAATTGACAAAGTGTTGTCTACCTAAATAACCGAGTCTTGGGCGATTAGCCAAAGCTAACTCAAGATTAGGCGAAATATGTGTCTTGGCCCACTAAGGTTTCGAGGGTTGATAATTTTAAACAAAATAGTGGGAGTGTCATTTAATATAAGACCATATTAAATGATTAAAATCATAAACTTATTTTGCATATTTATATTGTAGATATCCATGGCAACTAACAACGTCACAAGCACATTATCACTGCGATCAGTCCTTGAGAAGGACAAATTAAATGGGACAAATTTCCTAGACTGGCATAGGAACTTGAGTTTAGTCCTCAAACAAGAAAAGAAGCAATATGTCCTAGAGGAACCCTTACCTGCTGAGGAACCTCCCCTAACGGCTACTAGAGCGGATAAAGATGCTTACAATAAGCATCAAAGTGACGCACTTGATGTTGGGTGCCTCATGCTTGCCACCATGAACTCTGAGCTTCAGAAGCAACATGAGGAAATGGAGGCGTTTGATATGATCGAGCACCTTAAGCAACTGTACCAACAACAAGCAAGACAAGAGAGGTATGACGTCTCTAAGGCGTTATTCCAGTGTAGAATGGTAGAAGGAAGTCTGGTTGGAACTCATGTTGTAAGGACCCCAAGCCCTTAACCCTTGATTAGTGTATTAATCATTATGTGTGGCACATGCTTTCAATAAAAATCAATCAGGAACTCAGATGATACTTTACCATTGAATGGCAATTACAAAAATTTCTTTAATATTCAACGTTATAAGATCATCTCTACAAACAAATAGACTCATAGATTTCGCCCATTACCATCCCCATTACATCACTTTTTACATTGTGGACTTTTATAAAAATTTGGGCAGAGTCTCCCCATAAATTGAGCTATCCCGAAACAAAAGCACATCACATAACATAATTCCCGGCCAGGGAAAACACAATACTCAACAGAATACAACAACTCTAAGTAAATTCCCAGCCAGGGAAGACACCACACATAAGACAACAAAAGTGGGTTTCAACACCCACATAATACACCAATGACTCTCATATCATTAGCAATTCTACCCTTAATTGCATGCAACATAGAATGAAAGAGAGAAAGGCTCATGCCTTTATATACAACCCATATACAAGTATAACCGTGCTCACATGCGAGCATCATGAATGTGTATATAACCCTCGGGTGTATATAAGTACTCTATACGATACCGTGCTCCATCAAGCCCTGGTACCACGATCCTGGGAGTACATCCAATCAACAGCTCGAGCTCAGCTCCAAAGCCATCGATGTACCTGTTCAGTGCCGTGTACTGTCCCTGTTCTCACAATCATCAAACTCATCAAATCTCAAAAATAGTAAATCAACACATTGATTTAACTCATTGCATGCCCAATTCTTGAATATCAATAGATGGTGATTCCAAATTCATTATACATGCAAGTATGGATATCTCAATATCAAATACTGATTTCTTAACTTCGCTATCAATTACAGATAGCTCAAATGCCTAGCATATATTTTACCAATTCTCCATTATACTTAGACATCTCAAATGTCTTATAATGAATACATGATTCCACGATCATTCTCAGGCATCTCAAAGCCCTACAATGGTCCTATACATCCAGTACCCCATATATCTTATGAGGTTATACTTCTCTAATATCACGCACGCTTGTGGCGGCGATATCAAGATTAGGTCGTTCCATAGCTATATCAACACATATATATAACCATACGCACAACCATCTAATGCAATCAAAATACATTATGCATTTCACAAATGCTCTCATATAAAGTAATGCTCGTACGTCGCACGTACCTTAAATCTCCGTATTCCGAGCCAAACCTGTGACGCCCCGAAATGATTAATTGCAATTAAGGCATTAATTATGTTTATATGATGAATTATGTGGTAATTGATTTATGTGTTGGGTAATAAGATGTTAACATGATTCAATTGTGTTGATTATTAAATATGAGGAAGATGTGAATTTAGAGGAAGTATATTGCATTTTACTAAATGCTTGTAAAATGCCATGATGAAGTATTTTATGAATAATGTTAAGTTTGGGGTATGATTTTAAATTAATCCACAACCCCTTTTTAACCCTTCACCCATCACTTTAACCCCACTTTACCTTTACTCTTTTAAAACCCCCCAACTCATCCTCAACCCTAAACCATTCCACATTTTCGAAATTCTTCAAGGGAGGAAGGAGGAAGCTCCACAAAACTTGAGTTTGTGTGATTTTTATCAAGATTTGGAGTCTTCAAGAGGTATGGAACTCTTCCTAAAGCTTTGATGATGTTTGGATTTGAAATGGGGTGATTTTTGAAGTGATTTATGTGGGTTGTTTTGATGTATGTGTTGTATGTGGTTGGGGTATGGTTTTATGAGGTTTTTGTGGAGATAAGTCGTTGGGATGTCTTTGGTTTAAGATGTATTGGGTTATTTGGTAGTTTTGTGCCAAAAAAACGAAGTTTACTCGAAAATGTCACAGCGACCGATCGATCGGTAGCAGGGCGACGATCGATCGGTGCAAGTGCGTAGCGAGGGGTGAAATTTCTTTACTTACCGATCGATCGGTGAAAGCGACCGATCGATCGGTGGATGGCTAACGATCGATCGGTATCTTGGACCGATCGATCGGTGAAAGGCCGTAGCTTAAATTTAAATTATGAACAGTTACCGATCGATCGGTAAGGGTGACCGATCGATCGGTAAAGCGATTTTGCTGAAGATTATTTTCTTGGCTTAATTGATGGAATTTTTTTGGTATTAGGCTATTATTTAGCTTCTAATATTGATTTGCATGGTTGTGTAGAACCATCCCAGGTACCCACAACATCCAGGAGATAAAGCTCTCCAAATTCTCCACTTTTGGGAATTAAGGTACGTAAGAAACGTACGAGCATCGGACGGTAAACCACATTCCTATATATGATGTTTATGATGATGATTTCGATAAGTAAGTTTATGATGATGATGTTCATGATGATGATGTTCATGATGATGATGTTCATGATGATGATGTTTATGATGATGATATTTATGATGATGATGTTTATGATGATGATTGTGATAAGTAAGGTTATGATAATGTTTATACGATGTTTATTTAAAGATACGATGTACACGATATGGTAAGATGCCATATGATTGGGTAAGATGCCCATGTGGTAAGATGCCACTCAATGTATATGATTGGGTAAGATGCCCATGTGGTAAGATGCCACACGATGTTTATGATATGGTAAGATGCCATACAATGGGGTAAGATGCCCTTATACGTGAATGAGAATCAGGGACAACAAAAGAAGATAATGAATAACCAGCATATTTACTTAACCAATATTTCATGCATTTACTGTTATGTTTTTATGATGTTAAGTAAGATTGTGTATGCTCATGATGTGTTGTCCCTGTAGGTACACTTTTGGACCGAAGGGCCTAGGGTCGGGTTGAGGCGGTGAGCTAAAAGGGAACAAGATGAATATAGGATGCATGATTTTGATAGCCTCTACTCTAGGAGTAGTGTAAACCTATAGCTTTAACATTCATTGTTGAGAATGTAATTAATTAGCTTTTGGGAATTTTATTTTGGCCTGTAATCTTCTTAGCTCAAGTTACAACCGGAACCCTTAAGAGGTTATAAATGCATGTTCAGTCCATTATATGTGTACTATATGATGTTAAGGTAGGAAGAAGACCCTACATTAGTGGTATCAGAGCAGTGGTTAGATAACCCGGGAATGAGTGAAGGGTAGCCTTAGCAATAAGTTAGCTAGGTGCTTACTTTTAAACATGTTTGGCGCATAAGTTGTCTATGAAGTATATGATGCTGTGCTAACATATTTTTTTTATCTAACGAGGTATTATATGAACTGCTTTTGGGTATTGTTGTTAACCCTTGTCTTGCAGTATGGCAGAAAATGTGGAAGTGGGTGACGCAGTAAGTGTCAATGCAAGTGCAGGACGTACGAATCCCCTACCACCGCCGGCTTTTGGCGAAGAACCGACTGAGCAACAGTTACTACCTGGGGAACTGAGCTTGACTCAATTTCTTGCATACCGACCTCCGACATTTGAAGGAACGGAGACAGGGGAACATGCAGAAGAGTGGTTGGAAAGAATAGAGCAAATCTTCGTGGCAGCTCCTTGTGCTAAGACAGCCTGGATAAGACTAGCAGAGTTCCGGTTGGCCAAGAAGGCGCTGATGTGGTGGAAGACCACAGTAGTAGAGCAAGAGGCTCAAGGTCATGAAGTTAATTGGAAGCTATTCAGAACTCGGTTTCTGACCCGCTATTTCTCAGCTGCTGCACGACAGGCCAAGGAAGATGAATTCACTAACCTCAAGCAAGGTAACATGCCGGTGTCAGATTATGCTCTCCAATACTGTTCTTTGCTCAGATATGTGCCTCATATCGCCACAAGTACGCAAGCAAAGATGAGGAATTTTATGAAGGGCTTGAGGCCGGAGCTGTATGATAGGGTGATCACTTATGGCCCTACTTGCTTTGACGATGCACTTTCACGGGCTGAGCTAGCCGAACTAGGAGTTGGTGCATACCCTAAACTGTACCACCTCCAGCACCCCCTCAGAAATCCACTCCTGATAATTTGAGGCCGAGGGGTGATCAGTTCAAGCCAAAAGGAAACACATCGGCGTCAAGGTTTAGTGGTAAGAGGCCCGACAACCATTGGAAAGGAAGTCGTAGGAATGATGCCCCATCTGGAAGAGGGCAGTCTCAGGGAGACCGATCCGGGAAGGTCCAGTGCACTCTTTGTGGGCAACCACATTTGGCGAAAGACTGTGTAGGATGTTATGTTTGTGGCGACAAGGGCCACTTTGCTCGACAGTGTCCCAACAGGGGAAGACAACAGGTTTCTGCGGGGAGGCCTGCGGACAGAGCAGCTCAGCACAGACCACCTTTTGCACCAAGGCAGTTTGGAGGTCAGCCCATGGGGCCACCTCAGGGGCAGGTTTATGCTTTGACGAGGGAGCAGGCTACAGCGGCTCCAGAGGAGGTTATAGCGGGTACGTGTCTTTTATTTACGCACCCCGCTTTTATATTGATCGACACATGTAAGGACCCTAGTTCCTTAAGTGCGGATTAAAGGCGTAAATAAAAATTTCCATTACATAACGGAGTATAAAGGTTGTGTTGATACCCTGAGCTATTAAATTACAGTGCCAAAATAAAGTTTCAAAAGGGATTAGTTACATTCTCAACCAATGAATGCTAATCCTATAGCTTTACACTACTCTTAGAGTAGAGACTATACAAAAATTTAGCCTGTTATGCGAAAAGCACTCCTCACTGGCTCACTGCATCAACCCGCCTTAGCCCGTCCGCCCAAAAGTACCTACAGGAACAACCCCAAACCATGAGCATGTATATAAATCATATTCACAATAATATGATCATAATTCAATGCATAAACCATAAATGCAATCACTTCCTGTACTTAACACATACAAAAGCTCCCTTGGTTGTCCCTGTACCATAATCACAATTAATTGATTATAACACCAATAATATATGTCATGACATGCATCCGTTCCATGTATACCAATGGCCAATCCCAGTCTTATTATATCAGTGGCATAATACCCCTCGCGTTACATGACAGCGGCATTAATACCCCTCGCTTCGACATATTAGCGGCATAATATCCCTCGCATCAACATGACAGCGGCATGATCCTTCGCTTCGACATGTTTGCGGCAAATATTCTTCATCGCTAGATATGACAGTGGCAAGTATTCTATCATCGCCTCGACATGAAGGCGGCACGTATTCTTCATCACTGTGATATAACCTCGACTCACAATTACATGCAACCATAATGCATGTTCCAACTATAAATGCAACCATAATGCATAAATAAGACCACATGTGCAACCATAATGCATAGCCAATTCAAAGCGTAATAAATACGTTTTACCGTCCGATGCTCGTACGTCTCACTACGTACCTTAGTTCCAAAAGTGGAGATGTCGTGGAACTTTATCTCCTTTGATGTGTGGCTACCTGGGATGGTTGTACACAATCACATGAATCCATATTAGAAGCCAATAAGTGAACCATTACCAAAAATAACATCATTTAAAACAAAATCCCAAAATCCACATTTTATGCCTTGCGATCGATCGGTCCCCAAGCCCCGATCGATCGCCAAGTTAAGAAAAATAGGCATCCAAGTACTGCCTCCACCGATCGATCGAACCATTTTTCCGATCGATCGAGACATCACACCGATCGATCGGGAAAAATTACCGATCGATCGGTAAGCTCATTTCACGCCTTGTTCAGGCTCTGCCTTGCTCGATCGATCGGACCCTAATCTCGATCGATCAAGCAGCCATGTTCCAGCGAGAAACTTCCATGTATGAGCTTCCAACAACACCTAAACTCATATACAACCAAGAACAACTTCCATGCTCAACATATAACCACAAAACAACCTTAAAATACAACCCCCAAACATAAACAAGATGTTGGACCAATATCTACCCCTTTTAAACCCAAAAACAAGCTACAACCCAACCAAAACTCAACAAAACTCTACTATAGTGGAAGCTTACCACTTGAGCTCCAAGTTTCAAGCAAGAAAACACAAAAAGACTTATTTTTCCAAGTTTTCTCCTCCCCTTTTGTTTCAGAAACGAAAATGAGAGTTTTCCTTGCAAGAGGAGAGATGAAGGGTGGGTTTTGACTTAAAGGTGATGGGAAGGGATGTGATATAAAGTGAGCAAGTGGCTCCCTTGCCATGCTATGGTTTAAATGTGCACCAAGACACAAACATGATATATAGAATACCCCAACAAGATATTTTAAAAGCATTTTACCACAATGCATCAAGATCCCTATTAAAATCATGCATTACCAAATAGACACAACCCATTTCATTTAAACCATTATAACACCCAATTCCCAACATGTATAACATGCACCCGGAAATGCTCTACCGGGTCACGCCTACCATGTGACAAGCATTTTACCAAGATAATTAGTCCCAACACATAATCTAATTATCGCCATAATATCACATAAACATAATTAATGCCCTAATTGCAATTAATTATTTCGGGGATATCACAATACTCCCCTACTTATAAGATTTCGCCCTCGAAATCGCATGCACTTACCCAAATCGAAACTAAACATAAATCACATACCAGAGAATAGTTCCGGGTAGTGCTGCACCATATGCTGCTCCGTCTCCCACGTGGCCTCTTCGACACCCATGCGATCCCACTGTACCTTTACCATAGGTATCACTTTGTTTCGAAGCCTGCGATCAGCCCTATCCAGAATCCTGACTGGCCGTTCTTCATAAGATACATCAGAATCTAACTGAACCTCAGAAGGCTGCAATACATGCGACGGATCCGGCTCATACTTCCGTAGCATAGATACATGAAACACGTCGTGAATACCAGACAACGACGGTGGCAGTGCTAAACGGTAGGCCAAGGTACCGATGCGCTGTAAAATCTCATACAGTCCCACATACCTCGGAGACAATTTACCACGCATACCAAACCGAACCACACCCCTTAAAGGTGAAATCTTCAAAAAGACCCTGTCTCCCAACTGAAATTCCAACGGTCTCCGCCGTTTATTCGCATAGGCGGCTTGCCTGTCCTGGGCTGCCTTCATTTTCTGACGGATAATCTTTACCTTATCCTCCATCTCCCGAATCGGTTCGGGTCCTCCCACTGCTTTACTGGTCAAGTCATCCCAGTACAACGGCGACCTACAACGCCTACCATACAAAGCCTCAAACGGTGCCATCTGAATACTCGCCTGATAGCTGTTGTTGTATGAAAACTCTACCAAGGCCAAAGAATCTTGCCATGAGGCATCAAACTTCAACACACAAGCTCGCAGCATGTCCTCGAGCGTCTGTATAGTACGCTCAGTCTGACCGTCCGTTTGGGGATGATATGCCGTACTCAACCTCAACTCAGTACCCAAAGTTGACTGAAGACCTCCCCAGAAATGAGATGTGAACCGCGGATCTCTGTCAGACACAATAGACACTGGAATCCCATGCAGTCTCACTATGTCCCAGACATACAATTGAGCCATCCTCAAGTATGTGTACGTCATACTGTAGGGAATGAAGTGAGCCACCTTCGTCAGCCTGTCAATGATCACCCAAATGGCATCACAACCTGAAGTAGTCCTCGGCAAGTGAGTCACAAAGTCCATAGATATGTGTTCCCACTTCCACTCCGGTATCTCTAAGCTCCTTAGCTTGCCACCGGGTCTCTGCCTCTCCGCCTTAATCTGTTGACAGATCAAACACCTCTTGACAAAAGCAATCACATCACGCTTCATCCGCTTCCACCAGAACTGATCACACAAGTCCTTATACATCTTCCTCCCTCCTGGGTGGATGCTAAATCGGCTACTATGAGCTCGTTCCAAGATTCCTCTACGCAACTTCGGCGTACCTGGAACTACCCATCGGTTACCGAGTCTCAAAGAACCATCCTCAGCCACTCTGAATTTTGATGGCTGTCCCTGAAGTGCCAATGATGACCATCTCTGAATCTCATCATCTGTCCTCTGAGCTCTCCTGATATGCTCATAGATATCTGGCTCAGCCAAAAAGGTTGATACATGCACAGGCGATGTATCTACGTCAACGTCATAGCCCAGATGGCAACAGGAAGTCATCATAGCCGACAAATGCATGACCTCCTCAGCAGTACTCTTCACCTTCCGACTCAAGGCATCTGCCGTCAAGTTTGCTTTCCCCGGATGGTACTCAATCTCACAGTCATAGTCTTTGAGCAAATCCATCCATCTCCTCTGACGCATATTCAACTCTGCCTGAGTGAATAAGAATTTCAGGCTCTTATGATCCGTATATATGGTAAAGGACGTACCATACAGATAGTGCCTCCAAATCTTCAGGGCAAAGATAATAGCAGCCAACTCCAAGTCATGGACTGGGTACCTAACCTCATGCGGCTTCAACTGCCTCGATGCATAAGCTACCACATGCTTATCTTGCATCAGTACACAACCTAAGCCCTGCAGTGATGCGTCAGTATAAAGCACAAACCTTTTGTTCTCCGTAGGGATCGCCAATACCGGTGCCGTCGTCAATCGGTGCTTTAACTCTTGGAAACTTTCCTCACAAGCATCAGACCAAAAGAAGGGCACTCCCTTTTGAGTCAATTGAGTCAGTGGCTTAGCAATCTTAGAAAAACCCTCGACAAAGCGTCGGTAATAGCCAGCCAAACCAAGAAAACTCCGAATCTCGGGCACAGAAGTAGGTGCAGCCCACTCCATCACCGCCTCAATCTTCCTGGGGTCCACTGAAATCCCACTGCTAGATATGACATGCCCCAGAAATACCACACTACTCAACCAAAACTCACACTTACTGAGTTTGGCATATAACTGGTGATCTCTAAGGATCTGGAGCACCGTCCTCAAATGTCTCACATTCTCTTCCTCACTCCGGGAGTAGATGAGTATATCGTCAATAAACACAATGACGAACTGATCCAGATAGGGTTGAAACACCCGATTCATTAAGCTCATAAAGACAGCCGGGGCGTTCATCACGCCGAACGGCATTACCAAGAACTCGTAGTGCCCATACCGAGTCCTAAATGCTGTCTTCTGTACATCCTCCTCTCTAACCCGTATCTGATGGTATCCGGATCTCAAATCAATCTTACTATACAGTTTCGTACCTTGCAACTGGTCAAACAAGTCGTCGATCCTTGGAAGAGGGTACTTGTTCTTTACCGTGGCCTTATTCAGTTGCTGGTAATCGATGCACAAGCGCATCGAGCCATCCTTCTTCTTCACAAAAAGAATTGCTGCGCCCCAAGGCGATACGCTAGGGCGTATATATCCTTTATCAAGGAGTTCCTGCAATTGCTCCTTCAACTCTCTTAGCTCAGCCGGTGCCATCCTGTAAGGTGCATGGGAGATAGCGGATGTCCCCGGTAATAACTCAATCCCAAACTCGACTTCCCTTGCCGGTGGGAATCCGGGAATCTCCTCCGGGAATACGTCAGCAAATTCCGCTACCACTGGTATATCCTCAACCTTTAACTCTTTGCTCTTTCCCGACGTGTCCACGGCATAGATGAGGTAGCCCGTATGACCACGTTCCAACAACTGAGACATTTTGATTGCCGAAATCAAGAAATCTTCGAACGAGACCCGTCGCCATAAAAAGTCCACTGAACTCCCAAACCAGATCTGAATCGAACTGTCCTCTGTCGACAATCTACCACTGCCTGATATCTGTTCAGAATGTCGATGCCCACAATGCAGTCGAAATCTGACATACTCAAAACAATCAAATCTGCCTTTATCTCGTTGCCCTCAAAATAAATGAGGCAGTCCATCAGAAACCGATCAGCAACAACTCTCCTCCCGGTGGGTGTCGAGACCAATAGAGACATGGGTAACGGAGACGTGCACATATGATGTCTCGCCACAAAGTCCGCAGACACGAAGGAGTGCGAAGCACCTGTGTCTATCAAAATAAAGGCGGAAAATGTAAATAGTAGGCACGTACCAGCTATAACCTCCTCTGGAGCTACATCGGCCTGCTCCCTGGTCAATGCATAGACCTGTCCCTGAGGTGGCCCCATCGCCTGTCCTCCCATCTGACGAGGCACCATTGGTGGCCTCTGCTGCACTGTACCACTAGAAAACCTCCCTCGACCTTCCCTGAGATCCGTCTGTCCTTCCCGGTTGGGGCAACGCCGAGCAATGTGGCCCGACTTGCCACAAATGTAGCACGCAGAACAATCTCGCATCAAATGTGGCCCTCCACAAAGTGGCACTTGACATCTCCAGCTCTACTAGCTTGAGCCGGTCCCCCATAAGTAGATGTACCACTCCTCCGATCCCCTTGCTTCCGGCCCTCCGGCCTCCTTCCGCCAAACCGAGTAGAAGAAGAAGTCCCCCGCGACTTAAAAGATCCTCCTCGGGGCCTCAGATTTTCAGATGTTGATCTTTGCGATGGAGTTGGTGAGGGTATGACCTCAGGATAAGCACTCACCCCTATCTCCGCTAACTCCGCTCTAACCAGTGCCTCATCAAAGGATGTCGGGTTGTTAGAAATGACCCGATCAAATAACTCCGGTCGCAGCCCCTTCAAAAAGTGCCTCATCTTGGCATGCCCATTTGTAGCAATGTGTGGAACATACCTCAATAATGATGAGTAGTGCATGGCGTAGTCCGAAACTGTCAGGTTCCCTTGCTTCAGATTCGTAAATTCATCCTCCTTAGTTTTCCTAGCCGCGGCAGAGAAGTATCGGTTTAGAAACCGAGTCTGAAATAAAGTCCAGTCGATTACCATGCCATGTGCCCTCAATTCCATTACAGTCGTCTTCCACCACATGGAAGACTTCTTTGCCAGTTGGAATTCTGCCAGTCTTAACCAAGCCGTCCTAGCACACGGCGCAGATACAAAAATCTGTTCTAGTCTCTCCAGCCACTCTTCGGCCTCTTCTCCTGTCTCTGTTCCTTCAAACATGGGTGGGTGGAAGGTCAGAAATTGTGTCAGGCTAAGCTCCCCTGGTAACAGTAATTGACCAACCGGTTCCATGCCCACAGCAGGTGGGGGTAACGGATTTGCCTGCCCGATGCTAGCATTCACGCTCCCAATATCACCCACCTCCTCGTTGAGGTTTCCCGCATTCATAGCCGCCATGCTGTAACACGAATGTTAACAACAATTCCAAACAATATATATGCTAAACCGTTAGACAATATGAATGACAAGCATGTTAGTATGCCAATTGTATACATAAATATGCACCACATGCATAAACATGCCCCAAATGTAAACACCTAGCCAACCATGCTAAGGCGACCCTTCACTCGTTCCCGGGTTCTCTAACCACTGCTCTGAGACCACTAATGTAAGGACCCTAGTTCCTTAAGTGCGGATTAAAGGCGTAAATAAAAATTTCCATTACATAACGGAGTATAAAGGTTGTGTTGATGCCCTGAGCTATTAAATTACAGTGCCAAAATAAAGTTTCAAAAGGGATTAGTTATCTCAACCAATGAATGCTAATCCTATAGCTTTACACTACTCCTAGAGTAGAGACTATACAAAAATTTAGCCTGTTATGCCAAAAGCACTCCTCACTGGCTCACTGCATCAACCCGCCTTAGCTTGTCCGCCCAAAAGTACCTACAGGAACAACTCCAAACCATGAGCATGTATATAAATCATATTCACAATAATATGATCATAATTCAATGCATAAACCATAAATTCAATCACTTCCTGTACTTAACACATACAAAAGCTCCCTTGGTTGTCCCTGTACCATAATCACAATTAATTGATTATAACACCAATAATATATGTCATGACATGCATCCGTTCCATGTATACCAATGGCCAATCCCAGTCTTATTATATCAGTGGCATAATACCCCTCGCGTTACATGACAGCGGCATTAATACCCCTCGCTTCAACATATTAGCGGCATAATATCCCTCGCATCAACATGACAGCGGCATGATCCTTCGCCTCGACATGTTTGCGGCAAATATTCTTCATCGCTAGATATGACAGTGGCAAGTATTCTATCATCGCCTCGACATGAAGGTGGCAAGTATTCTTCATCACTGTGATATAACCTCGACTCACAATTACATGCAACCATAATGCATGTTCCAACTATATATGCAACCATAATGCATAAATAAGACCACATGTGCAACCATAATGCATAGCCAATTCAAAGCGTAATAAATACGTTTTACCGTCCGATGCTCGTACGTCTCACTACGTACCTTAGTTCCAAAAGTGGAGATGTCGTGGAACTTTATCTCCTTTGATGTGTGGCTACCTGGGATGGTTCTACACAATCACATGAATCCATATTAGAAGCCAATAAGTGAACCATTACCAAAAATAACATCATTTAAAACAAAATCCCAAAATCCACATTTTATGCCTTGAGATCGATCGGTCCCCAAGCCCCGATCGATCGCCAAGTTAAGAAAAATAGGCATCCAAGTACTGCCTCCACCGATCGATCGAACCATTTTTCCGATCGATCGAGACATCACACCGATCGATCGGGAAAAATTACCGATCGATCGGTAAGCTCATTTCACGCCTTGTTCATGCCTTGCTCGATCGATCGGACCCTAATCTTGATCGATCGAGCAGCCCTGTTCCAGCGAGAAACTTCCATGTATGAGCTTCCAACAACACCTAAACTCATATACAACCAAGAACAACTTCCATGCTCAACATATAACCACAAAACAACCTTAAAATACAACCCCCAAACATAAACAAGATGTTGGACCAATATCTACCCCTTTTAACCCCAAAAACAAGCTACAACCCAACCAAAACTCACAAAACTCTACTATAGTGGAAGCTTACCACTTGAGCTCCAAGTTTCAAGCAAGAAACACAAAAAGACTTCTTTTTCCAAGTTTTCTCCTCCCCTTTTGTTTCAGAAACGAAAATGAGAGTTTTCCTTGCAAGAGGAGAGATGAAGGGTGGGTTTTGACTTAAAGGTGATGGGAAGGGATGTGATATAAAGTGAGCAAGTGGCTCCCTTGCCATGCTATGGTTTAAATGTGCACCAAGACACAAACATGATATATAGAATACCCCAACAAGATATTTTAAAAGCATTTTACCACAATGCATCAAGATCCCTATTAAAATCATGCATTACCAAATAGACACAACCCATTTCATTTAAACCATTATAACACCCAATTCCCAACATGTATAACATGCACCCGGAAATGCTCTACCGGGTCACGCCTACCATGTGACAAGCATTTTACCAAGATAATTAGTCCCAACACATAATCTAATTATCTCCATAATATCACATAAACATAATTAATGCCCTAATTGTAATTAATTATTTCGGGGATATCACAACACAGGTGCATCACACTCTTTCGTGTCGAAAAGTTTTGTGGAAAGGCACCACATATGCACTTCTCCGTCGCCCACGCCTCTTATAGTCTCGACCCCCGCTGGAAGAAGTATGATTGCTGATCAGATTGTCTATGATGGCCTCATTTATTTTGAGGATAACGAGCTAAGGTCAGATTTGATTGTTCTGGGGATGTCAGACTTTGACTGCTTTGTAGGCATTGAAATTCTGAACAGGTATCAGGCAGTTGTGAACTGCAGGCAGAGGACTGTCCGGTTCAGGTCTGATGTGGGAGTCCAGTGGACGTTCTTTGGAGATGGTTCTCGTTCTAAGATCCCGTTGATATCTGCGGTCAAGATGGCACAGTTATTGGAACGAGGCCATACTGGATATCTCATCTATGTTGTTGATGTTTCTGAAAAGAAAAAAGAATTAAAGGTAGAGGATGTGCCCGTAGTGGCGGAGTTCCCTGATGTCTTTCCAGAGGAGATTCCCGGATTTCCACCGACGAGAGAGGTCGAGTTTGGGATTGAGTTATTATCGGGAACGTCTGCCATTTCTCGTGCCCCTTATCGGATGGCACCAGCGGAGCTAAGGGAGTTAAAGGTTCAGTTGCAAGAACTCCTTGATAAGGATTACATACGCCCTAGCGTATTGCCCTGGGGTGCACCAGTCCTTAGGGATCATCAGTTATATGCAAAGCTCAGCAAGTGCGAGTTCTGGTTGAACAGTGTGGTATTCTTGGGCCATGTTATATCTAGTAGTGGGATATCTGTGGATCCCAGGAAAAATTGAAGCTGTGATGGAGTGGGCTGCACCACTTCTGTGCCCGAGATACGGATCTTTCTTGGTTTAGCGGGTTATTACCGACGTTTCCTCGAAGGATTCTCTAGGATCGCTAAGCCGCTGACACAGCTGACTCAGAAAGGAGTCCCATTCTTTTGGTCCGAAGCTTGCGAGGAAAGCTTCCAGGAATTGAAGCGTCGTTTGACGACAGCGCCAATATTGGTAATTCCTTCTGAGAATAAGAGGTTTGCCTTGTACACAGACGCATCATTGCAATGTTTGGGCTGTGTATTGATGCAGGAGAAGCACGTGGTGGCTTATGCTTCGAGGCAGTTGAAGCCTCATGAGACCAGATACCCAGTTCATGATCTAGAACTGGCGGCCATCATTTTCGCCTTGAAGATTTGGCGGCATTATCTCTATGGTACTTCGTTTACCATCTATACGGACCATAAGAGTCTGAAGTTCTTATTCACCCAAGCATAACTGAATATGCGTCAAAGAAGATGGATGGATTTGCTCAAGGATTATGACTGTGAGATTGAGTACCATCCTGGTAAAGCAAATTTGATAGCAGACGCCTTGAGTCGAAAGGTGAAGAGTACTGCTGAGGATGCTATGTGTTTATCAGCTATGATGACTTCTTATTGCCATCTGGGCTATGATTTTGATGTGGACACGTCGCCGGTGCGAGTGTCAACCTTGTTGGCTGAGCCAGACATATTTGAGACTATCAGGAAAGCCCAGAGGTCGGATGATGAGGTTCAGAGATGGTCATCGATAGTGCTTCAAGGACAGCCATCAAAGTTCAGTGTGACTAAGGATGGTTCTTTGAGACTGGGCAACCGTTGGGTAGTCCCAGATACACCAGAGTTGCGTAGAGGAATATTGGAGCGAGCCCACAGTAGTCGGTTCAGTATCCACCCAGGAGGAAGGAAGATGTACAAGGACCTATGCGGTCAATTCTGGTGGAGACGCATGAAGCGTGATGTGATCACTTTTGTTAAAAGATGTTTGATCTGCCAACAGGTAAAGGCAGAAAGGCAGAGGCCTGGTGGCGAGCTGAAGAGCTTGGAAGTACCTAAGTGGAAGTGGGATCATATATCTATGGACTTCGTGACCCACTTGCCAAGAACGGCCTCTGGATTTGATGCGATCTGGGTGATCGTGGATAGGCTGACGAAGGTAGCTCATTTCATCCCCTATTGTATGACTTTCACATACCTAAAGATGGCCCAATTGTATGTACGGAATGTGGTGAGGTTACATGGGATTCCAGTCACGATTGTGTCTGACAGAGACCCAAGGTTTACTTCACATTTCTGGGAGGGTCTCCAGACAGCTTTGGGCACCGAGGTGAGACTGAGTACAGCTTATCACCCTCAAACAGATGGCCAGACAGAGCGTACCATTCAGACGCTCGAAGACATGTTGAGGGCATGTGTTTTGGAGTTTAATACTCCATGGCAGGATGCAGTGCCATTGGTGGAGTTCTCCTATAATAACAGCTATCAAGCGAGCATTCAAATGGCCCCTTTTGAAGCTCTTTATGGTCGTCGCTGTAGGTCACCGTTGTATTGGGAGGACTTGACGAGTAAAGCGGTCGGAGGACCGGATATGATTAAGGACATGGAAGAAAAGATTAAGATGATACGTTTAAAGATGAAAGCGGCCCAAGATAGGCAAGCAGCCTATGCCAATAAGCGGCGACGGCCGCTAGAATTCCAAGTAGGAGACAAGGTTTTCTTGAAAATCTCACCCTTCAGGGGTGTGGTCCATTTTGGTATGCGGGGAAAGTTATCTCCGAGATATGTCGGATCGTATGAGATGTTGCAACGTATTGGTACATTGGCTTACCGTTTGGCTCTACCGCCGTCTTTATCTGGGATTCATGATGTTTTCCACGTTTCTATGCTACGGAAGTATGAGCCAGACCCGTCTCATGTATTACAGCCTACTGAAGTGCAGATAGATTCAGATGTATCCTACGTTGAACGACCGGTCAGAATTCTGGATCGTGAGGATCGCAGATTACGAAGTAAGGTTATACCGATGGTCAAAGTTCAGTGGGATAGTCGGGGTGTCAAGGAGGCTACGTGGGAGACGGAACGGCATATGGTGCAGCATTACCCGGAACTATTTTCTGGTATGATTTATGTTTAGTTTCCTTATGGGTAAGTGCATGCGATTTCGAGGACGAAATCTTATAAGTAGGGGAGTATTGTGATGCCCCGAAATGATTAATTGCAATTAAGGCATTAATTATGTTTATATGATGAATTATGTGGTAATTGATTTATGTGTTGGGTAATAAGATGTTAACATGATTCAATTGTGTTGATTATTAAATATGAGGAAGATGTGAATTTAGAGGAAGTATATTGCATTTTACTAAATGCTTGTAAAATGCCATGATGAAGTATTTTATGAATAATGTTAAGTTTGGGGTATGATTTTAAATTAATCCACAACCCCTTTTTAACCCTTCACCCATAACTTTAACCCCACTTTACCTTTACTCTTTTAAAAACCCCCAACTCATCCTCAACCCTAAACCATTCCACATTTTCGAAATTCTTCAAGGGAGGAAGGAGGAAGCTCCACAAAACTTGAGTTTGTGTGATTTTTATCAAGATTTGGAGTCTTCAAGAGGTATGGAACTCTTCCTAAAGTTTTGATGATGTTTGGATTTGAAATGGGGTGATTTTTGAAGTGATTTATGTGGGTTGTTTTGATGTATGTGTTGTATGTGGTTGGGGTATGGTTGTATGAGGTTTTTGTGGAGATAAGTTGTTGGGATGTCTTTGGTTTTAGATGTATTGGGTTATTTGGTAGTTTTGTGCCAAAAAAATGAAGTTTACTCGAAAATGTCGCAGCGACCGATCGATCGGTAGCAGGGCGACGATCGATCGGTGCAAGTGCGTTGCGAGGGGTGAAATTTCTTTACTTACCGATCGATCGGTGAAAGCGACCGATCGATCGGTGGATGGCTAACGATCGATCGGTATCTTGGACCGATCGATCGGTGAAAGGCCGTAGCTTAAATTTAAATTATGAACAGTTACCGATCGATCGGTAAGGGTGACCGATCGATCGGTAAAGCGATTTTGCTGAAGATTATTTTCTTGGGTTAATTGATGGAATTTTTTTGGTATTAGGCTATTATTTAGCTTCTAATATTGATTTGCATGGTTGTGTAGAACCATCCTAGGTACCCACAACATCCAGGAGATAAAGCTCTCCAAATTCTCTACTTTTGGGAATTAAGGTACGTAAGAAACGTACGTGCATCGGACTGGTAAACCACATTCCTATATATGATGTTTATGATGATGATTTCGATAAGTAAGTTTATGATGATGATGTTTATGATGATGATGTTCATGATGATGATGTTTATGATGATGATGTTTATGATGATGATATTTATGATGATGATGTTTATGATGATGATTGTGATAAGTAAGGTTATGATAATGTTTATACGATGTTTATTTAATGATACGATGTACACGATATGGTAAGATGCCATATGATTGGGTAAGATGCCCATGGTAAGATGCCACTCAATGTATATGATTGGGTAAGATGCCTATGTGGTAAGATGCCACACGATGTTTATGATATGGTAAGAAGGCATACTATTGGGTAAGATGCCCATGTGGTAAGATGCCACACGATGTTTATGTTATGGTAAGATGCCATACAATGGGGTAAGATGCCCTTATACGTGAATGAGAATCAGGGACAACAAAAGAAGATAATAATAACCAGCATATTTACTTAACCAATATTTCATGCATTTACTGTTATGTTTTTATGATGTTAAATAAGATTGTGTATGCTCATTATGTGTTGTCCGTGTAGGTACACTTTTGGACCAAAGGGCCTAGGGTCGGGTTGAGGCGGTGAGCTAAAAGGGAACAAGATGAATATAGGATGCAGGATTTTGATAGCCTCTACTCTAGGAGTAGTGTAAACCTATAGTTTTAACATTCATTGTTGAGAATGTAATTAATTAGCTTTTGGGAATTTTATTTTGGCCTGTAATCTTCTTAGCTCAAGTTACAACCGGAACCCTTAAGAAGTTATAAATGCATGTTCAGTCCATTATATGTGTACTATATGATGTTAAGGTAGGAAGAAGACCCTACATAACCTTGCTCGAGTTCCATGCCCCGAGGAACGACGTGCTAACACGATAAATAATTCACAATTATTTACGAACATGCAACCCATGCTCAAGCACACCCATAACCCTTATACAAAAATATTGTCAACACACGACAATTAACCATTTAAAAGACCCGGGGCAGGGCATATGCAGGGAGGGAAATCGAATGAGACATCAACAAAAATTGCTCAAGAAGCACCTTTCAATTTTCGAACCCTAACATCACAAATTTCGAACCCAACCAAGCACCATAATTCATCTAAAATATGAAATAAACGACCAACATCAAGAATAATCGTCCCTCCTACCAAAACCCTAAAATCGAACCCAAACCCCTCACGCATACAGGGCAAAATTCGAACCATTAAGCATCACCAAAGAGACTCAAAAGCTGAACCATGTGAAGCAGAATAGTAAGAATTTATCTTAAAAAATCAGCAAGATTTTCGAAAAAAGAACACCACAAATTTCGAACCAATTGGCAACAAATTTTTGAACCATAAAAGTATGAAATTTCGACCCAAATAACAGCACCAAACGCCCCAAAAACGCCTGAAGAAATGCCCCAAAAACGCACCTAAAATCGAGCCCCAAATCGGACAGATTCGAAATTTTGAACCCCTGCGCTTTTTTGGTAAATCCGAACGCGATTTGCGACGAAACTTTGAATTACTGGTGTGGAAAGCTGCGCCTTGACGAGACGAAGCTAACGGCGGTCCGGACGCGCGGGATGGTGGCCGGACGGCGGCGGGCGCACGGCTTGAAGCGGCGAGGGTCGAGGAAGACGGGAAGAAGCGGGGAGAGAGAGAGAGGTCAAGGCAAAATAATGGCTTCCATATTAAAATCTCGAGTTCAACTGGTATATATAGCAAAATTACCCCACAAATACATCATGATTCATTAAAAATCATCTGTTTTCAAAAACTCTCTCTCTAACTTCAAAACCCCCTACCGGTGCCCACACAAAGCACCCCAGATCCCGAGTCACACTAAAAACCCAACTCATAAGTTTTTCACCGAAATGATAATACAATCTCAACCTCGGAATCCAACGATCCCAACTACCCAATAGACGAGCTCGGGAGGCCCAACACCGCGATTAAACTCCAAATCGCCACGTAAAACAACTTTATGGGTCATTAATACCCCGGGATTAACATCTATAATCCCATGTCATTATAATATCCCCCACTAAAAGAATTTCGTCCTCAAAATTAGCACTGATGTAACACGTAACACCCGGGCTACACAACAACATGAAGCCATAACCTCGATTCTTGACTATATCAGAATCGTATTAATAAACGCGAGGGTACCTACCTCGTACCAAACTCTGGAATGAAATAACCCTTCCAGTCCACCAAAAACGAAAGAGCGTCGGCACAACATAACGCTAACAATCCAAAAGCAGTTAGTCAACTGAAACTGCAAGGATTTGAATCGTTCCCGATTCCATCGTAGATATCATTCAATGACGTCTCTACCATGACTCACGATGTCTAACATACATCGTTACGAGGGAAACACTAGTATACCACGGTGTACACATGCCAAACCTGGTTTCCACTTTCAAACCTCCTCCATCGAAGGAGCAGTCGCATCATTGCAACTCAAATTGGGCAACTCACGGCCACAGATTCACACAAAAGACATCTCACAAGATGTCCACCTCCGGATGTTCCAAGAATCACATCTTGATCATAAATAAACAATCGAGACTCCACAGAGTTTCAAATTCTGAAAGGACATGCAATAAACCCATTGCATCCTCAACGCTTGTGTCGTCAGCGACACCCAACAAATCCGAATCCCTGCCATCCCTTGATAATCCTGAGATTTAACAATCCAAACTTGGGAAGGCTATCGCATAACTCGGAGGATAACACCAACAAGGAAATACCTTAACCCACACAAGATAATCCCTCCTCAAAGGGATTCAACTAACTTCACGATTATTCCTCATAATTATCGTGCCATGGAGATTCCCAATCTCAAGGTGTTCCATATCTCTCATCAGAGATTTAACCATCCAAAAATAGCATAAATCTATGCTTGACAAAAGGAAATCAATAACTGGCATCCGTATACTCACCGGTATACCTGCCTAAGCACGGACACCACATGCATACTCAATGCACTTGGCTCGGGTATCTACAACATACCCCTAAGCCCCAAACACAACCGTCAATTCTGAGTCATTCCCATCCAGTGGAGAATGATAATCGACGATCAACAACATGGCGTGATTCCCAAAATCAACACCATATGCACCAACTTACCGAATCTTTCAAAGATTCCCAAATAGGTATAATACTACCTCCTTCCCCACAAGGGAAGTGCCATCGAACTCGAGATCCACTAGTCTCGAACCACCGTTCGGAAAAACTGTATACAATAACACCCATTGCATCCCAAATACACGGATTCCCCAGATCGAGTCAACGACGACTTGATGACTCTCTTGTTGGTACTCCAACATTATGAGCTGTCCCAGACAAGTCTCACCAAGATTAAACATAAACGTATACACGTTTCAGTGAGGCATGCACAACCTCAACCTCAAATGACGTGGTGACTACTAGAGTCCACCACAATCCACATCGTATCACCTTACGATTTGCCAAACTTGGTTCCAACGAGCAGTATAACAGCTCTAGAAAGCCCATCATGGTGCTGCACACACGCGGCAGACAAACTAGTCTCTGCCTCTTTAGGTTTACCTCAAACCTACCAACAAGACGGACGTTTCCGCACGGCATACCATACCGTGGGAAGAAAAATCAATAGAGTAGTGGGTCTGTACCCAACGTTCCTCTAATGCCGATACACCCTGGACACTCCAGTGTCCCTATGTACTTAACGTAACCTGATCATAATCCTTTAGGACCCATTCTACACCCTCAAGGGTGGTGTGACCATGTCTACCACATGTCATATCAACAGAAAGCGAGTAATTTCCTCCATGATTACTCATGTCGTCAAAAACATGGCCAAAAAGCCATTCCAACGAGCATACCCCAAGGGTATCACCACTCGTAATATGATCACCTCAAACATGTGCTGTGGTACAATCACATGTACAGCGCGTCCATCCATTTCTCGAGCAACCCGTTCGGTATAAGGGTCACGTCAATCGGTGACGTAAACACCTCCTTGTGCTCGTCACTGGCATACAAGGCATACAACTGAATACGTATACTCAACGCATTGTTCATCGTAACGATGATGCATGTCTAATAAGACATCTCCTACACCATCGTCATCGTCATCCCGTGACGACACATGCCAACTCATGGCATCTAAGGCATCGTCAACCAGTGACGATACATGTCAACAATGACATCTAAATAACCTAGTCACTCGTGACGGTCCCTGTACATCAACATATGCCATCCATAATAATACTAAGAGAATAGCAATGTCTCATACTTCATTGCTAACAAAATAGCGGCATACTTGTCTCCGTCGCTCGATAATAGTGCGTAATCAGCACCCATCGCTCGAAGACGGCATAATCATGTGTTGTGTACATAGTGGCACAATCCATCGCTATAGAATCGACGGCATGCTACCTCGTCATATAATAAGCGGCATGAAACCTCGCTATACACCTTAGCATGAATCATCGTCCACATAATAGCGGAACGAGGCATTGCTATCCACATATCCGGTGGTACGAATCATCGCCAATCCTCATAGAGAAATGAGTCATCGTAAATCATCATATACATATGCCCAACGGCGTGAACCATCATCAACCGACACAGCGGAATGCCTCATCGCTATACATGTGTCTGGCGGTATGGATCATCGCCCATCATTATAGAAGAATGAATCATCATCATCGACACAGCGGAATACATCATCGCTATTATCCGTGTCATCATAAAGAAATGAATCATCATCCTAAAGGAATGAATCACCCTCAGTCTATTTGTCATCAGTGTATTTTAAATGCTTCTTACTTCATAATCTCATAATGAGTGGCACCATCTTCCCCACTTCATTACTACACAATCTCATAATGAGCGGTACCATCTTACCCGCTTCATTACTACATAATAAGCATAAGCATTAAAACCTACGCTGTGATCTCTCTTGACTCGTGGAATACACCTCTTTATTCCACATCACAATATGCAACAACAATGCATAATAACATGTATCATACTCATAATGCGTCACTTGCATTATCATGTGTCAAAGGCAAACATAAAGTACATGTTACCCTTGGGTGCCCGTACGTCGCTTACGTACCTTACCATATGGGCATCTTACCCTGTGGCATCTTACCACATAATAACATCGTATTCAACATAATATGAATGCAAACGTAAATGCATAAATCATAAATACAAACCATAACTCATAAATAATCAACATATGAAATTATGGTTCCTTAGTAATGTCATGACATATCTTTACTTCTTAAATCCTTACTTCAATCCTGAGTCATTTATCATTAGTGTATTCCAATGCTTCTTACTTCTCCACGTAAGCGGAATTCTTCCTCGCTTCTTATGGAAATCCACGTAAGCGGAATTCTTCCTCGCTTCTTATGGAAGTTGCGTAAGCATTAAAATCCTCACTAGGATAACCTTGACTCGTGAAATACACCTCTTATATTTCACAATATACATATGGAAAAACGAAGTATATCAACATGTACTTCAATCCTGAGTAATTTATCATTAGTGTATTTCAATGCTTCTTACTTCTCCACGTAAGCGGAATTCTTCCTCGCTTCTTATGGAAATCCACGTAAGCGGAATTCTTCCTCGCTTCTTATGGAAGTTGCGTAAGCATTAAAATCCTCACTAGGATAACCTTGACTCGTGAAATACACCTCTTATATTTCACAACATACATATGCAAAAACGATGCATATCAACATGTATCATATCATAATGCACTATCTTACGCACATCTTGCTTTACCTTGTTTTAAATAAATAAACACATAATACATGTTACCTCATAATATCCTTTTACCTGACTATCTTACAAAATCAGATTCCTTGTACATACGGAGTGCCAGACATTAATGTTAATGTCATCCTATCGCGTTTCACATGATTCCTGCAACCACAACGGTTAGCAACACCACTTTTCATATCATAAAATCACATAAACAACTAGTTGTGTCATTCAACATTAATGCCATCATGCATAATTATGTGCTATCAACAATTTCCTAGGCCCTTAACAGCCCCAAAGAGCAACTAACGCTCTGATACCACTAATGTAAGGACCACAAGCCCTTAACCCTTGATTAGTGTATTAATCATTATGTGTGGCACATGCTTTCAATAAAAATCAATCGAGAACTTAGATGATACTTTACCATTGAATGGCAATTACAAAAATTTCTTTAATATTCAACGTTATAAGATCATTTCTACCAACAAATAGACTCATAGATTTCGCCCATTACCATCCCCATTACATCACTTTTTACATTGTGGACTTTTATAAAAATTTGGGCAGAGTCTCCCCATAAATTGAGCTATCCCGAAACAAAAGCACATCACATAACATAATTCCCGGCCAGGGAAAACACAATACTCAACAGAATACAGCAACACTAAGTAAATTCCCAGCCAGGGAAGACACCACACATAAGACAACAAAAGTGGGTTTCAACACCCACATAATACACCAATGACTCTCATATCATTAGAAATTCTACCCTTAATTGCATGCAACATAGAATGAAAGAGAGAAAGGCTCATGCCTTTATATACAACCCATATACAAGTATAACCGTGCACATGCGAGCATCATGAATGTGTATATAACCCTCGGGTGTATATAAGTACTCTATACGATATCGTGCTCCATCAAGCCCTGGTACCACGATCCTGGGAGTACATCCAATCAACAGCTCGAGCTCAGCTCCAAAGCCATCGATGTACCTGTTCACCTGCCCCAACAGAGACAGCCCCCAACGGGGTGAGCATACCAATACACAAAATCCCATAATCACAATAATGAAATTCATAATTTACAACAAAAGTAAATACTAATGAATTTTAAATGATACTCCTTGGATGGCAGCGTCCTCATCCGGGATTCCGTGTACTGTCCCTGTTCTCACAATCATCAAACTCATCAAATCTCAAAAATCAGTAAATCAACACATTGATTTAACTCATTGCATGCCCAATTCTCGAATATCAATAGATGGTGATTCCAAATTCATTATACATGCAAGTATGGATATCTCAATATCAAATACTGATTTCTTAACTTCGCTATCAATTACAGATAGCTCAAATGCCTAGCATATATTTTACCAATTCTCCATTATACCTAGACATCTCAAATGTCTTATAATGAATACATGATTCCACGATCATTCTCAGGCGTCTCAAAGCCCTACAATGGTCATATACATCCAGTACCCCATATATCTTATGAGGTTATACTTCTCTAATATCACGCACGCTTGTGGTGGAGATATCAAGATTAAGTCGTTCCATAGCTATATCAACACATATATATATATAACCATACGCACAACCATCTAATGCAATCAAAATACATTATGCATTTCACAAATGCTCTCATATAAAGTAATGCTCGTTCGTCGCACGTACCTTAAATCTCCGTAGTCCGAGCCAAACCTTGCTCGAGTTCCATGCCCCGAGGAACGATATGCTAACACGATAAATAATTCACAATTATTTACGAACATGCAACTTATGCTCAAGCACACCCATAACCCTTATACAAAAATATTGTCAACACACGACAATTAACCATTTAAAAGACCCGGGGCAGGGCATATGCAGGGAGGGAAATCGAATGAGACATCAACGAAAATTGCTCAAGAACCACCTTTCAATTTTCGAACCCTAACATCACAAATTTCGAACCCAACCAAGCACCATAATTCATCTAAAATATGAAATAAACGACCAACATCAAGAATAATCGTCCCTCCTGCCAAAACCCTAAAATCGAACCCAAACCCCTCACGCATGCAGGGCAAAATTCGAACCATTAAGCATCACCAAAGAGACTCAAAAGCTGAACCATGTGAAGCAGAACAGTAAGAATTTATCTAAAAAAATCAGCAAGATTTTCGAAAAAAGAACACCACAAATTTCGAACCAATTGACAACAAATTTTTGAACCATAAAGTATGAAATTTTGACCCAAATAACAGCACCAAACGCCCCAAAAACGCCTGAAGAAAAGCCCCAAAAACGCACCTAAAATCGAGCCCCAAATTGGACAGATTCAAAATTTTGAACCCCTGCGCTTTTTTGGTAAATCCGAACGTGATTCGGGACGAAACTTCGAATTACTGGTGTGGAAAGCTGCGCCTGTACGAGACGAAGCTAACTGGCGGTCCGGACGGGCCGGATGGTGGCCGGACGGCGGCGGGCGCACGGCTTGAAGCGGCGAGGGTCGAGGAAGATGGGAAGCAGCGGGGAGAGAGAGAGAGAGGTCAAGGCAAAATAATGGCTTCCATATTAAAATCTCGGGTTCAACTGGTATATATAGCAAAATTACCGCAAAATACTAATAGCCCCACAAATACATCATGATTCATTAAAAATCATCTGTTTTCGAAAACTCTCTCTCTAACTTCAAAACCCCCTACCGGTGCCCACACAAAGCACCCCAGATCCCGAGTCACACTAAAAACCCAACTCATAGGTTTTTCACCGAAATGAGAATACAATCTCAACCTCGGGATCCAACGATCCCAACTACCCAATAGACGAGCTCGGGAGGCGTTACACCGCGATTAAACTCCAAATCGCCACGTCAAACAACTTTAGGGATCATTAATACCCCGGGATTAACATCTATAATCTCAGGTCATCACACATGTACTCAAGATGATTGGGTATATTGAGAATCTGGAGAAGCTGGGTTTTCCTTTGGACCAAGAGTTGGCTATTGACGTGATCTTGCAATCGTTGCCTGAAAGCTTCAGTCAATTTGTCTTAAATTACAATATGATTGAAATTGAAAAGACTCTACCACAGTTACTTGGCATGCTTAGAACTTTTGAAGCAAATAGCAAGAAGTTTAAACCTACAAATGTTCTTATTGTGAATAAGAGCAAAGGAAAGACTAAAGCTAAGAGCGTCAAGAAGAACAAGAAGGTCTTTGTTAAATCTAAGCCAAAGTCTTCTGCACTGAAACCAAAGGGAGGGATAGCAAAGGAAGGGAATTGTTTCCATTGCGGTGAGACCGGTCATTGGAAAAGGAACTGCAAAGTATATCTGGAGGATCTCAAGAAAGGAAGTGTGACTTCCACTTCAAGTATTTTTGTTATAGAAGTCAATTTATCTACTTCTTCATCATGGGTAATAGATACTGGATGTGGATCTCACATTTGTGTAAATGTGCAGGACCTCAAAAAGAGTAGATTGTTGGCGAAAGGTGAAGTTGATCTCCGAGTTGGAAATGGAGCAAGAGTTGCTGCATTAGCTATAGGAATATTGTTTAGCTTTACCTTCTGGTTTATCGTTGATTTTAAAAGACTGCTATTTTGTGCCTTCTATTACCAAAAACATTATTTCTATTTCTTGTTTAGACAAGTGTGGATTTTCATTTATGATAAAGGACAACTGTTGTTCTATTTATTTAAATGATATGTTTTATGCTAGTGCACAAATGATTAATGGTCTTTATGTATTAAATCTTGATATGCCTATCTATAACATAAATACTGAAAGGATTAAAAATAATGATTGTAATCCGACTTATCTCGGGCATTGTCGCTTGGGCCACATAAACGAGAACCGCATATCTAAACTTCATAAGGATGGAGTATTAGATTCATTTGATTTTGAATCATATAAAACATGTGAGTCTTGTTTAATGGGCAAGATGACTAAAGCCCCTTTCAAAGGACATGTTGAAAGGGCAAATGTTTTATTGGGACTAATACATAGTGATGTATGTGGACCAATAAGTACACAAGCTAGAGGTGGTTTTCAGTACTTCGTTACATTTACTGATGACTTCAGTAGATATGGGTATGGGTACCTAATGAAGCACAAGCATGAAACCTTTGAAAAGTTCAAAGATTTCAAGAATGAAGTACAAAACCAACTTGGCAAAAGTATCAAAATCCTTCGATCAGATCGAGAAAGTGAATACTTAAGTCAAGAATTTCATGACTATCTAAAGGAGTGTGGGATAGTCCCACAACTCACTCCTCCGTATACTCCACAATGGAATGGTGTATCCGAGAGGAGAAATCGAACTTTGTTGGACATGGTTCGATCAATGATGAGTCATGCAGATCTTCCGATATCGTTTTGGGGAAACGCTGTAGAAACAACAATATTCTTACTGAACCGTGTTCCATCTAAATCAGTGGAAAAGACACCATATGAGATATGGACTGGGAAGCGTCCTAGTATGTCTTTTATGAAGATTTGGGGTTGTGAGGCTTTCGTTAGACGTAACGCCACTAACAAACTTGGACCCAAATCTGATAAGTGTTTATTTGTGGGGTATCCTAAAGAAACGAAAGGATACTATTTCTATTATCCCACTGAGAACAAAGTAGTTGTTGCTCGGACTGGTGTATTTATTGAAAGAGAATTTATTTCTAGAAAAACCACTGGGAGAAAATAGAACTTAGTGAAGTTCAACCACAAGAAAACACTGAACCTGAGATTGAGATGGAAACAGAGCAGGCACCGCAAGCTGTTGTGGAAGAAGTACCTGGTCAAGAGACACAAATCCAGCGTAGGTCTGTAAGAGAACACTGGGAGCCAGTGAGATATGGATTTCTTATGACTAAACAAGGTGACTTACTACTTATTGATGAGGATGAGCCGTCATCTTATCAAGAAGCTATAATGTGGACTGATTCTGAGAAATGGCAAGAGGCCATGAAATCTGAGATGGAATCCATGTATTCAAACCAAGTATGGAATTTGGTTGACCCACCAAGGGGTACGACCCATAGGGTGCAAATGGATTTTCAAAAGAAAGACCGACATGGATAGTAATGTACAAACCTATAAAGGTCGATTGGTTGCAAAAGGTTTCAAACAAATTCATGGTATTGACTATGATGAAACATTTTCACCAGTTTCCATGGTTAAATCCATTAGGATCTTACTTGCAATAGCTGCATTTCATGATTATGAAATCTGGCAGATGGATGTCAAAACAGCTTTCCTTAATGGAAATCTGCTCGAGGATGTGTACATGACACATCCCGAGGGTTTTGTCGATCCAAAGGATGCTGGAAAGGTATGCAAGCTACAACGATCCATTTATGGATTGAAGCAAGCTTCTCGGAGTTGGAATCTTCGTTTTGATGATGCAGTCAAAGAGTTTGGTTTCATCAAAAAACGTAGATGAACCTTGTGTCTACAAGAAGGTCAGTGGGAGCATAATTATCTTCCTAATATTGTATGTAGATGACATACTTCTAATTGGGAATGATATCCCTGCCTTACAATCTGTAAAGATTTGGCTAGGGAATTGCTTTTCGATGAAAGACTTGGGAGAAGCCACCTATGTATTAGGAATCAAAGATCTATAGAGAAAGATCAAGAAGGCTTCTTGGCCTAAGTCAAGTACATAAATAGACAAAGTGCTTAAAAGGTTTAGCATGCAAGAATCAAAGAAAGGATTCGTGCCTATGACACATGGTATATATCTCTCGAAGGAACAGTGTCCTTCAACACCAGATGAGAGACAACGCATGAGTAAGATCCCACATGCATCAGCTATTGGATCTATCATGTATGCCATGATATGTACTCGTCCCGATGTATCGTATGCTTTGAGCATGACGAGCAGATATCAAGTTGATCCAGGTGAAGGTCACTGGATTGCTGTCAAGAATATCCTGAAGTACTTGAGAAGAACTAAGGATACATTCTTGATTTATGGAGGTGAGGAAGAGCTCAATGTAATGGGTTACACTGATGCAAGCTTCCAAACCGACAAAGATGATTATCGATCGCAATCTGGATATGTGTATTGCCTAAATGGAGGTGCTGTGAGCTGGAAGAGTTCAAAGCAAGAGACAGTAGCCGATTCTACAACGGAAGCTGAATATATTGCTGCCTCGGATGCAACAAAGGAAGCTGTTTGGATCAGGAAGTTCATTTCTGAACTTGGAGTGGTGCCTAGCATTAAAGATCCGATAGAACTCTATTGAGACAACAATGGAGCGATCGCATTGGCTAAGGAACCTAGATCTCACCAAAGATCCAAGCACATACTTCGGCGCTTTCATTTCATTCGAGAAATCGTTGAAAGGGGAGATGTTAAAATATGCAAAGTACCAACAAATGATAACGTATCTGACCCATTGACGAAGCCACTGTCACAGCAGAAGCATGATCGTCATACTAGATCTCTAGGCATTAGGTATATGTCTGAGTGGTCTTAGTGCAAGTGGGAGATTTGTTGGGATATGCCCTAAGACATGTCATTGGATGATTGTTTTGACATACAATGTTTATGATTTTATGAATGGCAATTCATTATTATATATTATTCGTTTAACTGTGCAATGTGAATTAATATATATGTTAATGTCCTTAGAATAATATTGTATTATTCTTAAACATTGTCCCTAGTCAAGTATTATCATGAATTTGGATAATGATAATACATAGAAACTAGTATGTGTTGATTGATGAATTGTTCATTGATATGAGATATCAAATCAACACATGGGCACATGTTAGAGAACGATGTACTGGACAGACCCACCATGAGAATGCAACATGGATAGTTATATGATTGTCATATGCAATTCTCATAGTGATAATAATGTATGTAATCCTTACGACTTGTGATCATCAGATATCCCAACATAAGGAGTTATGTATCTTGATATTGTCAAACGTTACCCGTAACAGGGTAAACTATAAAGACAACTATTGGATACACTAAGAATTATGTAGAGGGATGTTGATTGATTGAGTTAGGATTTGTCCCTCCTATATAACAGGAGAAGTGTTTGGCCCTTGATCAAGTGAGACTAAAATGCATGGCCATGCTCGAATGAGTCGATATGTGATATCGAGCTTATTCGTTTATTCTAGTTAAACTTGGGGATCAAGAAATAAAGATTGAATATACGAGTATGACTATTCCATGACTCGTGTTCAATCTAAACACAAAGGACAAAGGGATTAAGTTACATGGTTAATATTATCACAAGTTCTAAAGGTTATGTCGAGTCATTGACATTCTTGTAATTTGGGTAGCCTTGATGTGTTGCTAGACACCGCTCTTTGCTTGTAACGTAAAATGAGATTTTATGTCACTGCCAACATTACAAGATCCTATCGGGTCGCACAAAAGATTAAATGGATAAAGGGAATTAAATTCATTGGATGAATTAATTAATTAAGAAGAGTCTTAATTAAATGAATATAAAGATTTAATTAAATCATGGGTTTGGGCCCATGAGGCTTTGTGAAAGCCTTTAATTAAATCATATATAATTTGATTACAATGTGATTAATGGGATTAACACAACACAATTCATTCCAACCTAGCAACAAAGCACACGGCTGCCGATCACAAGGAGCTCTTGGTTTTTCTTGATAGCCAAAGAGAGAATTGTTGATTCCGGCCATCCTTTCGATTTAGAATCGAGTGTGCTTCTTGTTCCGGTTTAAGAACGAGTCTAGCAACTTGTTCTTAGACTATCCCTTCACCTGATTTGATCGTGTGGATACCGTTGAGGCGAAACTTGATAAGTTTTGCTAGTGACTCGAAGGAGGCGTTGGACGTGGTGCTGCTTCGTGGAATGTGCTCAAACACGCTACAAGGGTGAGACTTTTGTAATCCCTAATCCGATATGGGAACCTATGTATAGATCCGGTGTCTTGTAATCCATAAAAAATTTATTCCGCTGCGTACCATGCTTGTTGGATTACTTACACGATATACCTGGCGGCATGAATCGCCAATAAGATAGCGAAAAGTGGCATCGCTATACACGCACCTGGCGGAATATCCATCGCCAATAAGATAGCGGCATGAACCATCGCTCGATATACCTGGCGGCATGAACCATCGCCAATAAAATACACGGCGGCATGAACCATCGCCAATAGAACAGCGGATCTCTAATCTTTTTATGGTAGTGTATTTTAATGCCCCTCGCTTCACATATAGGCGGCATAGAATAACCTCGCTTCAATGGACATGCGGCTCCCACCCCTCGCTTCACATTTTAGCGGCACAAAACAAACAAATAGCGGCAAGCATTTAAAATCATCACTCAACCATAACAACGACTCATGGGATATTAACCAAGTATTCCATCTATACCTGCAACACAAAGCATATACTATATCCAATATACATCATCATGAGTGTATTTTAATGCACTTCGCTCAAATGCGACATGCGGCACACCCACCCCTCGCTTCAACATTTGGCAGCAAAGCATTAAAATTATCCCTCCAATACATAGATAACCACAATGAGTGTATTTTAATGCACCTCGCTCAAATGCGACATGCGGTACTCCCACCCATCGCTTCAACATTTGGCGGCGAAGCATTAAAATCATCACTCCATTGTACACATGCAACCTGTGATGACCTGGGATTATAGATGTTAATCCCGGAGTATTAATAACCCCTAAAGTTCTTTTTACGTGGCGATTTGGAGTTTAATCGCGGTGTTGGGCCTCCCGAGCTCGTCTATTTGGGTAGTTTGGATTGTTGGATCCGAGGTTGAGATTGTATTCTCATTTCAATGAAAAACCTATGAGTTGGGTTTTTGGTGGCACTCGGGGCCCGGGGTTCCTTATGCCGGGGCTAGTATGGGGTTTGATGTTAGAGAGAGAGTTTTTGAAAACATATGACTTTTATTGAATCATGATGTATTGGTGGGAGTATTGGTATTTCGGAGCATTTTTGCTATATATACCAGATGGACTCGAGATTCCGTCATTATGTCCGGAATCATCTCTCTCATCGCCTTCTCTCCCCTTTCTCTCTCCCCGATTAACCCCAAACCCTTCCCCTCTTTTCCCCTTCAACCAAAGTGGCCTGAAGCTCGTGTTAGGAGCCGGTTTTCTCGAAGACGATCAGATATTCATCTTCCCCTCGCCTTTGTCTTCGATTTGGTAGTTGTATCGTTGAGTTTGGTTGGGTTTTATATCGGTTATGAAGTTTGGGGATTTTTTGGTTAAAAGTCAAATGTTGAGTTTTTGGGACTTTTATTTGTTTTAAATGGTGTATTTGAGATGTGGAGGATGTATGGGTGTTGGATTTGAGTTTGGGTGTCAAAAACACCATGGAAACTCGAGTTTTCCGGAAAATTGCAGGTGGCGATCGATCTCCAAGGAGAGGCGATCGATCGCGACGAGCTGCTCAAATCTTCGAAGACGATGAACAGTGCAGACGATCGATCACATGGCTTAGGCGATCGATCGCGAGCTGGTTAGCGATCGATCGCGTTGATGGGCAATCGATCGCCTCGAGGCGTTGGTTGCCTACTGGAGGTGGGCTATCGATCGCTATGAAATAGGCGATCGATCGCCGACTCATGTTGTGGATTTTTTTTCAAAATGTTGGAAAATGTCAGGATTTTGGAATCGAGGTTTAAGTGGGCCGTTTCCGGGGCAATATGTACATTCCAATAGGAATGCTAGGCTTTTAAAAGTGAATGGTTGGAGCCAAATTTGAATAAAATGGTAATCCTCGATTGATTTCGACTATTAGCCAAACTTCTTAAATGAAATATTTTTGGGTATTATGCATGCTTAGCCGAGGGGCTTTTATTTTAAGTAATCGTCAAGGATTGACGATATGGTTGTATGTTGTGAACGTGCTTGGGCACGTAAATGCATGCATTTGTTAATTATGAGTCCTTTATGTGTTTTAGCACATGTTTCTCGAGGCATGGAACTCAAGCAAGGTTTGGCTTGGACTACGAAGATTTAAGGTACGTTTAGCGTACGAGCATTACTTAAATGATGTTTTACAAGTATGATGCATGATTTAATATACATGAAATGTTTTACTATGATGGCACCGGGACTTGGTCACGTTATTTTGATTCACATGGTGAAATGCATGGTGCCGCTATGAAGCGAGCAAATGATGGGGTGTGGTCGCTACGGAGCGAACACCGTTAGTATGACGCTACTTTGAAGTAAGAAAGGAAAATGTGGCATTTGATTAGATATCTAGGATATCTGTATTTTATTCCTTATTGGTAATGAATAGGAACATAGACGTAGTTAATCATAGAAGTGATTAACTGGTATCGGAAGTTAAGGAAATCTCAATATGATATCTAGAATTATGATAATTGCTAGATAAAGAAAGATGTTATGAAATGTTGTTAATTTGAAATTGGCAATGGTTAATCAATGTAATGATTAACTGGATATTTGAGATTTGATGAGTTTGTCTGTTTTGATAACAGGGATATTACAGGGTAAGCCCGGATTAGGATGATGCCATCCAGGAATTGTCACATATATTCCACAAAATTTACAATTTTGTAAACCATGTATTATGTTATTATGATTATGGATGGTGGATTTGGTATGCTCACCCCGTGTGGGGGCTGTCTCTGTTGGGACAGGTGGAACAGGTACATTGATGGCTTGGAGATGAGCTCGAGCTGTTGATAGGAGACACTTCTAGGATTGAGGTACCAAGGCTTGATGGAGCACGATATCGTATAGGGTACTTTATATACACCTGAAGGATATATACATTCATGATGCTCGCATGTGAGCACGATTATACATGTATATGGTTTGTATATAAAGGCATGAGCCTTTCTCTCTTTCATTTTATGTTGCATGCAATTGGTATTAGAATTGCTAAATGATATGAGAGCACTTGGGTGTATTATAAGAATGCATGCTTTATAAATGGTTAAGATTGGGGAAAACTAGACAATAAGAAAAGAAATGTCTAAAGGAATTTTCTTATTGCTATGCTAGGCAAGGTTATATGTGTTTTCCCCTTATATACAATGAAAGCATGCAACACTTATGTGATGATTAATACACTAAGCAAGTAGTAAGGGCACGGGGTCCTTACATTAGTGGTATCAGAGCAGTGGTTGCTCTTTGGGGCTGTTAAGGGCCTAGGAAGTTATTGATAGCACATATTTATGCATGATGGCATTAATGTTGTATGACACAACTAGTTATTTATGTACTTTTATGATATGAAAAGTTGTGTTGCTAACCGTTGTGGTTGCAGGAATCGTGTGAAACGCGATAGGATGGAATTAACTGTAATGTCTGGCACTCCGTATGTTATGTTCCAAGGAATCTGATTTTGTAAAAAAGTTAGGTAAAGGGATATTTTCGAGGTAACATATATTTGATATACGTATTGACTTGCAAGTGGTTGCATATATGTATTGAATGTTTGATGCATAGCATATATGGCTATTGTTGCTAACCATGATGGTTGCAGGTCACAGGAAATGTGGTAAGATGCCAAAGGATAAGATGCCCATATGGTAAGAGGCCATACGATGTTTATGATGTGGTAAGATGTCGCAGGGTAAGATGCCCATATGGTAAGATGCCATACGATGTTTATGATGTGGTAAGATGCCACAGGGTAAGATGCCCATATGGTAAGATGACATACGATGTTTATGATATGGTAAGATGCCACAGGGTAAGATGCTCATATGGTAAGATGCCATACGATGTTTATGATGTGGTAAGATGCCACAGGGTAAGATGTCCATATGGTAAGATGCCATACGATGTTTATGATGTGGTAAGATGCCACAGGGTAAGATGCCTATAGGGTAAGATGCCATACGATGTTTATGATGTGGTAAGATGCCATAAGATGTTATGATGTTACGATATGGAAAGATGCCATATGACGTTATGATGTTTACGATGTGGTAAGATACCATATGATGTTATGATGTTGTGGGGTCTTCCCACCTTAACAGTGATTAAAAGACATAAGAAGGACTAATCATGCATTAAGGTAACATTTTAAGGTTTTGGTTGTTACACGAGCTAACAGGATTACAGGCCAAAATACAAAACTTCAAAAAAATAATTCATTACATTCCAAAAGAATGTCATTTAGATTTACACTACTCCTAGAGTAGATACTAATCATAACTGAATTCTATGTATTCCTGTGTCCCTAGTAGCTCACTGCCTCAACCCGACCCTTAGTCCTTTCGTCCAAAAGTGTACCTATAGGGACAACACATCATGAGCATATATAATCTTACTTAACATTATAAACATCATAGTAAATGCATGAAACATTGGTTAAGTAATATGCTGGTTATACATTCACTTCTTATTGTTGTCCCTGATTTAGAATCATGCATATGGGGCATCTTACCCCCGTGGCATCTTACCACAACATCATCGTATGGCCTCTTACCATATGGGGCATCTTACCCCGTAGCATCTTACCACAATACATCGCATGGCCTCTTACCATGTAGGGCATCTTACCCCGTGGCATCTTACCACAATACATCGCATGGCCTCTTACCATGTAGGGCATCTTACCCCGTGGCATCTTACCACAATACATCACATAAATGTCATCATATAAGCATCGCATAAGCAATAAACATCATATGAACTTCATCATGTAAACATCGTATAAACCCCGTCATTTCATCATGAATACTCATGCAATAAAAGCATAGTTGTAGTATAGAGATGTATGTTACCGTCCGATGCCCGTACGCTTCTTACGTACCTTTTCAAAAAGAGGAGGAGTCAACAGACTTTATCTCCTTGATGGTGCCGGTACCTGGGATGGTTCTACAAGACCACATAATACCATATTAGATGCCTCAAAACCATCTTACATCATAAACTTAACAAAATAAAACATCATCATAATTTTCAACTTTCTGTCCTCTCTCGATCGATCGGCCCTAGGTCTCGAATCGATCGAGACACTGTGCACTAACAGTGTCTTGGCTTCCTGCCTCGCTCGATCGATCGAACATTTTACCGATCGATCGAGGAGCTTCACCGATCGATCGAGAAATCCTTCGATCGATCGGCACCAAAATTTTGAAAACATGTTTAGACCTTCTGTCTCGCTCGATCGATCGGGACCAAATCTCGATCGATCGAGAGCTCTGAAAATCGGGATTTTTCCCCAGATTTTTGAGCACCTCATTTCATACCATCTTTTCTACCTCATAACACATCTTTCATGCTGAAACAAACATGTGAAGAACTTCATAAAATATCCATGTAAGCTCTTAAATCAAAGGTTTAACAAAACCTAAGCTAACATGCATAATAACATCATCATAATTTTCATCCTTAACCAACTTTTACAAAAACAGAGCATGTATCCCTTTGCCCAGATTTTCGAGCATATAGTTTCATAACTAGAAATCTATCACATAAGACATGTAAATGCTCAAATAAACATGCTAGTAGCTACATAAAACTACCATGTAAGCATTCATATCAAGGTTCCACCCAAACCTATACTTAACATGCTTTAAAATCAACCCACCAAACCCAAGCCCAAACACAAACCCAGAAAAACAGGGTACCCACTTACCCCTCTCTTTTGCTCCTCTTTTTGCAAGGATTTGAACACCTTCTTACCCAGCTTTTCTTCCCTTCCCCAGCAGCTTACAGGCACGATTTTGGGAGAGAAAGAGAGAGGAGGAGAGAAGGAGATGATTTGGCTGCAAAGTGGAAGCATGGGCATCACCAAGTGAGAGGCATGGGCTTTGACAAGTGGGTTGACAAGTGGGGGATGGGTGGTGACCGAGTTGGGGGGGTGGGGTGGTGTGATTGGGGTGCCATGTGGTGTTTAATTGTATCCCGGTATATAGTACGATGTATTAAAATATCCTCACTCGATATTTTCTAACTTCATATAATTAATACATCCCTTAAAATACCCAACATGCTCCCCACATCATATCATCATAACATAAATCGTGGCCCCCAATTCCAACCCTTAAACACATCATAATTTATCATCGTAGAACATAATCATATCACATTTCGGGGGTATTACATTACTCCCCTACTTATAAGATTTCGTCCTCGAAATCCACATGCATCGTCATATCGAAACTAAACATAAAAACATACCAGAGAATAGTTCCGGATAGTGCTGCACCATATGCCGTTCCGTCTCCCACGTAGCCTCCTCAACACCCCGACGATCCCACTGAACTTTGACCATCGGTATAACTTTACTTCGTAGTCTGCGATCCTCTCGATCCAGAATTCTGATCGGTTGTTCAACGTAGGACACATCTGAGTCTAACTGTACTTCAGTAGGCTGTAAGACATGGGACGGGTCTGGCTCATACTTCCTCAACATAGAGACATGGAAAACATCGTGTATGCCAGACAAGGATGGCGGTAGAGCCAAACGATATGCCAAAGTACCGATACGCTGTAAAACTTCATATGGCCCAACATACCTCGGAGATAACTTTCCCCGCATCCCAAAACGAACCACGCCCCTGAAGGGCGAGATCTTTAAGAAGACCCTGTCTCCTAACTGGAATTCTAGCGGTCGTCGCCGCTTATTGGCATAGGCCGCTTGCCTATCCTGGGCCGCTTTCATCTTCAGGCGTATCAACTTTATCTTACCCTCCATATCTCTGATCATATCCGGTCCTCCGACCGCTTTGCTAGTCAAGTCCTCCCAATACAGTGGTGATCTACATCGTCGTCCATACAGAGCTTCAAAAGGGGCCATTTGAATGCTCGCCTGATAACTGTTATTATAGGAGAACTCCACCAGCGACACTGAATCCTGCCACGGAGTATCAAACTCCAAAACACATGCCCTCAACATGTCCTCGAGCGTCTGAATGGTACGCTCTGTTTGGCCGTCTGTCTGAGGGTGATAGGCCGTACTCAGTCTCACCTCTGTGCCCAAAGCTGTCTGGAGACCCTCCCAGAAATGTGAAGTGAACCTCGGGTCTCTGTCAGACACTATCGAGACTGGAATACCATGCAATCTCACAACATCCCGTATATACATCTGGGCCATCTTTAAGTATGTATAAGACATACTGTAAGGGATGAAATGAGCCGTCTTCGTTAGCCTATCTACGATCACCCAGATCGCATCAAATCCTGAGGTCGTCCTTGGCAAGTGGGTCACGAAATCCATAGATATATGCTCCCACTTCCATTCAGGCACCTCTAAGCTCTTCAGTTCTCCACCAGGCCTCTGCCTCTCTGCCTTTACCTGTTGGCAGATCAAACATCTTTTAACAAAACTGATTACCTCACGCTTCATGCGTCTCCACCAGAATTGATCGCATAGATCTTTGTACATCTTCTTTCCCCCTGGGTGGATACTGAAACGACTACTGTGAGCCCGCTTCAGTATTCCTCTACGCAGTTCTGGCGTATTTGGGACTACCCATCGGTTGCCCAGTCTCAAGGAATCATCCTCAGCCACTCTGAACTTGGATGGTTGACCTTGAAGGATCAATGATGTCCACCTCTGAACCTCATTATCCGACTTCTGGGCCTTCCTGATCGCCTCAAATATGTCTGGCTCCGCCAATAGGGTCGACACTCGCACAGGCGACGTGTCTACATCGAAATCATAGCCCAGTTGGCAATAAGACGTCATCAAGGCCGACAAACACATAACATCCTCTGCAGTACTCTTCACCTTCCGACTTAAGGCATCTGCTATCAGGTTCGCTTTACCTGGATGGTACTGCAATTTCACAATCATAGTCTTTGAGCAAATCCATCCATCTTCTTTGCCTCATATTCAACTCTGCCTGAGTGAATAAGAACTTCAGGCTCTTATGGTCCGTATATATAGTGAAAGACGTGCCATACAAGTAATGCCTCCAGATCTTTAAGGCGAATATGATGGCCGCCAATTCCAAATCATGCACTGGATACCTGGCTTCGTGTGGCTTCAGCTGCCTCGATGCATAAGCCACCACATGCTTATCTTGCATCAACACACAGCCCAAGCCCTGCAATGACGCATCTGTATACAAGGCGAACCTCTTATCCTCAGACGGAATTACCAGCACAGGCGCTGTAGTCAAACGGCGCTTCAGCTCTTGGAAGCTTTCCTCACAAGCCTCAGACCAAAAGAAGGGGACTCCTTTCTGAGTCAGCTGTGTCAGAGGTTTGGCAATCTTCGAGAAACCTTCGACGAAACGTCGGTAATAACCTGCCAGACCGAGGAAACTCCGTATTTCCGGTACAGAAGTGGGTGCAGCCCACTCCATCACAGCTTCAATCTTCCTTGGATCCACAGATATCCCGTGGCTAGATATGACATGGCCTAAAAATACCACGCTGTCCAACAAGAACTCGCACTTACTAAGCTTCGCATACAGCTGATGACCCCTAAGGATTTGGAGTACTATCCTCAAGTGCCTTACATGCTCTTCTTCATTCCGAGAGTAAATAAGTATGTCGTCAATGAAGACTATGACGAACTGATCCAAATATGGCTGGAACACCTTGTTCATCAAACTCATGAAGACAGCTGGGGCATTCGTCACCCCAAAAGGCATGACCAGGAATTCATAGTGCCCATATCTAGTCCTGAAAGCCGTCTTCTGAACATCATCTTCTCTTACTCGAATCTGATGGTACCCCGACCTCAGATCGATCTTACTATAGAGCCTCGTACCCTGCAACTGATCGAACAAGTCATCGATCCTCGGAAGTGGATACTTGTTCTTTACTGTAGCTTTGTTTAACTGCCTATAATCAATGCATAGACGCATCGATCCATCTTTCTTCTTAACAAATAAGACAGGCGCACCCCATGGCGATACGCTAGGGCGTATGTAGCCCTTATCAAGGAGTTCCTGCAACTGTATCTTTAACTCCCTTAACTCTGCTGGTGCCATCCTATACGGGGCGCGAGAAATTGCAGACGTCCCTGGTAGTAGCTCAATCCCAAACTCGACCTCTCTCGTCGGTGGGAATCCGGGAATCTCCTCCGGAAAGACATCAGGAAACTCCGCCACTACGGGCACATCCTCAACCTTCAATTCCTTCCTCTTATCCGTCATGTCAACAGCGTAGATAAGATATCCTTCATGACCTCGTTCCAATAGCTGTGTCATATTGACAGCAGATATTAACGGAATCTTCGGACGGGAACCATCCCCATAGAATGTCCACTGGACTCCCAATACAGATCTAAATCGGACAGTCCTTTGCCTGCAGTTTACCACTGCCTGATACTTGTTCAGAACATCGATGCCCACAATGCAATCGAAGTCTGTCATTCCCAACACAATCAAATCTGATCTTAACTCATTATCCTCAAAATAAATGAGGCCATCATAAACAATCTGATCCGTAGTCAAACTTCTTCCAGCGGGGGTCGAGACCATAAGAGGCATGGGGGATGGAGAAGTGCATATGTGGTGCCTTTCAACAAAACTCGTCGACACAAAAGAGTGTGACGCACCTGTGTCTATCAATATAAGAGCAGGGTGCGTAAATAAAAGACACGTACCCGCTATAACTTCCTCCGGGGCCGCCGTAGCCTGCTCCCTCGTCAAAGCATACACCTGTCCCTGAGGTGGCCCCGCGGGCTGACCTCCATACTGTCTTGGCACAAAGGGTGGCCGGTGTTGTGCCGTTCTGTCCGCAGGTCTCCCCGCAGAGCTCTGATGTCTTCCCCTGTTGGGACACCGCCGAGCAAAGTGGCCTCTGTCGCCACAGACATAACATCCTACGCAGTCCTTTGCCAAATGTGGCTGCCCACAAAGAGTGCACTGAACTCTTCCAGATCTGTCTCCCTGAGACTGTCCTCTCCCAGATGGAGCATCATTCCTACCTTTCCCTTTCCATCGATTCTCGGGCCTCTTGCCACTGAATCTCGATGCCGAAGTGTTCCCCCTAGGCTTAAACTGATCACCTCTGGGCTTCAAATTGTCAGAAGTGGATCTCTGAGGGGGTGCCGGAGGTGGCACAGCATCAGGATATGCACCGACTCCCAGTTCAGCTAGCTCAGCTCGTGAGAGCGCATCATCAAAACAAGCAGGGCCATAAGTGATCACCCTGTCATACAGTTCAGGCCTCAAGCCCTTCATGAAGTTCCGCATCTTCGCTTGAGTGCTTGCAGCAATGTGTGGCACATATCGTAGTAAGGAACAGTAATGCAAAGCATAGTCAGATACAGGCATGGTACCTTGTCTTAAACTGGTAAACTCATCCTCCTTGGCCTGTCTTGCAGCGGCTGAGAAATAGCGGTTCAAAAACCGCGTTCGGAACATCTTCCAATTTACTTCCTGTCCCAGAGCCTCTTGCTCAATCACTGTTGTTTTCCACCACATCAATGCCTTTTTGGACAGCTGAAATTCTGCTAATCGGATCCAGGCCGTCTTTGCACAAGGCGCTGCCACAAATATCTGTTCGATCCTTTCTAACCATTCCTCAGCTTTCTCTCCTGATTCAGTTCCCTCGAACATCGGAGGTCGATACATCATAAACTGAGCAAAGCTCAATTCCCCAGGTAGCAACTGTTGTTCAGAGGGTTCCTCTCCCAAATCTGGTGGTGGCAATGGGTTCGTACGCCCAGCACTTGCATTTACACTAATGGCGTCACCCACTTCTATATTTGCTGCCATGCTGCAACACAAGGGTTAATAACAACACCAAAAGCAGTTCATAAAGCACGTCGTTAGATAATTGAACATGTTAGTATAACATCTTCTTCTTTATGAATAACATACATATAAACATGTTCAAAAGTAAGCACCTAGCTAACTTATTGCTAAGGCTACCCTTCACTCATTCCCGAGTTATCTAACCACTGCTCTGATACCACTAATGTGGGGTCTTCCCACCTTAACAGTGATTAAAAGACATAAGAAGGACTAATCATGCATTAAGGTAACATTTTAAGGTTTTGGTTGTTACACGAGCTAACAGGATTACAGGCCAAAATACAAAACTTCAAAAAAATAATTCATTACATTCCAAAAGAATGTCATTTAGATTTACACTACTCCTAGAGTAGATACTAATCATAACTGAATTCTATGTATTCCTGTGTCCCTAGTAGCTCACTGCCTCAACCCGACCCTTAGTCCTTTCGTCCAAAAGTGTACCTACAGGGACAACACATCATGAGCATATATAATCTTACTTAACATTATAAACATCATAGTAAATGCATGAAACATTGGTTAAGTAATATGCTGGTTATACATTCACTTCTTATTGTTGTCCCTGATTTAGAATCATGCATATGGGGCATCTTACCCCCGTGGCATCTTACCACAACATCATCGTATGGCCTCTTACCATATGGGGCATCTTACCCCGTGGCATCTTACCACAATACATCGCATGGCCTCTTACCATGTAGGGCATCTTACCCCGTGGCATCTTACCACAATACATCGCATGGCCTCTTACCATGTAGGGCATCTTACCCCGTGGCATCTTACCACAATACATCACATAAATGTCATCATATAAGCATCGCATAAGCAATAAACATCATATGAACTTCATCATGTAAACATCGTATAAACCCCGTCATTTCATCGTGAATACTCATGCAATAAAAGCATAGTTGTAGTATAGAGATGTATGTTACCGTCCGATGCCCGTACGCTTCTTACGTACCTTTTCAAAAAGAGGAGGAGTCAACAGACTTTATCTCCTTGATGGTGCCGGTACCTGGGATGGTTCTACAAGACCACATAATACCATATTAGATGCCTCAAAACCATCTTACATCATAAACTTAACAAAATAAAACATCATCATAATTTTCAACTTTCTGCCTCTCTCGATCGATCGGCCCTAGGTCTCGATCGATCGAGACACTGTGCACTAACAGTGTCTTGGCTTCCTGCCTCGCTCGATCGATCGAACATTTTACCGATCGATCGAGGAGCTTCACCGATCGATCGAGAAATCCTTCGATCGATCGGCACCAAAATTTTGAAAACATGTTTAGACCTTCTGTCTCGCTCGATCGATCGGGACCAAATCTCGATCGATCGAGAGCTCTGAAAATCGGGATTTTTCCCCAGATTTTTGAGCACCTCATTTCATACCATCTTTTCTACCTCATAACACATCTTTCATGCTGAAACAAACATGTGAAGAACTTCATAAAATATCCATGTAAGCTCTTAAATCAAAGGTTTAACAAAACCTAAGCTAACATGCATAATAACATCATCATAATTTTCATCCTTAACCAACTTTTACAAAAACAGAGCATGTATCCCTTTGCCCAGATTTTCGAGCATATAGTTTCATAACTAGAAATCTATCACATAAGACATGTAAATGCTCAAATAAACATGCTAGTAGCTACATAAAACTACCATGTAAGCATTCATATCAAGGTTCCACCCAAACCTATACTTAACATGCTTTAAAATCAACCCACCAAACCCAAGCCCAAACACAAACCCAGAAAAACAGGGTACCCACTTACCCCTCTCTTTTGCTCCTCTTTTTGCAAGGATTTGAACACCTTCTTACCCAGCTTTTCTTCCCTTCCCCAGCAGCTTACAGGCACGATTTTGGGAGAGAAAGAGAGAGGAGGAGAGAAGGAGATGATTTGGCTGCAAAGTGGAAGCATGGGCATCACCAAGTGGGAGGCATGGGCTTTGACAAGTGGGTTGACAAGTGGGGGATGGGTGGTGACCGAGTTGGGGGGGTGGGGTGGTGTGATTGGGGTGCCATGTGGTGTTTAATTGTATCCCGGTATATAGTACGATGTATTAAAATATCCTCACTCGATATTTTCTAACTTCATATAATTAATACATCCCTTAAAATACCCAACATGCTCCCCACATCATATCATCATAACATAAATCGTGGCCCCCAATTCCAACCCTTAAACACATCATAATTTATCATCGTAGAACATAATCATATCACATTTCGGGGGTATTACAGATGTTAATCAATTACGTTAAGATCTAATGATTACGTGCATGAATATTTGAAACAGGGACAACAAAAGTAGGTTAATGTGTTTAACCAGGAAGTATACTTAACTAAGATTCATGCATTTATTTATTTATGTACCTTTTCTATGATAATGGGCGATGATTCGTACCGCCAGACACATCTATAGCGATGAGGCATTCCGCTGTGTCGATTGGCGATGATTCATGTTGTTGGGCATATGTATATGATGATACACTCTTCTATGATGATTGGCGACGGTTCATGTCACCGGATATGTTGATAGCGATGCCTCTTTCCACTACTATGTTGATGATGATTCATGCTCAGATGTATAGCGAGGTTTCATGCTGCTGACTATATGACGAGGTATCATGCCGTCGATTTTATAGCGATGGATTATGCCGCCGTCGAGCGACAGGTACGGATTACGTATTGCTATTGAGCAACGGTGACAGGTATGCTGATATTCATTTAGCGATGAGTCATGGTATCTTATTATCTCTTTAGTGTTACTCTTGATATCATGTATCTTGATGTGTATACTCACAAGTTGACAATGTTGTATGTATCTCATGCGCTGACTTGTGCTATCGCGGGATGACAGTAATATGGAGGATGTTTTTATGTAGTAGTATACGGTCGTGTGTTTGGGGTGCCAATGTCGAGCACAAGGTGGTGTCTACGTCACCGGTTGATTTATACCGAACGGGTTGCTCGAGAAATGGATGGACACGCTGTACATGTGATTGTACCACAGCATATGTTTGAGGTGATCATATTACGAGTGGTGATACCCTTGAGGTATGCTCGTTGGAATGGCTTTTTGGCCATGTGATTTGACGAGAGGAGTAATCATGGAGGAAATTACTCGCTTTCTGTCGAAGTGACATGTGGTAGACATGGTCACACCACCCTTGAGGGTGTAGAATGGGTCCTAAAGGATTAGGGTCAGGTTATGTTAAGTACATAGGGACACTGGAGTGTCCAGGGTGTATCGGCATTAGAGGAATGTTGGGTAAAGACCCACTACTCTATTGATTTTTTTCTTTCCACGGTATTGTATGCCGTGCGGAAACGTCCATCTTGTTGGTTAGTTTGAGGTAAACCTAAAGAGGCGGCGACTTGTTTGTTTGCCGCGTGTGTGCAGCACCATGATGGGCTTGCTAGAGCCGTTATACTGCTCGTTGGAACCAAGTTTGGTAAATCGTAAGGTGATACGATGTGGATTGCGGTGGACTCTAGTAGTCACCACGTCATTGAAGTTGAGATTGGGCATGCCTCACTGAAACGTGTATACGTTATGTATTAATCTTAGACGAGACTTGTCTGGGATAGCTCATTTTTGTTGGGGTACCAACAAGAGAGTCATCAAGTCATTGTTGACTCGATCTGGGGAATCCATGTATTTGGGGTGCAATGGGTGCTATTGTATCCAGGTTTTCAAAACGGTGGTTCGAGACTAGTGGATCTCGAGTTCGATGGCACTTCCCTTGTGGGGAAGGATGTAGTATTATACCTATTGGGAATCTTTGAAAATTTCGGTAAGTTGATCCATGTGGTGTTGATTTTGGGAATCACACCGTGTGTTGTTAATCGTCGATTATCATTCTCCACTGGGTGGGAATGACTCAGAATTGACGGTTGTGTTTGAGGCTTAGGGGTATGTTGTAGATACCCGAGCCAAGTGCATTGACTATGCATGTGGTGTCCGTGCTTAGGCAGGTATACCGGTGAGTATACGGATGTCAGTTGTTGATTTCCTTTTTGTCAAGCATAGTGTTATGCTATGTTTGGACGGTTAAATCTCTGAAGAGAGATTTGGAACACCTCGAGTTTGAGAATTTCCAGGGCACGATAAATTTTTGAGGAATAATCGTTAAGTTGGTTGACTCCCTTTGAGGATGGATTATCTTGTAAGGGTTGAGGTGTTTCCTTGTTGGTGTTTTCCTTCGAGTTATTCGATAGCCTTCCCAAGTTTGGATTGTTAAATCCTAGGGTTATCAAGGGATGGCAGGGATTCGGATTTGTTGGGTGTCGCTGTCGACACAAGCGTTGAGGATGCAATGGGTTTATTGCATGTCCTTTTCAGAATTTGAGACTCTATGGAGTCTCGATTGTTTATTTTGATCAGGATGTGATTCTTGGAACATCCGGAGGTGGACATCTTGTGAGATGTCTTTTGTGTGAATCTGTGGCCGTGAGTTGCCCAAATTGAGTTGCAATGATGCGACTGCTCCTTTGATGGAGGAGGTTTGAAAAGTGGGAACCAGGTTTGGTATGAGTACACCGTGGTATACTAGTGTTTCCTTCGTAACGATGTATGTTAGACATCGTGAGTTATGGTAGAGACGTCATTGAATGATATCTACGATAGAATCGGGAGCGATTCGAATCCTTGCAGTTTCAGTTGACTAACTGCTTTTGGATTGTTAGCGTTGTGTTGTGCCGACGCTCTTTCGATTTTGGTGGACTGGAAGGTTTATTTCATTCCAGGGTTTGGTGCGAGGTCAGTGTCCTCGCGATTGAAGTGTTATTCATGATGCGTTCATGCTAGCTGTGTTAGAACTAAGGATGACTGTCCGATCTACAGTCGTAAGTGTTGGTTGTTTTGCAGTCATGATAGACTGACTTTTGGGATGACCCGCATCGAGGTGCGTTTTTGCCTCTTGGGTGATATGTTGGTTTTGGTAAGTTACTCCGTTTCAGAGTTTGGTGCGAGGTAGGTACCCTCGGGTTTATTAATACGATTCGGATATGGTCAAGAATCGAGGTTATGGCTTCATGTTGTTGTGTAGCCTGGGTGTTACGTGTTACACTGGTGCAAATTTCGAGGACGAAATTCTTTTAAGTGGGGGATATTGTGATGACCTGGGATTATAGATGTTAATCCCGGAGTATTAATAACCCCTAAAGTTCTTTTTACGTGGCGATTTGGAGTTTAATCGCGGTGTTGGGCCTCCCGAGCTCGTCTATTTGGGTAGTTGGGATTGTTGGATCCCGAGGTTGAGATTGTATTCTCATTTCAATGAAAAACCTATGAGTTGGGTTTTTGGTGGCACTCGGGCCCGGGGTGCCTTATGCCGGGGCTAGTATGGGGTTTGATGTTAGAGAGAGAGTTTTTGAAAACAGATGATTTTTATTGAATCATGATGTATTGGTGGGAGTATTGGTATTTCGGAGCATTTTTGTTATATATACCAGATGGACTCGAGATTCCGTCATTATGTCCGGAATCATCTCTCTCATCGCCTTCTCTCCCCTTTCTCTCTCCCCGATTAACCCCAAACCCTTCCCCTCTTTTCCCCTTCAACCAAAGTGGCCGGAAGCTCGTGTTAGGAGCCGGTTTTCTTGAAGATGATTAGGTATTCATCTTCCCCTCGCCTTTGTCTTCGATTTGGTAGTTGTATCGTTGAGTTTGGTTGGGTTTTATATCGGTTATGAAGTTTGGGGATTTTTTGGTTAAAAGTCAAATGTTGAGTTTTTGGGACTTTTATTGGCTTTTAAATGGTGTATTTGAGATGTGGAGAATGTATGGGTGTTGGATTTGAGTTTGGGTGTCAAAAACACCATGGAAACTCGAGTTTTCCGGAAAATTGCAGGTGGCGATAGATCTCCAAGGAGAGGCGATCGATCGCGACGAGCTGCTCAAATCTTCGAAGACTGATGAACAGTGCAGGCGATCGATCGCATGGCTTAGGCGATCGATCGTGAGCTGGTTAGCGATCGATCGCGTTGATGGGCGATCGATCGCCTCGAGGCGCTGGTTGCCTACTGGAGGTGGGCTATCGATCGCTATGAAATAGGCGATCGATCGCCGACTCATGTTGTGGATTTTTTTTCGAAATGTTGGAAAATGTCGGGATTTTGGAATCGAGGTTTAAGTGGGCCGTTTCCGGGGCAATATGTACATTCCAATAGGAATGCTAGGCTTTTAAAAGTGAATGGTTGGAGCCAAATTTGAATAAAATGGTAATCCTCGATTGATTTCGACTATTAGCCAAACTTCTTAAATGAAATATTTTTGGGTATTATGCATGCTTAGCCGATGGGCTTTTATTTTAAGTAATCGTCAAGGATTGACGATATGGTTGTATGTTGTGAACGTGATTGGGCACGTAAATGCATGCATTTGTTAATTATGAGTCCTTTATATGTTTTAGCACATGTTTCTCGAGGCATGGAACTCAAGCAAGGTTTGGCTTGGACTACGAAGATTTAAGGTACGTTTAGCGTACGAGCATAGCTTAAATGATGTTTTACAAGTATGATGCATGATTTAATATACATGAAATGTTTTACTATGATGGCACCGGGACTTGGTCACGTTATTTTGATTCACATGGTGAAATGCATGGTGCCGCTATGAAGCGAGCAAATGATGGGGTGTGGTCGCTACGGAGCGAACACCGTTAGTATGACGCTACTTTGAAGTAAGAAAGGAAAATGTGGCATTTGATTAGATATCTAGGATATCTGTATTTTATTCCCTATTGGTAATGAATAGGAACAGAGACGTAGTTAATCAGAGAAGTGATTAACTGGTATCGGAAGTTAAGGAAATCTCAATATGATATCTAGAATTATGATAATTGCAAGATAAATAAAGATGTTATGAAATGTTGTTAATTTGAAATTGGCAATGGTTAATCAATGTAATGTTTAACTGGATATTTGAGATTTGATGAGTTTGTCTGTTTTGAGAACAGGGATATTACAGGGTAAGCCCGGATGAGGATGATGCCATCCAGGAAGTGTCACATATATTCCACAAAATTTACATTTTTGTAAACCATGTATTATGTTATTATGATTATGGATGGTGGATTTGGTATGCTCACCCCGTGTCGGGGCTGTCTCTGTTGGGACAGGTGGAACAGGTACATTGATAGCTTGGAGATGAGCTCGAGCTGTTGATAGGAGACACTTCTAGGATTGAGGTACCAGGGCTTGATGGAGCACGGTATCGTATAGGGTACTTTATATACACATGAAGGATATATACATTCATGATGCTCGCATGTGAGCACGATTATACATGTATATGGTTTGTATATAAAGGCATGAGCCTTTCTCTCTTTCATTTTATGTTGCATGCAATTGGTATTAGAATTGCTAAATGATATGAGAGCACTTGGGTGTATTGAATGCATGCTTTATAAATGGTTAAGATTGGGGAAAACTAGACAATATGAAAAGAAATGTCTAAAGGAATTTTCTTATTGCTATGCTAGGCAAGGTTATATGTGTTTTCCCCTTATATACAATGAAAGCATGCAACACTTATGTGATGATTAATACACTAAGCAAGTAGTAAGGGCACGGGGTCCTTACACAACCACAATGCATAATCCATGATGTATATAAAACGCAGGTTACCGTTTCGTGTCTTTCAACCATGGCCTTAGCCCTTCGTGTCATAGTGTCCCTACAGGAACAATCACAAATCATGAGCATATAATAATCCATGTTCACCACAATATGATTATAACGAGTAAATGCATAAACTATGAGTACAAAGTACTTCCTGTATTCCAATGCATTTCAAAATGCTCCATTTGGTTGTTCCTGTGCCACAACTCACAATCATAATCAACAGGTTATATTATGATTCCATAGATGTCATGACATATAATTGTTCCACTATGATCACATATCATAAACACACATAAGCAAAATAGTTGTGTCACGCAACACTAACTACTATTATGCATAAATATGTGCTACCCATTCCTATCAGCATGTTTCAGGCCCTCAACAGCCCCAAAGAGCTAACCACTGCTCTGATACCACTAATGTAAGGCCCCAACACTTAAAGACGACTTTTAAGCATTTATGACGTCGTATGAGTATAAAAAATTCATTCTTTAAAAGAATTATTACATGCTTCACATAATCTCCTATGGCATAAATAATAATCAGCATGAAATTATCACTTTTACTAGCAATAAGACTCAAGGTTCACCATTTATCATCACCATTGCACCACTTTTACATTGTGGGTTTTTATAAAAATTTGGGCAGAGTCTCCCCATAAATTGGGTTATCCGAAAATAAAACACATCACCAAAATAATTCCCAGCCAGGGAAAAACACGATACTAAAAGAAATCAAAATCATAACTAAGTTCCCAGCCAGGGAAGTCACTATACTAAGAAGATATAAAAGTGGGCTTCAACACCCTCATACAGTCCATATACATGCATCGATGTGCTCACACACGAGCAACGAATAATTGAATTTGTTCTCAATGCATAAGTAGGATGTGCCATCAATCAATACTTGTACCATAATCCTGCGAGCGCTATTTTCCATGAGCTTAAGCTTTCTTCCCGAGACAACGTCGTACCTGTTATACCTGTTTCAACAGAAACAGCCCCCACACAGGGTGAGCATACCAACATCACACTACTCATATCATAACAATTCATAAAGATAATGATATCACGATTAAGAGTATCGAAAATCAGTAAAATGTACTCCCTGTGAAGTTCTGAATCTGTATAGCTTCCATACAATGTTCCTGTTTCAAGCTTACACTGCTTTCATAATATCAAGTTTAGTATCGGTATCCAAAACATGATACTCATCAATGCAATAATGTCAATAAAATCACAATTCATCAATTATGCTCAATCATAACGAATCTCAAATAGAAGGCAACTCGGCCTATCAGTTAATCTCAGTCTCAATCGTTTCTCATATCGATCATGCCAAAGGCATCCATACCCAACACCATATCCGAACCACGCACATTTACGTGTCCACTATACCACATATATCAAACTCAATTCACATATTCATTTCCTTATATTCAGTCATCACAATTCAACAATACATGAATACTGGAATATGAAATAATTCATTTTATACCTGCTCGTACGTCCCTACGTACCTTATAATCTGTGTTTACCATCAAGTCACCTTCCTTGTTGTCCGAGAGTTCAAGAAGGCTCTACGTAAACTCAAAGGTATAAGGGTTACCTCATAACCAATATTTGTTGCACAAAATCTCATATTAATTCATAAAGTTATGCCCATAATATCATATAATCCAACCTCCCAACAACAAAACTCAATTTAGCTAATTAACATGTTCCAAACATCCAAACCAACACCGAAGTTATTCAAACCAACACATGAAAGAAAGGATCTATGTAGATAAGATATTCTACCATTAAAATCCAATCCCTTAATCCCAACATAAAGTCAATTATTTGATTAAATTCAACTTTAACAAATTAAAGATGCATTGGATTCCAAAATTCTTGATTTAGAACTCACTATTAAGATTAGTAACTCAATAAAGTGACATAAATCATTAATACATGCTATGCTATCCATTTGAGCATAAATATCACCATAACTCTATTCCATGTTATTATACATACTAGCATGCATCTAACCCATTTATTTACACACTACACATGCTTCCAATTGTAACACATCTCATACCATAGCCCAACACCCACCAAATATCACAATGGCTACAAGCCATAGAAGTTAGTCATTTTCCCCCACTAACAAGACTTAGACCCAGACTTGAATCTCATTTAAGCCTATTAACAAACACATTTCATGCATGATTTTAATCTTCATTTTCTTTTTAACCAACAATAATACTAGCCAATGCACAAATCAACAATTCCCTTCTAACAATTAAGCATTCAATAAAGTGAGTCACATAACCGCCTTAACCCGCTATACCAATTCAAGTTATCATTCTTCATTGACAATACTTCATCTAACTACCAATCCCAACATATACCCACATACAACAATAAAACAATCTTCATCCTTCAAAACAAATGTTTAAATCCAATTAGAATACTCTCAAATTATGAGCCATAAATGTTAGCTATTCACCACACCATTAGTAAGGCTTTTAACCAACACAAGAACACCACTCAAACATTTTATCAAACATCATAAAAGCATCTTTTACAAGCCTCAACATAGCCTATATTTTCGAAATATAGGGCAGCCACAAAACGAGCAATAATTTCGAAAATCATTAGCCCCAAAACAAGCAATAATTTCGCCCCCAACACAACCACAAATTTCAAACATTTACATCTCAAATTTTCGAACACAAAAACCCACAAAACTCAACCAAAATTCGAATACAAACATTTACATCTCAAATTTTCGAACACAAAAACCCACAAAACTCAACCAAAATCGAATACAAGAGAGGTAAAAGGTGTAGGATGTTAGGAAACTTCATACCCAACAATTTCATGGCAATAAAATCGAATTCCATTGGCCAAAAACGAACCCTACCGACGAGAGAGAAGGGGTGACGAGTTTGGGGTTTGGGGAAGGGGAGAACTGATGTGTGTAGTGTGTGTAGATGGTGTAGTGTGTGTAGGATTTAATCTCCCCTTTTAAAAAATTAAACCCAATACTCTAACTTTTATTCATCCCTTTTTTTTCGTTTCTTTATTAAAATAAAAGACAAATTATTCCTCAATTTAAATCATGCAATTTTTTCTTGCATCGCAAAGTTACCCCAGAATTATTTCTTTTCATGCCAGACTAAAATGACATTCCCAATAATTTATAATCTCCTTGAATTTAATTTACTCCACAAGTTCAATCCAAAGTTATAAATTCAATCCCGGAACCAGTTATCTCATCTCCGTCCGATACTCAAAATTAAATCCCGAGATATCATAAAAATATCATAATTAAATCCATTTGACAATTAATAATTATTCCGGACATCACATCAGGGAAATATCCGAGAGTTTGGATGAAACCAGGCAGCCATCCAAACGATGTTCAGGAATGGAATAATTTCGGAGCTTTGGCTTCGGTTTATACTGTGGCACCAGCCTTCTCTGAAATATCAAAATTAGCAAAATGGATCAGAGAAGCTGTTTACGAGACTTGGGCCAATAATCCACATTTGGCCAGAGGCGATATCTTGGAGCTATTTGTTTTTCAGTGCTGCTCCAAAACCAGCAAAGAAAGGCTTCATTGAAGCTTTTCATTTTATCAAGCTAAGAAGACCAGATGAAAACGCCCTGAAAGATATAAAAATTGCGCTACCAGAAGGAATTCCAATTTTGGCTGGAACTATCACAGATGATGAAGTTTCAACCAGACGAGCATGGGGTCTTTGGGTTTGTCTAACAGAAATGGACAAAGTCAAATACACATTCAAGTTCTTTCAAAATTTAGCCAACAGAACTTTCTTGCTGAATTCTATGACAGGAACCTCCACGAGATTTGCCGAACTCTTTGAAACAAAGAGAAGAATTCTTTAGGAGAACAAGATTCCTGCAGGAAAGGAGACTTACCGGAAATTCCGCAACATGGCACATATTGGCCGATGGATTGATCATATCTGCCAAGCATGCCCGGAGCAGAAAGAACCAGAGTTCGGAAAAGGATTCCGATCCAAACCCGACAGATCAGAGGCAGGAAAAGACAAAAGACCTACTGACAAGAGAGCCTGTTTTCCTAAAGCTCGGGGACCACAAAAACCACTAATGTAAAGATTCCCCGACAAAGGAAGAGAGGTCGACCATTAAAAGTTAGTGCGGATACTGTTAACCGCACTCAGATAAAAGATAATGGACCACTCACGAGAAAAGTTGGCACATTCAGACAAAGATGCCAGACCACGTGAAAGTTAAGGCGCACTCACAGGCGCACTCAACATTTATCAAGATTTGGAATCCGCATTTGAAATCCGGATTCATGCCTAAATAAGGGCACTCATTCAGGAAGCTAAGGACATCGAAAATTCTCCATAGTTTTCTGAGAAATAAATTTAGAGTCTCCAAGCTTTGTAATATTTCAACTTTCGTAGCTTGGTAATTTTTCTTTCTTTTCTTTCTTTTGTAATCGTTTGTAATATTGTTCTGTTTGTTTTAAGTTTATGTGTTCTTGAGTCAAGCCTCATCTTTATGAGAGGCTAAACAAATCCGTCTCCTCCCAAAAGGAAACGTTTTAATGTAATAGATGTTATAAGTATTCCAGAATAAAAATAAGGCTGTTGCCCAGCTATCTCCCAGATTTCTTTAAATCTTTTTTATATCTTAAGTATACCTTACGCCCTAAGGTAGGAAACGAATTAGAGCTGTGCTGTGCGGTTTCTGAAGGAGTCGGATAACTGGCAGACTAGCCTCGCCCGTGAGATGAGGTTGAATGGTGAGGAGCCATTCGTAAAACAGTCTGGAGGCAGTAAGTTTTTGACTGGTGGCGTTGCGACCCACCTCACCCGGTGCCGTTATGGTCAAAATGGTATATTTCAGTTTGTTAAAATTTTATTGTAATACGGAAGCATGTTGTGCCTTTTATTTATTTTTAACATGATCTTCAAATCGGGTTGTGAATTATAATTAGAAGTACGTTATATGAACTGTGAAGTCCTTTGCAAAAGTATGCTATTGGGTTCACCCGAGATGACAGAAACTGAAGGATCTCATGTTCATAAATGCTACTGTTTCATGAATAATAGGATAAAGAAGATGATAAATAGTATATAGATGCTTATTTGTTCTTTAACATTTTCTTACGGTTAAGAATGCAATTTTATTAAGAGTTGGTTGGACCATGTGGACCACTTGGATCACATGGACCACATGGGGTTCTTATAGTCATTTCAACCAAGAATGGACCTACGTGAACTAAGGTTTTTTAACTACACTAGTATGAATTAAGTTTCAGGAAAGGGTACCGGCCCGCAATTTTCCCAATTAAGTTTCAGGAAAGGGTACCGACTCACAATTTTCCCAATTAACTATATAAAGGCCCAAATTCAAATCCAGGTGACATATTTTGAAACGGCCCATCTAAATCATGTGCGGAGCCCATGTTCAATTTCAGTCCAAAGGGTCCTCTGCGGCTCTACCTACCATTCCTCAGCAACTACACACTCCAATTTTTCCATATCAATCACGTCGAAAACGTTCGACACCCAAATCTTTTTTTCGGTTTGTGAATTTTATCCCACAATTTTGGATTTATTACTCGATTTATGCTGTTTGATTTTTATTTGTTGCTTAGTTTTCTCTTTGCTGGCAGCTGGTGAGATGATTTCTGCAGTGGAAGCGTCGAGTCTTTCTGCTGTTTCTTTAAATCCTCGAATCAACAGACCTAGTTTATTCAACCATGTAATTGACGTTCTATCGTTTTCATTAAGTAATTTTTAGTGTTATTAGATCCTACAGTATGCTCAAGTCTGCTGAGTTTTGAGTTATGAATGGTTATTAGTTGATTTTGTACTTAGGGTTTGAATTAGTTACATTGTATGTGGAAATTCTTTTACCTTCAGTCTATTACTGAAAACAACAAATTGATTTTGTTTCTTTATCCCTTCAATACCATTTATTTGAATGATTTGAAGTACATTACTTATTTAATCATTTCTTGTCAAGAAGCCAAATTTAACCTGCTTTAGTTAAAATAGCATGGTTTAGTTTAAGTATTCATTTATCTTTGAGAAGTAACTTTAATTGTTCCAAATTGCAATTTTAATGGTTATAGGTAATGCTTGATACTGGAGAACGAAACTTCTTGTGTCCTCACAAACAATGCAATTTATTTTTGTATGCAACTTTTGGAGCGGGAGCTAAAAGTTCACGGGTCTGCAATGGTAAAAATTTCTTGGAATTATTACATTTAGTTCTATTGTTTCTCACCCTGAATTTGATTTATGTGGGACTTAAGATGTTTCTGCAAGACTATGTACTTGCTGTCTACAAACATAATTGTATTAATATGAATATAGACTAAAACCTCCCTCACAAGATGGCGAACTAAACTAATGGGGTCAAGTGTGGCTCAAAAACTTATTTGAGTACCACTTGAGCTTTTATGAATTTAAATCAAATTCAAATTTATTATTGCTAGCACAGAGAAGCCCATACATTTTGCAACGACCCTAGTGCATTGGCTTAAAATAGAAATACCAAGTTATGCTTGGTCGATATGTCATATTTTCCACTTTAGTCTCATTTCAAGTTTTTCTTTTTCTTTGTCTTTTAGCTTTATATACATTCTAATTTTGTACTTGTTCAGAACAGCACATTTTCATGAAATCTTCAAGATCACATTCTTTGAGATCATGTCAAGTCACAAGAGAGGAGTCAGGTGGAACCCTGAGTGGGGAGAGCATCTTACTAAACGAGCAGACATTAGAGCGAGAATTGCAGATTGCTATTGACCAAGAGAACTATGCTCATGCCGCAGAACTCAGGGATAGCCTTCGACTTCTCCAGGAAGACAGCATGGCTTCAGTTTTAGCAGCAAATGCTAGATTTTACAATTCGTTTAGAAATGGCGATTTGGCTGCTATGCAAGCTCTTTGGTCAAAGGGTGAGCATGTTTGCGTTGTACACCCCGGTGTAAGTGGCATATCTGGTTATGACCTTGTGATGGGAAGCTGGGAATTCGTATGGGCAGACTATGAATTCCCACTAGAAATCGAGACAAAGGATGTTCAGGTCCATGTTAGAGGTGATCTAGGGTACGTTACGTGCATTGAAATGGTTAAAACAAAGGGCAGCAGCTGGGGGAGACATTTTACGTCGAATGTCTTTGAGAAGGTTAATGGGCAGTGGCACATTTGTATTCACCATGCATCATATGTTGACCTGTGATCAATAGCGTAGGATCCAAACACATTTCCGGTTCTACGTTAAATGTAATACTAGTTGTAATACTTCAAATTTTGTTGGTTGTGAGAATTTATTTATTTTTGGTGTTGCTGCTGAAGAGGTTTGGTGGAAATCTCCTACTATGTAGGCTTAAATTATGATAGTAATTTGTTTTGTTCTTGGCAAGTGACTTATTATAAAAGTAGCAACACTAACTTCATAATTTCTAGCGTTTTACGGACCAGAAGAACATTTCATGACTGTAAAAAACAAAAACTCAATGGATGGTCTATAGATCGATCATACCCCAAGAAATAACTGCATATCATTTATTATGAAGCTAGTGATCCGCATCGACTTCTATACCAACCCGATTGATACAATTAACATAACAAAACGAACCTTACAGAGGACAGATGATGCAAGATCAAATACAGCAGATCTCTTTACAAGATTCCACAGGCAAAAAAAATACCACAAGTCTTTATTCTCCTCCATTTGCACTTAATGAAAGCCGAATTAATGTCAAATGCCTACTACAGTATCTTCGAGAGCTAGAATTGGCGTCACTTATTCGAGAAACAATTCTAAATGCTGATTTCTTGGTTCGTCTCATCAGATCCTTCCAACCGGCGACAAGGGCGGACATGTGGAATACTCTGCAGCCCGTGGCCCTTGGAATGTCGAAGTTTTCATGTTAGAGGTTCCCATATCAAGTTTTGGGATGAGTTCTGTGTCTGAATGCTCATTCGCATCCAAGATTTTATAAAACTTACGACAGGTTACAAATGCTACACATGTGGCAAATGCCTCTAAAAGAGAAAATGATGCATCTAACACCACAGAGTAGAATCCGTTGCCAACTGGCTCCAATGTGAGAACAGGCTTGCTCTTGTGCTGTCCCTCCTGTCATATTTTTAGTCCAAAAAATAATGTATCAAGTTCCAGATGTAAGAGGTAAAGTAGTGATTTGAAGCTTTGTAAAATTTTTACCTGCACGAAAATATTAACAACATCAACAGCAGAATTGGAAATTGATTGTGCAAGAATCTTGCAACAGTTGTCATGGTGGCTAGTAAGGACTTGTAGCTTGCAGCCGATATCCCACCCTCCACAATCACATGCTCCACGAGATCTCCATCTGCTGACTAATGGTGATGGTGCACCTTTAATGGGTATACCATGAGCACCACCTGGAAGGATGACTACTGTACTATTAGAAATTTCATTTTCTTGTGTGTTCCAACCGTGCAATCTTTTAACGTGACTTAATTCTTTATCATCAAGCTTTTCCATTGTGTGCTTCACAATAATGGCTGCAATCTCCTTGTTGGGAAATAATTCATGTGTTTCCTCAATTATCTCCCCTGGATCAACCCCATACAAGACACATTCTCTTACGACACAATGACCAGAATCCTCGGCAATGCAAGATCTTGATATTTTCATCTGACCCACAATACTGTAGCCAAGACCGCTGGAATCCCTAGCCTTTGATCCTTGGCGCATCCAGTTCACACCCTTTTTCCGGATCTCACGAAAAGAATAGAATGCCAAAGTCTTGCAGTTGTCACTCTTCCCAGATTGTGGATGCCTATACATAACAGCTGCTAGCTTGTCGATTCTGTTTTCAACCACAAACTTAAAGAAAGGGAGTCCATTCTTCAATGTCAGATGGAAAAGAGCCTTCAAAGTTGATGTACCAGGCTTCTTATCCTGAGATAGTCCCTTGGTGTTCATATCCCCAGACATCATGGACTGTACGTTTCCATTTGGTGGACGAACAGTCTCGGATTGAGCTCCTTGGTGCTTCAGCAACGGGTCAAGCAATCTTCTTAAAGGGCTGCTAATTCTCCCAAGGTTAAAACTGAACCGGTGAATAGGGGATGTATGTCTTCCTTTCAAAGTGGGATCTTTGGTAACATTAGCTCGAATTTTCTTGGGACCTTCAACTGAAAATGAATGCCTTGTAGTCTTTTCTTGCACTGCTGAACACTTACCTTCAGAGTGTGTGGTGGTGGCAGATTCAGTGAGAACTGTGGCAAAAGAAGACTGGGGAAACAAGTTACAAGCAGAGAGTTCTCCTGAGTAATAATCTTGAGGGGAAAAGCATGCAGACAATCTGCTCCCAATTTCTTCAGATAATTGTTTATCAAATGAAGTTCTAGATTCTGTACAGTGAGAACTTTCCGAGAAACTTCTCAGCGGGCAAGGGCAATGTTCTGGTTCTTGAAGCTTAAAGTTATGCAGCTCTGAAGGGAAACTTTCAGAGGTTAAGTTCAATTCACCGAATCTTGGCTCACTCTTTTGCCAGTGAGAATTGATTTTATCATGTGTCAAAGCTGCAACACATTTTTTCCCCTTATTCGGATGCAAACTGTGCAATGCAGGTGGTTTACCCTCAGACAAGGAACTGAACCCCCGGCCATGTGAAATGGTCGGTTTTCCTGGAGATGAACTGGGGTAAAAATCATGTGATGAAGGTCGGTTTCTCAGATTTTGACTGATTTTAGGAGGTCCTTTTGGTGTAGGAAAGGAATTACTGCTAGGCAATGATGTTCTCCTAATATATTTCACAGGCATACGTTCATTAAACTTCCATTTCTCCAAACTCTTCGAATTGAGAACTCCAAAATTCAACGCCTTTTCTTGAATGTTCTTTTCCATTTCCTTCTCCACTCGTTGGAGAAAACGGGGTAAACTCTGGTCGTTATTCTCTGAAGATTTATATTGGATGTCACGCTCATCGCTCATATTCTCTCTCAACAAACAATTAGGATCAAGAAAATGGTTTGCCAAATGGGTGTTCGACCTTGTGCTTCTCTTGAACCTGCAAGCTCTTTTGCGTCCAGGGCAATGAAGGAGTCTTCTCCTTAAACACACTGAAGGTTTGTTCTTGTATCATAATTCTTCCCTGATCTCAATCATGTCCCATATCCCAAGGCAGTTTTCGGGCTTATTTTTATCACTGAATGGCATTGTAAGACATCTCAATACATCTAAATAGCTGTCCTTTGTGAGACTAGCAACTTGCTGAGAGCTTCAAGAATGCCCACTTTTATTTTTGGAAAAAACATACCACATTCAATTTAACATTGTAAACTTCTCAGAATACAACATTACAGATTCCCCTACTGCCAGATACAAATAATTCCGGAAGCTAAATGAATAATGGAACCATTTAAGTTTTAGAACATAACTTACTAAAGTTAAAGAAACAATTACATCCATTTGTAGCCAAAATGTGAGACACTTGAGGCAAGGATTCTGAAACTAAAACGTAAAAGAATGCAAGAACATAAAATAACTCCAAGAAAATCAAGAAACATCACTAAACCAAGCTACAAGAGACCAAGACGAACTCCTAGCCTAAAAAGAAGATATTCCATAAAATGTCGAACCCGCAAACACAATAACAATAACATCTCATTTTGGATTAAAAGATGAAAGGAAAAAAAATCACACAGCCAAGATAAAGAAATGCACTCACTCAGAGAAAGGAATGGCAAGAGTGTAGAAACTTGTTCTTCGATACTACAAAATAAAGAAAAGATTACTCCCACGGGTACATATAGATACAAAGTGTACGTATAGACAGACAGAAATACCCGCGAAAATGTACTGCGGCAGAAAGAAAGGGGTGGGCTTTGTATGAAGGAATTCAACGGTTAAAAGTGAGGTGGCAATAGTTGGGGGGTCGCAATCATGAAGAGAGGTGGTGATGGATCACAGTGAAACTGGGCCCACTTCTGTGTGTATTGATATTCTAAAGTAAACAGTGGGCCCGGCCCAACAGCGGCTATCTTCCTTCACTCTCTGGCTGGGAAATCATTTGTCATTTTGTTTGTAGCAAACTTGACGGTGGAGTTTATATATTTTTCAGAAAAATCGTTTTAAATGTTGTTTTATTTTCAAATAAAATATCTAAAATTAACGTAAAATACTTATAACAACTTACACACACACACACACATATATATATATACTATCTATTATTATTATTATTATTTAATAATGTTTGAAGCTATTATACTAAAAATTGTTTTAAATGTTGTTTTATTTTCAAATAAAATATCTAAAATTAACATAAAATATTTACTAACAACTTACACACACACACACACATATATATATATATACTATTATTATTATTATTTAATAATGTTTGAAGCTATTATACTAAAAATTGTTTTAAATGTTGTTTTATTTTCAAATAAAATATCTAAAATTAACATAAAATATTTACTAACAACTTACACACACACATATATATATATATATATATATATATAAATACTATCTACTATTATTATTATTTAATAATGTTTGAAGCTATTATACTAAAAATCGTTTTAAATGTTGTTTTATTTTCAAATAAAATATCTAAAATTAACATAAAACATTTATAACAACTAATATATATATATATATATATATATATAAAGACTATCTATTATTATTATAATTTAATATTGTTTGAAGCTGTTCTACTAACTGAATAGTTTCTTGGTCTGGCAAAGTAACCAAATGGTAGGTGACATAACGGCATATTCATGTCTCAAAATTCCTCTTAGGCCAACATCAGAAACACTTTGCAAAATCAAAAAAACGGAAAGATCTTGCCAAATTAATAGGACGTGCATCAGCTATAGTGTGGGATGTGGTTCATATGGCTAATCGTTATACTTTCTGTGATGCCCGAAATTATTGGTGTAAATCCCGATCAGGTATTAATCCTTAATGGATTTTTAATTGTGGCAATTATGAATTAATTACGGTATTGGGACTCCCGAGAATTTTAAACCCGGAGTTGGAGTCGCTGAATCCGAGGGATGAGTTTGTATTCTCATCATGGTGATAACCTTGGAATTTGGTTTTTGTGGGATCTGGGGTCCGGAGTACTTTGTGCTGGGGCTGGTAATGGAAATTGAAATTGAGAGGTAATTATTGAAAATAGATGATTTTATTGAGTCATGATGTATTTGTGAAGGACTCGAGATTTTGGAATTTTGGTACTATATATATACCAAGTGGACTCGGTGTTCAATCGTTTTTGGATCTCATTTCTCTCACTCTCACCAGCGCTCCCCTTTCCCGAAACCCATTTCCCTTCCCTTTTTCTCCCTTGAGCAAAAATCGGTGCGGGCTTGACTTGGGAGCCGAATTTCTCGAAGATAATAAGGTATTATCCATCCCCTCGCATTTATCTTCGATTTGATTGTAGTATTGTAGCATTTGAGTGTGTGTAGTGTTGGTATGGATTTTTGGGTTTTAAAGATTTTGAGTTATAGTGTTTTGGGGAAGATTTATGACTCATTGTTAAGGACTTATGGTGTATGGGGAGTGGGGATTATTGTTTTGGAAAATTTTACAAGAAAAATGCCATTTTTGGCTGATACAAGTCGATGCGATCGATCCCTAGGGCGGGGCGTTCGATCACCGTGACGATGGTGAAATTTTAAGGAAGATGAACAGTGAGGCGATCGACCGCCTCAAAGGAAGCGACTGATCGCCATGAGGCAGTAGCCAAATATACTGAGAGGCGACCGATCGCCTAGAATGGAGCGATTGATCGCCCGTGCCAATTTTGCGAGGCGATCGATCGCCTGGAATGAAACGATCGATCGCCAGTGCCGTTTTGTGGGGATTATTTTCGTGCTGAGTTTCGACGCATGCTTCGCCCGTGATCTTTTAAAATGGTTAATCGTCATGGATGATGATATATTGGGGATTGTGAACGTGCTTGGGCACGTGGTTGCATGCTTGAATTTAATTGTGAGTTATTTATGTGTTAGCACATAATTCATCGGGTCGTGGGACTCAGTCAAGGTTTTGTTCGAACTACGGAATCATAAGGTACGTATAACATACGAGCATAGCCTTTTATATTATTGCAGCTGTAAAATGCATGGTTATTTATATTTGCAATAAATGGATATATATTGGGAATTATATGGTGCCGCTTTTGAGCGAGCAATGATTGGATGTTACCGCTATGGAGCGAACAACGGTTATGACGCCACTGTTGTTGAGCATGCGTGAGGTTAAAATGCCGCTATTGTAGAGCGAGCTATGAAATAGAACTATGGAATCATTAGATAGATATATGTGATATCTGTGGTCCTTTATTTAATGACTTAATCATATTTGATTATGAAACTGGTATGACAGGAATGGTTTTAGTTAATCAATGTGGTGATTAACTGGCTTTAGAAATTTGATGGTTTTTGGTTATTTTGAGAAACATGGACAGTACGAGAAATCCCAGGTGGTAACGATACTATACTGAGAGTATCCTTTTACATTACAGTTTTATATTCTGTAAATTACGTACCGTGATTATTGGAAGGGTGGTATTGGTATGCTCATCCCGTGTGGGGGCTGTCTCTGTTGGGGCAGGTGGTACAGGTGCAGCAATGGCTTTGGAGTTGGGCTCGGGCGGTTGATTGGGATACTTCCAGGCTCGAAGTACTAGAGTGGGTTGATCAGGTACAAGGGTAGATCCGGAGTTGAGATCGAGTTATGGATGTGAGGTGCCTCAAGGTTCGAAGTACCAGTAACGGTATTTGGTAGAGTACCTTATGCATTAAATACACATTCATTGATTGGATGCTCGCATGTGAGCACGTTTATATGTGTATAAGGGGCATGACTTTTCTCTCTTCATTTATTGTTACATGCAATTAAGTATGTGATTGCAAAATGAATTGAGATAATGTTAGTGTATTATAAGATGCATACATTGTAGTGAATGGTAAAGAGGATTTGGGCATTAAGTTGTTAATGCAAGAAATTTTATTACTGGTATATTATGCGTCGTCAACATGTGGTTGTTTCCCCCATGATTATATGATTGTATGCACTAATGACATGGGTTAATACACTAATAATGTGTTAAGAGCACGGGGGTCCTTATATTAGTGGTATCAGAGCCAGGTTTCGATACTGGAACCTGTGGTTAACATTGGGGCATACAGACGTTCTTTTGCGATTGTGATGGTTTGGGAAGTAAACTGCATTCCACGTTTTGGTGCGAGGTCGGTGTCCTCGCGGTTGGTGTGTCGTTCATGATATATTCATGATTCGACGATGTAGATCCGGTTGGATTGTGGGGTCTCGGCGATACGTGGAGTACCCCGTACAATTTTCGAGGATGAAATTTTTTTTAGTGGGGGATAATTGTGATGCCCGGGAATTATTGGTGTAAATCCCGCTGTGGTATTAATCCTTAATGGATTTTTAGTTGTGGCAATTATGAAATAATTACGGTATTGGGACTCCCGATGATTTTGACCAGGTGTTGGAGTCGTTGAATCTGAGGGATGAGTTTGTATTCTCATCGTGGTGATAACCTTGGAATTTGGTTTTTGGTGGGATCTGGGGTCCGGAGTACTTTGTGCTGGGGCTGGTAATGGAAATTGAGATTGAGAGGTAATTATTGAAAGCTGATGATTTTTATTGAGTCATGATGTATTTGTGAAGGACTCGGGATTTTGGAATTTTGGTACTATATATATACCAAGTGGACTCGGTGTTCGATCGCTTTTGGATCTCATTTCTCTCACTCTCACCATCGCTCCCCCTTCCCCAAACCCATTTCCCTTCCCTTTTTCTCCCTTGAGCAAAAATCGGTGGGGTCTCGACTTGGGAGCCAAATTTCTCGAAGATAATAAGGTATTATCCATCCCCATCGCATTTATCATTAATTTGATAGTAGTATTGTAGCATTTGAGTATGTGTAGTGTTGGGTATGGATTTTTGGGTTTTAAAGATTTTTGAATCATAGTGTTTTGGGGAAGATTTATGACTCATTTGTTAAGGATTTATGGTGTATGGGGGTGTGGGGATTATTGTTTTGGAAAATTTTGCAACAAAAAAGCCATTTTTGGTTGAAACAGGTCGAGGCGATCGATCCCTAGGGCGGGGCGATCGATCGCCGCGACGATGGTGAAATTTTAAGGAAGATGAACAGTGAGGCGATCGATCGCCATGAGGCAGTAGCCAAATACACTGAGAGGTGACCGATCGCCTGGAATGGAGCGATCGATCGCCCGTGCCTATTTTGCGAGGCGATGATCTCCTGGGATGAAGCGATCGATCGCCAGTGCCGTTTTGTGGGAATTATTTTCGTGCTGAATTTTCGATGCATGCTTCGCCCAGGATCTTTTAAAATTGTTAATCGTCATGGATGATGATATATTGGGGATTGTGAACGTGCTTGGGCACCTGGTTGCATGCTTGAATTTAATTGTAAGTTATTTATGTGTTAGCACATAATTCATCGGGTCGCGGGACTCAGTCAAGGTTTGGTTCGAACTACGGAATCATAAGGTAAGTATAACGTACGAGCATAGCCTTTTATATTATTGCAACTGTAAAATGCATGGTTATTTGTATTTGCAATAAATTGATATATATTGGGAATTATATGGTGCCGCTTTTGAGCGAGCAATGATTGAGATGTTATCGCTACGGAGCGAATATCGGTTATGACGCCACTGCTGTTGAGCATGCGTGAGGTTAAAATGTCGCTATTGTGGAGCGAGCTATGAAATAGAACTATGAAATCATTAGATAGATATATGTGATATATGTGGTCCTTTATTTAATGACTTAATCATATTTGATTATGGAACTGGTATGACAGGAATGATTTTAGTTAATCAATGTGGTGATTAATGATAAGTGTGATTTTTACACTTAATTTGATATATGATTAGATGTGTTTTTATAGTGATTTCTGGAAATTATTACGTGTTTTGGTATATATTTGTTTATTTCAGGAATCCATGCATAAAAGTGGATGAATTAAGCTTAAAATGATAAAAAGAACCAAACCGAGCACAACCGGATATTATCGGACATGGATGAAATATTATATTATAATACATGATATTATAATATATGATATTAAGAGGATAAAGAGTGAGACCAGAATTTTATGAGATAACGGAGTGAGGAGATTGAGGACAGGCCGAACGATGGCAGATAGGAGACGAAGAGATTGGAGGCGGCAGGAGTTTACGGATAGAAGAGAAGATAAGAATGTACGTGAGAAGGTGATAAGATTGAGCAGAATCTGATAAGCAACGTAAGTGAGCAGATACGAGACGTACGTGAACCAATATCAAATAGAGGTGAACATGATAAAAGCGTGCAACATATAAATAAAACACTTCAACGGGCAGCAACTGAAGGAGAGGAGTTAAAAGAAGAAACGGGCAGCAAGAAAAGAGGAAGAAGAGACGTGAGACATCAAAAGAGATTGGAGGGGAGATACCAGATATATAAACGAGAGCAGCAAGAGACGTGAAGATTCTGGACGTGAAAAGAGCAGAATATTTAGGAGGAATCATGTCGAAAGTGAGAGACGTGAGGAGAAAAGGAGGTGAAGAAAGAGTAAGTGAGGTGAATATTTGTAGAGCAGCAGAAACAGAAAGAGAGGGACGAGTAAGGAAAGCATTAGGAGAGTTATGAAGGAGAAAGGGAGAAGAATAGATAAGAGAGTTGGGAGATAGATCAGGAGGAAGGGAGTTGACGGCAGAGATTAAGTAAAGCAAGGAGTGAAGAGATTACATCCAGAAAGGTGACGAGAGAAGACGCACAGAAGAGATTGGAGGTAGAAGAAACAGACGGGAGTTACGGGAAGAGCAGATTTGCGAGTGAAGAAGAAGCAAGGCAGCAACGTAAATTAGTGCTGAAGATCCATACATGTACAGTGATACAAAGCGAGAGACGGAGCTACAGATCGACGACGCGATTCAACATCGCTTGTTTATACGTATTTCTAAACTTTGTTTGATTCTATTTGATTTTCTTATGCTTTTGATGTTGAAATACATGATATTGCATTTGATTTTGAATATGTTGCTAGGCTAAGTTTGTTATCAAGACTTAGGGGATCCCATGTTATGAACCGTGATTTAATTTGAATGTTTTGATTGATTCTTATATATCTATGTGTTTAGATCATTGTTCTTCATGCTTTTAAGGGTTTGGCCATCCTTGAATGATATTAAATTGCAATTGAATTGACCATAGGATATTGTGATTCGATAAAGTGATCTTTGCCGTGGGTTTTAGGTTGAGACGGACCAAGTAAAATCTAGCACACGTGTGATAGCAATAGATTTACAAAAATCGAAGGCTAGAAGTTTTCATAGATCGATTTACAATATTAATTGTTCAATAAGGGTACGAGAGTGGCTTATTGCGTTAGTATTAGATTTGTTATAGCCGGACCAAGGTATAATAAGTGAATTAGGAAAACTCGTCACCTTAGATTGTTTGAATTAATTCTTAACTAATAGGCGAATTGTGGGGGATTACATAGGTGAACCGAAAGTCTTGATAATTGTCTCTATTGATTTCATTCTCATTCTCTATGGTTTGTTTGGATTTATTATTGAGTTAATTAGTTAAATTAGTTAATTAGTTATAACCAATTTTCGTAGGCTAAATATAGTTAAACTAGTGGAGTTTGGTACTTATTTACTAGTCCTCGTGGGATCGACAATCCGTACTTATATTATCATTGTACTAAAACTTGACACCGTGCACTTGCGGTATAGAATCGCTACATTGGAAATAACTGTTTAAAATAATAGCGATAAAGTTTTTGGCGCCGTTGCCGGGGACTAGTTTTAATAATATCAAACGAGATTAGTTGACTGTAGTTTAGTCATTTGTTTTTTTATTTTTAATTTTCGATTTTTTTTTATCTTCTACTGTTTCTTTTTGTTTTTGTTGATTGTTACAGGGTATTATCTCTTGGTGCATACTAAGGAGTAGCAACCCTACACTTGAGCCCTTTGATCCCGAGATTGAAAGCACTTGTCAAAGGAGGCTAAGGCAAGCAAGAGCACATATGGCTAATACCGAGGAGATTCTGGTACCACCAGTTGCAAGATCACTCATGGACTACACCAACCCTGCATTCCATGGATCACTGTCGAGTATGACGAGACCGACTATTCAGGCTAACAACTTCGAGATTAAGCCTGCTATCATACAGATGACCCAACATTCGGTCCCGTTTGGGGGAGCTGCTACAGATGATCCAAATGATCACATCTCCAACTTCTTGGAGATTTGTGATACATTCAAGCATAATGGCGTTACTGACGACGCCATCAGGTTACGTTTGTTTCCCTTTTCTTTAAAAGGTAAAGCTAAATCCTGGTTACAATCGTTGCCTGTAGGATCTATTACCACGTGGGATGGAATGGCGCGGTTGTTTTGTCAAAATTCTTTCCACCATCCAAGACGCCAAGATGCGCATTGACATCACCACTTTTGCCCAATGTGATCCAGAGACACTATATGAGGCTTGGGAGCGCTTCAAAGATCTACTGCGAAGATGCCCACATCATGGCCTCCCTATCTGGCTGCAGGTTCAAACGTTTTATAACGGTTTATTTTCTGATAACCGTTCTATGATTGATGCAGCGTCAGGAGGAACTGTGATGAGGAAGACACCCGAGGAGGCCTATACGCTGTTGGAGAAGATGGCTGCTAATATGTGATGACCAGGGATTATAAATGTTAATCCCGTAGTGTTAATAACCCCTAAAGTTGTTTTACGTGGCGACTTGAAGTTTAATCGCGGTGTTGGGCCTTCTGGGCTCGTTTATTTGGCTAGTTGGGATCGTTGGATCCCGAGGTTGAGATTGTGTTCTCATTCCGGTGAAAAATCTAAGAGTTGGGTTTTTAGTGTGACTCGGAATCTCGGGTGCTTGGTGTGGGCACCGGTAGGGGGTTTTGGAGTTAGAGAGAGAATTTTTGGAAACAGATGATTTTTAATGAATCATGATGTATTTGTGGGGCTATTAGTATTTTGGGGTATTTTTGCTATAAATACCAGTTGAACCCGAGATTTTAATTATCGGAACCATTTTTCCTCACCTTGTTTCTCTCTCCCCGCACCCGCGCATTTCTCGATCCCCTTTGACCCCCAACGCTTCCAGGCGTGCGCCCGCCGCCGTCCGGTCGCCGTTCGGTGCGTCCGACCCGCCGCCGGCTTCGTCTCTTCCAGGCGCTCCTCCCCATACCAACAATTCAAAGTTTGGTCGCGATTTGAGTTCTGATTTGCCAGAAAAGCGTAGGGTTCGAAACTGGAATTCGTCCGATTTTGGGGCTCGATTTTTGGTACGTTTTTGGGGCTTTTCTTCAGATGTTTTTGGGGCATTTTTGAGCTGATGTTGAGTCGAAAATTTCAGACTTTAATGGTTCGAAAAATTGTTGCTTAATGGTTCGAATTTCATGCTGTGTGCGTGGGTTAGGGTTCGAATTTTTGGGGGTTTTTGGCAAGGGGTGATGATTCTTGTTAGTAATCGATTAATTCATGTTTTAGATGATTTGTGGTGCTTAGTTTGGGTTCGATTTGTGTTGTGAAGGTTCGAAAATTTGTGGGGAGTTCTTGAGCAATTTTCGATAATGGTTAATTGTCGTGTGTTGACAATATTTTTGAGGGTTATGGGTGTGCTTGAGCATGGGTTGCATGTTCGTAAATAATTGTGAATTATTTATCGTGTTAGCACATCGTTCCTCGGAGCATGGAACTCGAGCAAGGTTTGGCTCGGACTTCGGAGATTAAGGTACGTGCGACGTACGAGCATTACTTTATATAAGAGCATTTGTGAAATGCATAATGTGTTTTAATTGCATTAGATGGATGTGGGTATGGCTATATATATATGTGTTGAAATGACTATGGAACGACCTAGTCTTGACATCGCTGCCACAAGTGTGCGTAATACTAGAGTAGTATAACCTTACATGAGATATGGGGTACTTGGTTTATATGACTATTGTGGGGCATTTGAGATGCCTGAGAATGATCGTGGAATCATGTATTCATTATAAGACATGTGAGATGTCTAAGTATAATGGAGAATTGGTAAAATAAATGCTAGGCATTTGAGCTATCTGTGATTGATAGCAAAGTTGAAAATCAGTATTAGATATCGAGATATCTATATTTGTATGTATAATGAATTTGGAATCATTAATTATTGATACTTGAGAACCAGGCATGCTATGAGTTAAATCAATGTGTTGATTTACTGATTTTTGAGATTTGATGAGTTTGATGATTGTGAGAACAGGGACAGTACACAGAATCCCGGATGATGACGTTGCCATCCAGGTAGTATCATTTACAATTCATTAATATTTACTTGTGTTGTAAATTATGAATTTCATTATTGTGATTATGAGATTTTGTGTATTGGTATGCTCACCCCGTTGGGGGCTGTCTCTGTTGGGGCAGGTGAACAGGTACATCGATGGCTTTGGAGTTGAGCTCGAGCTGTTGATTGGATGTACTTCCAGGATCGTGGTACCAGGGCTTGATGGAGCACGATATCGTACAGAGTACTTATATACACCCGAGGGTTATATACACATTTATGATGCTCGCATGTGAGCACGATTATACTTGTATATGGGTTGTATATAATGGCATGAGCCTTTCTCTCTTTCATTATATGTTGCATGCAATTAAGGGTAGAATTGCTAATGTTATGAGAGTCGTTAGTGTATTATGTGGGTGTTGAAACCCACTTTTGTCGTCTTATGTGTGGTGTCTTCCCTGGCTGGGAATTTACTTTGTGTTCTGTATTCTGCTGAGTATTGTGTATTCCCTGGCCGGGAATTATATTATGTGATGTGCTTTTGTTTTGGGATAGCTCAATTTATGGGGAGACTCTGCCCAAATTTTTATAAAAGTCCACAATGTAAAAAGTGGCAAAAAGGGGATGGTAATGGGCGAACTCGATGAGTCTATATGTTGTTAGGATGATGATCTTATAACATTGAGTATTAAAGAAATTTTGTAGTTGCCATTCAATGGTAAAGTATCATCTGAGTTTCCCGATTGATTTTATTGAAAGCATGTGCCACACATAATGATTAATACACTAATTAAGGGTTAAGGGCTTGGGGTCCTTACATTAGTGGTATCAGAGCAGTGGTTGCTCTTTGGGGCTGTTAAGGGCCTAGGAAGTTATTGATAGCACATACTTATGCATGATGGCATTAATGTTGTATGACACAACTAGTTGTTTATGTGCTTTTTATGATATGAAAAGTGGTGTTGCTAATCATTGTGATTGCAGGAATCGTGTAGCATGTGATGGGATGGCATTAATGGTGATATCTGGCCCTTCATGTATTATGTGTTAAGGGATCTGATTTTGTAGGAAAATCAGGAAAGGTGAGACGTACGGGCTTCGGACGGTAAAACGTGTTACACCTTTGATTATGTATATCGTGGGTAGTGAACCCTTACATGTGATGGTATATGTGAAATGATAGTGATATATATTGTGATAATGGAATCAACTGTTGCGCTTGATTATTGTGGTAGAATTGATGAATGTTCCGGTAGCCTTTATCTCCGAGCGAGGGAGGTACTTGCCGCTGTCATGACTAAGCGAGGTAACATGCCGCTGTCATTGTCGAAGTGAGGGGTCCTAAAATTCCGCTGTTGTATTGGGACCGGAACAGTCACAATTCTAGTGATTAATGTGGAATATTGTGGATATAATTGGAAACGTGATATCGATCATTGTATTGTGAACTGTGGTATTAACCTGGATGCAGGTACATGGAGCTAGTGGAAGTTCCGGTAGTTGTTATATTCGAGCGAGGGAGGTACTTGCCGCTGTCATATGAAGCGATGGTAATATGATATTTGCCGCTGCCATGTCTAAGCGAGGTAACATGCCGCTGTCATTGTCGAAGCGAGGGATATCATATGATGCCGCTATATGTCGAAGCGATGGGTCCTAAATATTCCGCTGCTATAACAAGACCGGAACAACCACATTATCGATATTGATAGCGATGTCTCATTCCGCTATGTTGGTTGGCGATGGTTCATGCCGCCAAGTGTATTAATAGCGATGTCTTATTCCGCTATATTGATTGGCGATGGTTCTTGCCGTCGGATATATTGATAGCGATGTCTCATTCCGCTATATTGATTGGCGATGGTTCTTGCCGCCGGATATATTGATAGCGATGGTTCATTCCGCTATATTGATTGGCGATGATTCTTGCCGCCGGGTATATTCATAGCGATGGTTCGTTCCGCTATTCCATTGGCGATGACTTATGCCGCCGGGTGTTCATAGCGATGGTATACTCCGCTACATCTATGGCGATGGTTCATGCCGCCAGATGTCTATAGCGATGTTTTATGCCGCTGACTCTATGCCGATGGATTATGCCCCTGATTCTATAGCGACGGGTTATGCCGCTATGTACATGACGCTGGATTACGCCACCTACGAGCGATGGGTGCTGATTGCGTACCACTGTTGGATGACGGAGACAGGTATGCCGCTATATTGTTAGCGATGAGGTATGGCATATTACTGTTTATTTAGCACTATTGTGGATATCATGTGTTGATTTACTTATGCTGTCATGTGTTTGACGATGAGATTATAGACGTCGTGTATCGACATATACTGTCACGAGTCGACAATATTATTATATTATTTCAAAGTCATATGTTGACAGGTACCGTCACGGGATGACAATGACATGGTGGATGTTCTATGTAGACGTGTATCGTCGTTTTGATGATTAATACATTTATGTTATGTATTAGGTTGTATGGTTTGAGTGCCGATGATGAGCACATGGTAGAGTCTGGGTCACTAGTTGACGAGACCTTTTGCCGAGCAGGTTTGCTCGGTGGAGTATTGGATGTATTGTACCGGTAAATGTACCATATCATGTTATAGAGTTAAATATTTGTCGAGCAATGATACCCTTGGGTATGCTCGTTGGTTTGGCTAGGGCCAAGTGATTGGTGGTAAGAGTAGTCATTGAGGAAACTACTCGCTTGTGTTGTGACGTAGGGTAGACATGGTTACACCCACCCTGAGGGTGTGGGATAAGTCTTAACGGATTATGATTGTATCATAAGTGAGCAAGGACACCGGGTTGTCCATTGTGCTTGGTATTTTAGAGATATGCTGGGCGATGACCCATTACTCTAACGGTTTGTACGGTATGGCATACCGAGATGGAACATATGGTTTATTGGTGGACTTGATATGAACCTATGGAGACAGCACTTTGCTAGCCAGATATCGTAGTGATGATATAGTGTGCTTGTTGGGGCCATGATACTGCTCGTTGGAACCAAGTTTGGCAAATCGTAAAGTGATACGATGTGGATTGTGGTGGACTCTAGTAGTCACTACGTCATTTGAGGTTGAGGTTGTGCATGCCTCACTGAAACGTGTATACGTTGATGTTAAATCTTGGTGAGACTTGTCTGGGACAACTCATAATGTTGAAGTACCAACAAGAGAGTCATCAAGTCGTTGTTGACTCGATCTGGGGAATCCGTGTATTTGGGATGCAATGGGTGTTATTGTATCCAGTTTTTTCGAACGGTGGTTAGAGACTGGTGGATCTCGAGTTCGATAGCACTTCCCTTGTGGGGAAGGAGGTAGTATAATATCTATTTGGGAATCTTTGAAAGATTCGGTAAATTGGTACGTGTGGTGTTGATTTTGGAAATCACGCCGTGTCGTTGATCGTCAATTATCATCCTCCTCTGGATGGGAATGACTCAGAATTGACCGTCGTGTTTGGGGGCTTAGGGGTATGTTGTAGATACCCAAGCCAAGTACTTTGAGTATGCATGTAATATCAGTGCTTAGGCAGGTATACCGGTGAGTGTACGGATGTCAGTTATTGATTCCCTTTTTGTCAAGCATAGAGTTATGCTATTTTTGGATGGTTAAATCTCTGATGAGAGATATGGAACACCTTGAGATTGGGAATCTCCATGGCACTATAATTATGAGAAACAATCGTGGAGTTAGTTGACTCCCTTTGAGGAGGGATTATCTTGTGTGGGTTGAGGTGTTTCCTTGTTGGTGTTTTCCTTCAAGCTATGCGATAGCCTTCACAAGTTTGGATTGTTAAATCCTAGGATTATCAAGGGATGGCAGGAATTCGGATTGGTTGGGTGTAGCTGTCGACACTAGCGTTGAGGATGCCATGGGTTTATTGCATGTCCTTTCAGAATTTGAACTCTGTGGAGTCTCTATGGTTTATTTATGATCAGGATGTAATCCTTGGAATATCCGGAGGTAGACATCTTGTGAGATGTCTTTTGTGTGTGTAATACCCCCGAAATGTTATATGATTATGTACTATGATGACGATTTATGTTATGTTTAAGGGTTGTGGTGTATTTAAATTGGGGAGTATAATTATGATATGATGATATGATTTAGGGGGCATGTTGAGTGTTTTAAAGGATGTATTAATTAAATGAAGTTAGAAAATATCGAGTGAGGATATTTTAATACATCGTACTAAATACCGGGACACAATTAAACACCACATGGCACCCCAACCACACCACCCCACCCCCACTACTCGGTCACCACCCATCCCCCCCACTTGGCAACCCACTTGGCAACCCATCCCTTCTCAACCCATGCTCCACTCATTGGCTTGCAATCAACTCCCCTCCACCTCCTTCTCCCTCTCTTTCCCTCTCAAAATCGGTGGAGTAAGCTGCTTGTAGGAGGAGGAATAAGCTTGTGATTTTGTGTGCAAAAGCCTACCAAAGAAGAGGGGTAAAGTTTAATACTCTGTTTTTCAGAGTTTTGTTTGGGGTTTGGTTTTGGTGGGAGGTTTTATTGCATGATAGGTATAAGTTTGGGTGGAACCTTGGTAGGGATGCTTACATGGTAGTATTAGTTAACTACTAGCATGGTTGTTCGAGCTTTTTACATGATTTATGTGATAGATTTCTTGTTATGAAACTATATGCTCGAAAATCTGGGAAAAGATAAGCATGCTCTGTTTCTGTTTAAGGTTGGTTGGGGATGAAGATTATGATGATGTTATGATGCATGTTAGCTTAGGTTTTGCTAAACCTTTAATTTGAATACATGCATGGTAATTTTATGAAGCTGGTAACATTTTTGTTCAAGCATGTTTTATGTCTTATGAAGTAGAAATGATGGTATGAAATGAGGTGCTCAAAAATCTGGGGAAGTCCCGATTTTCAGAGCTCTCGATCGATCGAGATTTTGGTCCCGATCGATCGAGCGAGACAGAATGTTTAAAGCATGTTTTGTATTGCAGGTGCCGATCGATCGAAAGATTTTTCGATCGATCGGAGAAGCTCCTCGATCGATCGGTAAAATGTTTCGATCGATCGATCGAGGCAGAATGTTTGGGCACTATTTGTGCACAGTTTCTCGATCGATCGAGACCTTGGGGCCGATCGATCGAGAGAGAAAGAAAGTTGAAAAATAAGATGATGTTTTATTTTGTTAAGTTTATGATGTGAGATGGTATTGAGACATCTAATATGGTATTGTGTGGTCTTGTAGAACCATCCCAGGTACCGGCACCATCAAGGAGATAAAGTCTGTTGACTCCTCCTCCTTTTAAAAAGGTACGTAAGAAACGTACGGGCATCGGACGGTAAAACACATCCCTACACTATGACTATGCATTTATCGCATGAATATTTACGATGAAATGATGATGTTTATATGATGATGTTTATACAATGTTTATATGATGATGTTTATACGATATTTATATAATGATGTGATGCGATATTATTTTGTGGTAAGATGCCACGGGGTAAGATGCCCCACATGGTAAGAGGCCATGCGATGTTTATTTGTGGTAAGATGCCATGGGGTAAGATGCCCCACATGGTAAGAGGCCATGCAATGTTTATTTGTGGTAAGATGCCACGGGGTAAGATGCCCCACATGGTAAGAGGCCATGCAATGTTTATTTGTGGTAAGATGCCACGGGGTAAGATGCCCATATGCATGATTATGAATCAGGAACAACAAGAAGAAGGTAACGAATAACCAGCATGTTCACTTAACTAAGATGTCATACATTTACTGTTATATTTTGTTATGATGTTATAAGAAGATGACGCTATAAGATGATGATGCTACAAGATGATGATGCTATAAAATGATGATGCTTATATGATGATGATGTTACAAGATGATGATGCTTATATGATGATGATGTTATAAGATGATGATATTTACAAGATGATGATGCTTATATGATGATGATGTTATAAGATGATGATAATTACAAGATGATGATGCTTATATGATGATGATGTTATAAGATGATGATAATTACAAGATGATTATGCTTATATGATAATGATGTTATAAGATGATGATAATTACAAGATGATGATGCTTATATGATAATGATGTTATAAGATGATAATATTTATAAGATGATGATTTTAATCATTCATGTCAAGAATTAATGATTCTTATGCATGACTATGACACAGGGACAACCAAAGAGGGTTAATGCAATTAACCAGGAAGTATATGTTACCAATTATTTTCATGCATTTATTTATATGCCACTGTCTTATGATGTTAAGTAACGATATACATGCTCATGATGGGTTGTTCCTGTAGGTACACTTTTGGACTAAAGGACTAAGGGCCGGGTTGAGGCAGTGAGCTATGAGGAGCATGAAAGATGCTAGGATTCAGGATTTCTGGTTAGTCTCTACTCTAGTAGTAGCATAATTCTATCGCTTTAACATTCGTATTGAGAATGTAATTAATTAAGGTTGAAATTTCATTTTTGGCCCGTAATCTTATTAGCTCAAAGTTACAACCGGAACCCTTAAGAGGTTATGAATGCATGTTTAGTCCATAATACGTGTATAATATGACGTTAAGGTAGGAAGACCCCACATTAGTGGTATCAGAGCAGTGGTTAGATAACTCGGGAATGAGTGAAGGGTAGCCTTAGCAATAAGTTGGCTAGGTGCTTACTTTTGGACATGTTTTATATGTATGTTGCATATGAAGTTCCTATGTTATGCTAACATGTTTAATTATCTAACGATGTGCTTTATATGAACTGCTTTTGGGTATTGTTGTTAACCCTTGTGTTGCAGCATAGCAGCAAATGCAGAAGTAAGCGATGCGATTTCATATGCACTTCTCCGTCGCCCATGCCTCTTGTAGTCTCGACCCCCGCTGGAAGAAGTTTGATAACTGATCAGATTGTTTATGACGGCCTCATTTATTTTGAGGGCAACGAGCTGAGGAAAGACTTGATTGTTCTGGGAATGCCAGACTTCGAATGCATTGTGGGCATCGATGTGCTGAACAAGTATCAGGCAGTTGTGGACTGCAGACAAGGACTGTCCAATTCAGTTCTGATATGGGAGTCCAATGGACATTCTATGGGGATGGTTCCCGTTCAAGAATTCCGTTAATATCTGCTGTCAAGATGGCGCAATTATTGGAACGAGACCATAAAGGATATCTCATCTATGCTGTTGATAGTACTGAGAAGAGGAAAGAGTTAAAGGTTGAGGATGTGCCCGTAGTTGCGGTGTTTCCTGATGTATCTCCGGAAGAGATTCCCGGATTCCCACCGACGAGAGAGGTCGAGTTTGGGATTAAGTTACTACCAGGAACGTCTACCATTTCTCGTGCCCCGTATAGGATGGCACCAACGGAGCAAAAAGGAGTTAAATGTTCAGTTGCAGGAGCTCCTTGACAAGGGCTATATACGCCTTAGCGTATCGCCCTGAGGTGCACCAGTTTTATTTGTTAAGAAGAAAGATGGTTCGATGCGGCTGTGCATCGATTTCAGACAACTGAACAAAACCATGATGAAGAATAAGTATCCGCTTCCGGGGATTGATGATTGGTTTGATCAAATGCAGAGTACGAGGCTCTACAGTAAGATCGATCTGAGGTCGGAGTATCATCAGATTCGAGTTCAAGAGGATGATGTATAGAAGACAGCTTCCAGGACTAGATATGGGCACTACGGATTCTTAGTCATGCCTTTTAGGGTGACGAATGCCCCAGCTATTTTATGAGCCTGATGAACAGGGTGCTCCAACCATGTTTGGATCAGTTCGTCATAGGTTTCATGAACGATATGCTTATTTACTCTCGAACTGAAGAGGGACACGTGAAGCACTTGGGAACAGTACTCCAGATCCTTAGGTATTGCCAGACCCCTGGCACAGTTGAATCAGAAAGGAACGTCGTTCTATTGGTCCGAAGCTTGTGAGGAAAGCTTCCAAGAATTGAAGCGTCGTTTGACTACGACACCTATGTTGGTGATTCCTTCTAAGAATAAGAGGGATGCCTTGTACACGAATGCATCACTGCAGGGTTTGGACTGTGTGTTGATGCAAGATAAGCATGTGGTGGCTTATGCATCGAGGCGGTTGCAACCACATGAGGATGGGTACCCAGTCCATGATTTGGAGTTGGCAGCCGTTATACTTGCTTTGAAGATTTGGAGGCATTACTTGCATGGTACGTCGTTTACCATCTACACGGACCATAAGAGCCTGGAGTTTTGTTCACACAGGCTGAGATGAATATGAGACAAGGAAGTTGGATGTCATGAATTTATCAGCTATGATGACCTCTTGTTGCCATTTGGGCTATGATTTTGATGTGGACACGTCGCCGGTGCGAGTGTCGACCTTGTTGGCTGAGCCAGGCATATTTGAGGCTATTAGGAAAGCCCAGAGGTCAGATGATGAGGTTTAGAGGTGGTCGTTTTTAGTACTTCGAGGACAGCCATCAAAGTTCAGAATGGCAGAAGATGATTCCTTGAGGCTGGGCAACCGATGGGTAGTCCCAGATACGCCGGAGTTGCTTAAAGGAATATCGGAACGGGCTCATAGTAGTCGGTTCAGTATCCACCCAGGAGGAAGGAAAATGTATAAGGACCTAAGTGGTCAGTTCTGGTGGAAACGCATGAAGCACGATGTGATCGCTTTCGTTAAAAGATGTTTGATCTGCCAATAGGTAAAGGCAGAAAGGCAGAGGCCTGGTGGCGAGCTGAAGAGCTTGAAGGTACCTAAGTGGAAGGGGAGGCATATCATTATGGACTTTGTGACCCACTTACCAAGGACGGCCTCTGGATTTGATGCGATCTGGGTGATCGTGGATAGGCTAACGAAGGTAGCTCACTTCATCCCCTACTGTATGACTTTTGCGTATCTAAAGATGGCCCAATCATATGTGTGGGATGTGGTGAGGTTGCATGAAGTTCCAGTCTCGATTGTGTCTGACAGAGACCCAAGGTTCACTTCACATTTCCGGGAGGGTCTCCAGACAGCTTTGGGCACATAGGTGAGACTGAGTACGGCCTATCACCCTCAGACAGACGGCCAAACAGAGCGTACCATTCAGACGCTCGAGGACATGTTGAGGGCATGTATTTTGGAGTTTGATACTCCGTGGCAGGAGTCAGTGCCGCTGGTGGAGTTCTCCTATAACAACAGTTATCAGGCGAGCATTCAAATGGCTCCTTTTGAAGCTCTGTATGGACGACGATGTAGATCACCGCTGTATTGGGAGGACTTGACTAGCAAAGTGGTCGGAGGACCGGATCTGATCAGGGATATGGAAGGTAAGATAAAATTGATACGCCAAAAGATGAAAGCGGCCTAGGATAGGCAAGCTGCCTATGCCAATGAGCGGTGACGACCGCTGGGATTCCAATTAGGAGACAAGGTCTTCTTGAAAACCTCATCCTCTAAGGGTGTAGCCCGGTTTGATATGCGGGGGAGATGACCTCCGAGGTGTGTTGGGCCATATGAAGTTTTACAGCGTATCGGTACTTTGGCATATCGTTTGGCTCTACCGCCATCCTTGTCTGGCATACATGATGTTTTCCATGTCTCCATGTTACGGAAGTATGAGCCAGACCCGTCTCATGTCTTACAGCCTACAGAAGTTCAATTAGACTCAGATGTGTCCTTCGTAGAACGACCAATCAGAATTCTGGATCGAGAGGATCGCAGACTACGAAGCAAAGTTATACCAATGGTCAAAGTTCAGTGGGATCGTCGGGGTGTCGAGGAGGCTACGTGGGAGACGGAACGGCATATGGTGCAACACTATCCGGAACTATTCTCTGGTATGTTTTTACGTTTAGTTCCGTTATGATGATGCATGTGGATTTCGAGGACGAAATCTTATAAGTAGGGGAGTAATGTAATACCCCCGAAATGTTATATGATTATGTACTATGATGACGATTTATGTTATGTTTAAGGGTTGTGGTGTATTTAAATTGGGGAGTATAATTATGATATGATGATATGATTTAGGGGGCATGTTGAGTGTTTTAAAGGATGTATTAATTAAATGAAGTTAGAAAATATCGAGTGAGGATAGTTTAATACATCGTACTAAATACCGGGACACAATTAAACACCACATGGCACCCCAACCACACCACCCCACCCCCACCACTCGGTCACCACCCATCCCCCCACTTGGCAACCCACTTGGCAACCCATCCCTTCTCAACCCATGCTCCACTCATTGGCTTGCAATCAACTCCCCTCCACCTCCTTCTCCCTCTCTTTCCCTCTCAAAATCGGTGGAGTAAGCTGCTTGTAGGAGGAGGAATAAGCTTGTGATTTTGTGTGCAAAAGCCTACCAAAGAAGAGGGGTAAAGTTTAATACTCTGTTTTTCAGAGTTTTGTTTGGGGTTTGGTTTTGGTGGGAGGTTTTATTGCATGATAGGTATAAGTTTGGGTGGAACCTTGGTAGGGATGCTTACATGGTAGTATTAGTTAACTACTAGCATGGTTGTTCGAGCTTTTTACATGATTTATGTGATAGATTTCTTGTTATGAAACTATATGCTCGAAATCTGTGAAAAGATAAGCATGCTCTGTTTCTGTTTAAGGTTGGTTGGGGATGAAGATTATGATGATGTTATGATGCATGTTAGCTTAGGTTTTGCTAAACCTTTAATTTGAATACATGCATGGTAATTTTATGAAGCTGGTAACATTTTTGTTCAAGCATGTTTTATGCCTTATGAAGTAGAAATGATGGTATGAAATGAGGTGCTCAAAAATCTGAGGAAGTCCCGATTTTCAGAGCTCTCGATCGATCGAGATTTTGGTCCCGATCGATCGAGCGAGACAGAATGTTTAAAGCATGTTTTGTATTGCAGGTGCCGATCGATCGAAAGATTTCTCGATCGATCGGAGAAGCTCCTCGATCGATCGGTAAAATGTTTCGATCGATCGATCGAGGAAGAATGTTTGGGCACTATTTGTGCACAGTTTCTCGATCGGTCGAGACCTTGGGGCCGATCGATCGAGAGAGACAGAAAGTTGAAAAATAAGATGATGTTTTATTTTGTTAAGTTTATGATGTGAGATGGTATTGAGGCATCTAATATGGTATTGTGTGGTCTTGTAGAACCATCCCAGGTACCGGCACCATCAAGGAGATAAAGTCTGTTGACTCCTCCTCCTTTTAAAAAGGTACGTAAGAAACGTACGGGCATCGGACAGTAAAACACATCCCTACACTATGCATTTATCGCATGAATATTTACGATGAAATGATGATGTTTATACGATGTTTATATGATGATGTTTATACAATGTTTATATGATGATGTTTATACGATGTTTATATAATGATGTGATGCGATATTATTTTGTGGTAAGATGCCACGGGGTAAGATGCCCCACATGGTAAGAGGCCATGCGATGTTTATTTGTGGTAAGATGCCACGGGGTAAGATGCCCCACATGGTAAGAGGCCATGCAATGTTTATTTGTGGTAAGATGCCACGGGGTAAGATGCCCCACATGGTAAGAGGCCATGCAATGTTTATTTGTGGTAAGATGCCACGGGGTAAGATGCCCATATGCATGATTATGAATCAGGAACAACAAGAAGAAGGTAACGAATAACCAGCATGTTCACTTAACTAAGATGTCATACATTTACTGTTATATTTTGTTATGATGTTATAAGAAGATGACGCTATAAGATGATGATGCTACAAGATGATGATGCTATAAAATGATGATGCTTATATGATGATGATGTTACAAGATGATGATGCTTATATGATGATGATGTTATAAGATGATGATATTTACAAGATGATGATGCTTATATGATGATGATGTTATAAGATGATGATAATTACAAGATGATGATGCTTATATGATGATGATGTTATAAGATGATGATAATTACAAGATGATGATGCTTGTATGATAATGATGTTATAAGATGATGATAATTACAAGATGATGATGCTTATATGATAATGATGTTATAAGATGATGATATTTATAAGATGATGATTTTAATCATTCATGTCAAGAATTAATGATTCTTATGCATGACTATGACACAGGGACAACCAAAGAGGGTTAATGCAATTAACCAGGAAGCATATGTTACCAATTATTTTCATGCATTTATTTATATGCCACTGTCTTATGATGTTAAGTAACGATATACATGCTCATGATGGGTTGTTCCTGTAGGTACACTTTTGGACTAAAGGACTAAGGGCCGGGTTGAGGCAGTGAGCTATGAGGAGCATGAAAGATGCTAGGATTCAGGATTTCTGGATAGTCTCTACTCTAGTAGTAGCATAATTCTATCGCTTTAACATTCGTATTGAGAATGTAATTAATTAAGGTTGAAATTTCATTTTTGGCCCGTAATCTTATTAGCTCAAAGTTACAACCGGAACCCTTAAGAGGTTATGAATGCATGTTTAGTCCATAATACGTGTATAATATGACGTTAAGGTAGGAAGACCCCACATTAGTGGTATCAGAGCAGTGGTTAGATAACTCGGGAATGAGTGAAGGGTAGCCTTAGCAATAAGTTGGCTAGGTGCTTACTTTTGGACATGTTTTATATGTATGTTGCATATGAAGTTCCTATGTTATGCTAACATGTTTAATTATCTAACGATGTGCTTTATATGAACTGCTTTTGGGTATTGTTGTTAACCCTTGTGTTGCAGCATAGCAGCAAATGCAGAAGTAAGCGATGCGATTTCATATGCACTTCTCCGTCGCCCATGCCTCTTGTAGTCTCGACCCCCGCTGGAAGAAGTTTGATAACTGATCAGATTGTTTATGACGGCCTCATTTATTTTGAGGGCAACGAGCTGAGGACAGACTTGATTGTTCTGGGAATGCCAGACTTCGAATGCATTGTGGGCATCGATGTGCTGAACAAGTATCAGGCAGTTGTGGACTGCAGACAAGGACTGTCCAATTCAGGTCTGATATGGGAGTCCAATGGACATTCTATGGGGATGGTTCCCGTTCAAGAATTCCGTTAATATCTGCTGTCAAGTGGCGCAATTATTGGAACGAGACCATAAAGGATATCTCATCTATGCTGTTGATAGTACTGAGAAGAGGAAAGAGTTAAAGGTTGAGGATGTGCCCGTAGTGGGGGATATTGTGATGACCAGGGATTATAAATGTTAATCCCGTAGTGTTAATAACCCCTAAAGTTGTTTTACGTGGCGACTTGGAGTTTAATCGCGGTGTTGGGCCTTCTGGGCTCGTTTATTTGGGTAGTTGGGATCGTTGGATCCCGAGGTTGAGATTGTGTTCTCATTCCGGTGAAAAATCTAAGAGTTGGGTTTTTAGTGTGACTCGGAATCTCGGGTGCTTGGTGTGGGCACCGATAGGGGGTTTTGGAGTTAGAGAGAGAATTTTTGGAAACAGATGATTTTTAATGAATCATGATGTATTTGTGGGGCTATTAGTATTTCGGGGTATTTTTGCTATAAATACCACTTGAACCCGAGATTTTAATTATCGGAACCATTTTTCCTCACCTTGTTTCTCTCTCCCCGCACCCGCGCATTTCTCGATCCCGCCGCTTCCAGGCGTGCGCCCACCGCTGTCCGGCCGCCGTTCGGCGCGTCCGACCCGCCGCCGGCTTCGTCTCTTCCAGGCGCTCCTCCCCATACCAACAATTCGAAGTTTGGTCGCGATTTGAGTTCTGATTTGCCAGAAAAGCGTAGGGTTCGAAACTGGAATTCGTCCGATTTTGGGGCTCGATTTTTGGTACGTTTTTGGGGCTTTTCTTCCGATGTTTTTGGGGAGTTTTTGAGCTGATGTTGATTCGAAAATTTCAGACTTTAATGGTTCAAAAAATTGTTGCTTAATGGTTCAAATTTCATGCTGTGTGCGTGGGTTAGGGTTCGAATTTTTGGGGGTTTTTGGCAAGGGGTGATGATTCTTGTTAGTAATCGATTAATTCATGTTTTAGATGATTTGTGGTGCTTAGTTTGGGTTCGATTTGTGTTGTGAAGGTTCGAAAATTTGTGGGGAGTTCTTGAGCAATTTTCGATAATGGTTAATTGTCGTGTGTTGACAATATTTTTGAGGGTTATGGGTGTGCTTGAGCATGGGTTGCATGTTCGTAAATAATTGTGAATTATTTATCGTGTTAGCACATCGTTCCTCGGAGCATGGAACTCGAGCAAGGTTTGGCTCGGACTTCGGAGATTAAGGTACGTGCGACGTACGAGCATTACTTTATATAAGAGCATTTGTGAAATGTATAATGTGTTTTAATTGCATTAGATGGATGTGGGTATGGCTATATATATGTGTTGAAATGACTATGGAACGACCTAGTCTTGACATCGCTGCCACAAGTGTGCGTAATACTAGAGTAGTATAACCTTACATGAGATATGGGGTACTGGGTTTAACAAAACCTAAGCTAACATGCATCATAAAATTATCATAATTTTCATCCTTAACCAACTTTTACAAAAACAGAGCATGTATCCCTTTGCCCAGATTTTCGAGCATATAGTTTCATAACTAGAAATCTATCACATAAGACATGTAAATGCTCAAACAAACATGCTAGTAGCTACATAAAACTACCATGTAGGCATTCATATCAAGGTTCCACCCAAACCTATACTTAACATGCTTTAAAATCAACCCACCAAACCCAAGCCCAAACATAAACCCAGAAAAACAGGGTACCCACTTACCCCTTTCTTTTGCTCCTCTTTTTGCAAGGTTTTGAACACCTTCTTACCAAGCTTTTCTTCCCTTCCCCAGCAGCTTACATGCACGATTTTTGGGAGAGAAAGAGAGGAGGAGAGAAGGAGATGATTTGGTTGCAAAGTGGAGGCATGGGCATGACCAAGTGGGAGGCATGGGCTTGAAACAAGTGGGTTGACAAGTGGGGGATGGGTGGTGACCGAGTTGGGGGGTGGGGTGGTGTGGTTGGGGTGCCATGTGGTGTTTAATTGTATCCCGGCATATAGTACGATGTATTAAAATATCCTCACTCGATATTTTCTAACTTCATATAATTAATACATCCCTTAAAATACCCAACATGCTCCCCACATCATATCATCATAACATAAATCGTGGCCCCCAATTTAAATACACCATAACCCTTAAACACATCATAATTCATCATCATAGAACATAATCATATTACATTTCGGGGGTATTACATCCCTCTACCATCCTGCACTGGAATAACGCTTTGGAGACGTCATACCTCTCTTGTCTAGCTTGCTGTTGGTACAACTGCTTTAAGTGTTCGATCATATCGAACGCCTCCATTTCCTCATGTTGCTTCTGAAGCTCAGAGTTCATGGTGGCAAGCATGAGGCACCCAACATCAAGTGCGTCACTCTGATGCTTCTTGTAAGCATCTTTTTCAGCTCTTGTAGCTGTTAGGGGAGGTTCCTCAGCGAGTAAGGGTTCCTCTAGGACATATTGTTTCTTTTCTTGTTTGAGGACTATCCTCAAGTTCCTATGCCAGTCTAGGAAATTCGTCCCATTTAATTTGTCCTTCTCAAGGACCGATCGCAGTGATAAAGTGCTAGTAACGTTGTTAGTTGCCATGGATATCTACAATATAAATATGCAAAATAAGTTTATGATTTAAATCATTTAACATGGTCTTATATTAAATGATACTCCCACTATTTTGTTTGAAAATATCAACCCTCGAAACCTTTAGTGGGCCAAGATCCATATTTCGCCTAATCTTGAGTTAGCTTTGGCTAATCGCCCAAGACTCGGTTATTTAGGTAGACAACACTTTGTCAATTACATCACATATAATTCTTGGATAGTTGGACGAACAACACTTCGTTCAATTCATCAAATGAATTATAATCCAACCCATGCCTCTAGGTTCCCAATCCTATTGAGATAACCTAGTTAAGTCGTACCCAATTAAAGTATAACGGATATCACTTTTATCCTTTCGCGCCTTACTAAGATTGCCACGGTGCTTTGCTTTGGCAAACCCACACATGTACAATCGAAGTTATTGACGAGTACTTTTATTTTGGAAGGCATCTAAAACTTAATATTTTAGAGGGATTTATTGATCTCATGATTAATTTGATAATTTAAAATATGTCCACTACATATAGTTGTATACATATCTACATATATGTGTAATACTATTATCAAACTAAAACATAAGATAAATCATGCATCAACATACATAATTAAACGTGACATGGTTATAGCCCCTACTAATGATTTTCTCAAGCCAATGAGAAAATCCTATGAGTCAACCTAAGGTAACTTCACAAGCACCTTCCCATGGCTCCAATTTGTGAATTGCCTCCTCATCCCGGCACGATGCTCCATCTTCATTGATCACCATCAATAAAATAAACTACACTATTTACAAGATATAGAATTCCTCGATTCACATTCGAGGGGAACATAGGGGAGGGATTACATTTAGAATGAAATAGAGAAAGGCACGACACGCAGGTCGTATTATAAATACAAACATCCACAACTCCTATCTAATAGGTCAAAGGGCTATAACCACGCACCATGCTCAAACAACACATAAAGCATGCATTAACATTTAATTAATTAAATTCTAAACATTTTAAATTTAATTCTAATTAAAACTGTAAAATAATTTTTGAAAAATTATCGTACGCTCGGGACATCACATGCCACGAACTAAAGAGACTAAAACACGAACCACCATGGTTCGAACCATGAAGCACACGGCTGGACCAATAGTGGGCCTAGGGTTCGAAACCCTAGCCCATGGCCGAGCCATGGCTCATGCGGCGGCGGCGCTAGGGTTCCAACCCTAGCCGCCTCGCACCTTTATGCACTTTTATCGAGACATCTTGTTTTAAAACGCTGGAATTTGTTTGCCATGATTCACGGTCATGCCATGCACGGGGTTCGCTCAACCATCTCGAGCTAAGTGTTCGAAAAACCTTGCTCTCATGTGGTAAAGTTACTAATCCATGCATGCGTGAACCATTATCGAGTCAAGGAGTTCAAAACTCATCCAAGCATCAAAACTATAGAAAATAAGGCGATGATGGCCGAGCCATGCACGGCTATTGGGGTTCGAAACCCTAGCCGTCATGAGCTAGCCGTCACGTCCAATGGGTTCTAAACCCTTATTAATTTTCGACACTTCCATGCACAATTATTAGCCACAACGACTAAGCCATCTCGAGCCAAGGTTTCGAAAACCCTAGCCCTCATGTGGCTAGCCGTGGTGACATTTGTGATGGTGATGGCCGAAAATTGATGCTCAATAAATATTTTTATTCGCCAATTATATCAAATACAATTACATTTTCATAAACTAAAATTAATTTCAAATCATATATGAATTTAAACAGTTTTAATAGCATGCAATATTAATTCTAATATGATTAACACAATTTAATCACATATATCCGATATGAGCCTTGTACACGGCTCTGATACCACTCTAAGTAATCCATGAGCATACAACGTAGCGGAATAAAATTTTTATGGATTACTAACACCGGATCTATACATAGGTTATCATATCGGATTAAGGTATACGAAGGTCTCACCCTTGTAGCGTGTTTGAAGCAGATTCCACGGAGCAGCACGTCCAACGAACTCCGAGTCACAAACGAAAGTTTTCACCCTCGTCTCTACGGTATCCACACGATCAAATCAAAGGGACGTTCAAGAACAAGTTGCTAGACTTATTCTTGAACAAACAAGGCTCACGGTTACAATAACCGATCAACGACCACCATGAACCACCAAGGAAAGACGGCGGCGATGGAGAAGCTCACGGCTTCTAGGGTTCGGCCGAGAGAGAGCTTGAGGTGGAGGCTAGGGTTTGATATCAAAACAATGATATGAAAGTGTGATTAACAATTAATCAAAACCTCTTATTTATATTATAAGGCTTTTAATTAAGGTTCAAGACTTTCTTAAAGTCTATGGGCCCAAACCCATGATTTAATTAAAAACCTTTAATCACTTAATTAAGACTCTTCTTAATTAATTAATTCATCCAATGAATTTAATTTTCCTTATCGATTTAATCTTTTGTGCGACCCGATAGGATCTCGTAATGTTGGCAGTGACATAAAATCTCATTTTATGTCGCAAGCATTGAGCGGTATTGTGATGCCCCGAAATTAATTAATTGCAATCAAGGCATTAATTATGTTTATATGATGAATCATGTGTTGATGGATTTATGTGTTGGGTATTAAGATGTTAACATGATTTAATTGTGTTGATTTTTAAATATGAGGAGTTTAGAGCATTGTTGTATAATGCTTTTAAAGTACCAAGTAGAGTATTTTTATACATCATGTTAAGTTTGGGGTACAATTTTTTAATTAAGTTAAGACAACCCATTTTAATCCCTTACCCACCACTTTAACCCCTCTATACCTTTCACTTTATTAAAAATCCCCAAAATCACTTCCCAACCCCAAACCCTCCCATTTTCGAGTTCCACCAAAAGAGGAGAAGAAAAGTTCCACAAAAACCTTGTTTGTGTGATCTTTGCTAGGATTTGGAGCCTACAAGAGGTATGGAACCATTCCTATAAGTTTTATGATGTTTGGTGTTGAAATGAGTTAAGTTTTTGATGTTTTATGTGGGTTTGTTTGGGTATGTGTTGTTTATGATCGGGGTATGATTTTTGAAGTGTTTTAAGTGGGTTTTAGTGGGTTATGATGTTATTGTTATTATTGGAAAGTTTGGTGTTGAAAGGTATGAAGATGAGCTTGCAAAATGCACATGGAAATGGAGAAATCGCGGCCACTGTAAGTGGCGATCGATCGCTACAAAAGCAGCGATCGATCGCCGAGAGGCAGTACGCGAAGATGAGCTCAGGCGATCGATCGCCTCAAATGGAGCGATCGATCGCCAACGTCCAGTAGCCAAATAAGCATCAGGCGATCGATCGCCTCATTTTGAGCGATCGATCGCCGCTAAGTGAAAAATCAGGCGATCGATCGCCTCATTTTGAGCGATCGATCGCCACTGTTCAAAAGATGAAAAATGTTGATTTTTGTTGAATTTTTGGTATATGGCTATTGTTTAGCTTCTAATATCAATTTGTATGGTTATGTAGAACCGTCCCAGGTACCCACGACTTCAAGGAGATAAAGTTCTACGATTTCTCCTTCTTTTGGAATTAAGGTACGTAAGAGACGTACGAGCATCGGACGGTAAACCATACCTTACATATTATGATGATGTTTACGATGATGATGTTTATGATAATGCTTATGATGATGTTTATGATGAAGATGTTTATGATGATGTTTACGATGATAATGGTTATGATGATGTTACGATGATGATGTTTATGATGATGTTTATGATGTGGTTATGATGATGATGCTTATGATGGTGTTATGATAATGATGCTTACGATGACGTTTACGATGATGATGCTTATGATGATGTTTATGATGATGATGTTTATGATGACGTCTATGATGACGAAGTTTATGATAAGGTCATACGACGTGTATGATTGGGTAAGACGCCCATGTGGTAAGATGCCACCCAAAGTATGTGAGTGGGTAAGATGCGCCGTGGTAAGATGCCACGCAATGTTTATGATATGGTAAGACGCCATATGTTTGGGTAAGATGCCCACGTGGTAAGATGCCACACGATGATCATGATATGGTAAGATGCCATACAATGGGGTAAGACGCCCTAATACATGAATAAGAGTCAGGGATAACAAAGGAAGTCGAAGGACGACCAATAACCTTTACTTAACTAGGATGTTATGCATTACTGTATGCTTTTGATATAATGTTAAGTAAATATGTACATGCTCACGGTGTGTTATCCCTGTAGGTACACTTTTGGACCGAGGGCCTAGGGTCGGGTTGAGGAGGTGAGCTAAAGGAAGCAAGATGAATGTAGGATGCAGGATTTTGATAGTCTCTACTCTAGGAGTAGTGTAAATCTATAGCTTTAACATTCATTACTGAGAATGTAATTAAATAGCTTTTGGAAATTTTATTTTGGCCTGTAATCTCCTTAGCTCAAGCTACAACCGGAACCCTTAAGAGGTTATAAATGCATGTTCTATCCAATTTATGTGTACTAAATGATATTAAGGTAGGAAGACCCTACATTAGTGGTATCAGAGCAGTGGTTAGATAACCCGGGAATGAGTGAAGGGAAGCCTTAGCAATAAGTTAGCTAGGTGCTTGCTTTCGAACATGTTTTGTGCATAAGTTGCATATGAAGTATATGATGTTATGCTAACATGTTTTGTTTATCTAACGAAGTATTATACGAACTGCTTTTGGATCTGGTTGTTAACCCTTGTGTTGCAGTATGGCAGCAAACGTGGAGGTAGGTGACGCAGTGAGCGTCAATGCAAGTGCGGGGCGTACGAATCCCCTACCCCCGCCAGCTTTTGATGATGAACCGGCCGAACAACAGTTGTTGCCAGGGGAGCTAAGCTTAACTCAGTTTCTTGCATACCGACCCCCAACCTTTGAAGGAACTGAAACAGGGGAACGAGCTGAGGAATGGTTGGAAAGAATAGAGCAGATCTTTGTGGCAGCCCCATGTGCGAAGACAGCATGGATACGGTTAGCAGAGTTCCAATTGGCCAAGAAGGCTCTAATGTGGTGGAAGACCACCGTGGTAGAGCAAGAGGCTCAAGGTCATGAAGTTAATTGGAAAATGTTTCGAACTCGCTTTCTGAATCGTTATTTCTTGGCTGCTGTACGACAGGCTAAGGAAGATGAATTCACTCACCTCAAGCAAGGTAATATGTCAGTGTCAGATTATGCTCTTCAGTTTTGCTCCTTGCTCAGATATGTGCCTCACATTGCCACGAGCACGCAAGCAAAGATGAGGAATTTCATGAAAGGTTTGAGGCCGGAGCTATACGATAGGGTAATCACTTATGGCCCTACTTGTTTTGACGATGCACTCTCACGGGCCGAGCTGGCCGAACTAGGAGTGGGTGCATACCCTGATGTTGTACCACCGTCGGCACCCTCTCAGAAATCCACTCCGGATAATTTGAAGCCAAAGGGTGATCAGTTCAAGTCAAGGGAGAACTCATCGGCGTCAAGGTTCAGTGGTAAGAGGTCTGACAATAGATGGAAGGGGAACCGTAGGGGTGATGCCCCATCTGGAAGGGGGCAGTCTCAGGGAGACAGATCCGGGAAGATCCAATGCACTCTGTGTGGGCAACCACATCTGACGAAAGATTGTGTAGGATGCTATGTTTGTGGCGACAAGGGCCACTTTGCTAGGCAGTGTCCCAACAGGGGAAGTCAACAGGGTCCTGTGGGGAGGCCTGCGGATAGGACAGCACAGCACAGACCACCATTTGTGCCGCGACAGTATGGAGGTCAGCCTATGGGGCCACCTCAAGGACAAGTCTATGCATTGACAAGGGAGCAGGCTTCAGCGGCTCCGGAGGAGGTTATAGCGGGTACGTGTCTTTTATTTACGCACCCTGCTTTTATATTGATCGACACAGGTGCGTCACACTCTTTTGTGTCAACAAGTTTTGTGGAAAGACACCACATATGCACTTCTCCGTCGCCCACGCTCTCGACCCCCGCTGGAAGAAGTATGATTACTGATTGGATCGTCTACGATGGCCTCATTTATTTTGAGGATAAAGAACTAAGGTCAGATTTGATCGTTCTGAGAATGTCAGATTTTGACTGCATTCTGGGCATTGATGTTCTGAACAGGTATCAGACAGTTGTGAACTGCAGGCAGAGGACTGTACGGTTCAAATCTGATATGGGAGTTCCATGGACGTTCTATGGGGATGGTTCTCGCTCTAAGATCCCGTTGATATCTGCTGTCAAGATGGCGCAGTTGTTGGAACAAGGCCATTCAGGATATCTCATTTATGCCGTTGATGTTACGGAAAAGAAAGAAGAAGTAAAAGTTGAGGATATGCCCGTAGTGGCGGAGTTCCCTGATGTCTTTCCGGAGGAGATTCCCGGATTCCCACCGACGAGAGAGGTCGAGTTTGGGATTGAATTATTACCGGGGACGTCTGCCATTTCTCGTGCCCCTTATAGGATGGCACCAGCGGAGCTGAGGGAATTAAAGATTCAGTTGCAAGAGCTCCTTGACAAGGGCTATATACGCCCTAGCGTATCACCCTGGGGAGCACCAGTTTATTTGTGAAGAAGAAAGATGGTTCGATGCGTTTGTGCATCGATTACAGACAACTGAACAAAGCTACAGTGAAGAATAAGTACCCACTTCCGAGGATCGATGACTTCTTTGATCAGTTGTAGGGTACGAGGCTCTACAGTAAGATCGATCTGAGGTCAGGGTACCATCAGATTCAAGTAAAGGAAGATGATGTCCAGAAGACAGCCTTCAGGACTAGGTATGGGCACTATGAATTCCTAATCATGCCTTTTGGGGTGACAAATGCCCCGGCTGTTTTCATGAGTTTGATGAACAAGGTGTTCCAGCCATACTTGGATCAATTCGTCATAGTTTTCATTGACGATATACTCATCTACTCTCGGACCGAAGAAGATCATGTACGGCACTTGAGGACAGTACTTCAGATCCTCAGGGATCATCAGTTGTATGCAAAGCTTAGCAAGTACGAGTTCTGGTTGGACAGCGTGGTATTCCTAGGCCATGTCATATCTAGCCAAGGGATATCTGTGGATCCCAGGAAGATTGAAGCTGTGATGGAGTGGGCAGCACCCACTTCTGTACCTGAGATACGCAGTTTCCTTGGCTTAGCAGGTTATTACCGACGTTTTGTCGAGGGATTTTCTAAGATCGCTAAGCCATTGACACAGCTGACCCAGAAAGGAGTCCCATTCTTTTGGTCCGAAGCTTGTGAGGAAAGCTTCCAAGAATTGAAGCGTCGTTTGACGTCAGCGCCAGTGTTGGGGATTCCGTCGGAGGATAAGAGGTTTGCCTTGTACACGGACGCATCATTGCAGGGTTTGGGCTGTGTATTGATGCAAGACAGACAAGTGGTAGCCTATGCTTCGAGACAGTTGAAGCCTCACGAGACAAGATACCCAGTTCATGATCTGGAACTGGCGGCTATCATTTTCGCCTTAAAGATTTGGCGTCATATCTTTATGGTACTACGTTTACCATCCTTACTGACCATAAGAGCCTAAAGTTTCTATTCACTCAGGCTGAACTGATTATGCGTCAAAGAAGATGGATGGATTTGCTCAAGGATTATGACTGTGAGATTGAGTACCATCCGGGTAAAGCAAATTTGATAGCAGACGCCTTAAGTAGGAAGGTGAAGAGTATTGCTGAAGACGCTATGTGTTTATCAGCGATGATGACCTCTTACTGCCATCTGGTGTGGACACGTCGCCCGTGCGAGTGTCGACCTTATTGGCCGAGCCAGACGTATTTGAGGCTATCAGGAAAGCCCAGAGGTTAGATGATGAAGTTCAGAGATGGTCGTCGATAGTACTTCGAGGTCAGCCAACAAAGTTTAGAGTGGCTGAAGATGATTCATTAAGACTGGGCAACCGATGGGTAGTCCCAGATACACCAGAGTTACGTAAAGGAATATTGGAGCGAGCTCACAGTAGTCGGTTCAGTATTCACCAAGGAGGAAGAAAGATGTACAAGGACCTGAGTGGTCAATTCTGGTGGAGACGCATGAAGCGTGATGTGATCAGTTTTGTCAAGAGATGTTTGATCTGCCAACAAGTAAAGGCAGAAAGGCAGAGGCCTGGTGGCGAGCTGAAGAGCTTGGAGGTACCTAAGTGGAAGTGGGATCATATATCTATGGACTTCGTGATCCACTTGCCAAGGTCGGCCTCTGGATTTGATGCGATCTGGGTGATTGTGGATAGGCTGACGAAGGTGGCTCATTTCATCCCTTACAGTATGACTTTGACGTATCTAAAAATGGCCCAAGTATATGTACGGGATGTAGTGAGGTTGCATGGGATTCCAGTCTCGATCGTGTCTGACAGAGACCCAAGGTTTACTTCCCATTTCTGGGAAGGTCTCCAGACAGCTTTGGGCACCGAGGTGAAACTGAGTACAGCTTATCACCCTCAGACTGATGGCCAAATGGAGCGTACTATACAGACGCTCGAAGATATGCTGAGGGCATGTGTTTTGGAGTTTGATACTCCGTGGCAAGAATCTATACCACTGGTAGAGTTCTCATACAATAACAGCTATCAGGCGAGCATTCAAATGGCCCCTTTTGAAGCTCTTTACGGACGACGATGTAGGTCACCGCTGTATTGGGAGGACTTGACGAGTAAAGCGGTCGGAGGACCGGATATGATTAAGGACATGGAGGAAAAGATTAAGATGATACGCTTAAAGATGAAAGCGGCTCAAGATAGGCAAGCAGCCTATGCAAATAAGCGGCGACGGCCGCTAGAATTTCAAGTAGGAGACAAGGTCTTCTTGAAAATCTCACCCTTCAGGGGTGTTGTTCGTTTTGGTATGCGGGGGAAGTTATCCCCGAGGTATGTTGGACCGTATGAGGTATTACAGCGTATCGGCACTTTGGCTTACCGATTGGCTCTACCGCCGTCTTTATCTGGGATTCATGATGTTTTCCATGTTTCTATGCTACGGAAGTATGAGCCAGACCCGTCTCATGTTTTACAGCCTACTGAAGTGCAGTTAGACTCAGATGTATCCTACGTTGAACGACCGGTCAGAATTCTGGATCGTGAGGATCGCAGACTACGAAGTAAAGTTATACCGATGGTCAAAGTTCAGTGGGATCGTCGGGGTGTCGAGGAGGCTACGTGGGAGACGGAGCGTCATATGATGCAGCATTACCCGGAACTATTTTCTGGTATGATTTATGTTTAGTTTCTTTGGGTAAGTGCATGCGATTTCGAGGACGAAATCTTGTAAGTAGGGGAGTAATGTGATGCCCCGAAATTAATTAATTGCAATCAAGGCATTAATTATGTTTATATGATGAATCATGTGTTGATAGATTTATGTGTTGGGTATTAAGATGTTAACATGATTTAATTGTGTTGATTTTTAAATATGAGGAGTTTAGAGCAATGTTGTATAATGCTTTTACCAAGTAGAGTATTTTTATACATCATGTTAAGTTTGGGGTACAATTTTTTAATTAAGTTAAGACAACCCCTTTTAATCCCTTACCCACCACTTTAACCCCTCTATACCTTTCACTTTATTAAAAATCCCCAAAATCACTTCCCAACCCCAAACCCTCCCATTTTCGAGTTCCACCAAAAGAGGAGAAGAAAAGTTCCACAAAAACCTTGTTTGTGTGATCTTTGCTAGGATTTGGAGCCTACAAGAGGTATGGAACCATTCCTATAAGTTTTATGACGTTTGGTGTTGAAATGAGTTAAGTTTTTGATGTTTTATGTGGGTTTGTTTGGGTATGTGTTGTTTATGATTGGGGTATGATTTTTGAAGTGTTTTAAGTGGGTTTTAGTGGGTTATGATGTTATTGTTATTATTGGAAAGTTTGGTGTTGAAAGGTATGAAGATGAGCTTGCAAAATGCACATGGAAATGGAGAAATCGCGGCCACTGTAAATGGCGATCGATCGCTACAAAAGCAGCGATCGATCGCCGAGAGGCAGTACGCGAAGATGAGCTCAGGCGATCAATCGCCTCAAATGGCGCGATCGATAGCCAACGTCCAGTAGCCAAATAAGCATCAGGCGATCGATCGCCTCATTTTGAGCGATCGATCGCCGCTAAGTGAAAAATCAGGCGATCGATCGCCTCATTTTGAGCGATCGATCGCCACTGTTCAAAAGATGAAAAATGTCGATTTTTGTTGAATTTTTGGTATTGGGCTATTGTTTAGCTTCTAATATCAATTTGTATGGTTATGTAGAACCGTCCCAGGTACCCACGACTTCAAGGAGATAAAGTTCTACGATTTCTCCTTCTTTTGGAATTAAGGTACGTAAGAGACGTACGAGCATCGGACGGTAAACCATACCCTTACATATTATGATGATGTTTACGATGATGATGTTTATTATAATGCTTATGATGATGTTTATGATGAAGATGTTTATGATGATGTTTACGATGATAATGGTTATGATGATATTTATGATGATGTTACGATGATGATGTTTATGATGATGTTTATGATGAGGTTATGATGATGATGCTTATGATGATGCTTATGATGATGTTTATGATGATGATGTTTATGATGACGTCTATGATGACGAAGTTTATGATAAGGTCATACGACGTGTATGATTGGGTAAGACGCCCATGTGGTAAGATGCCACCCAAAGTATGTGAGTGGGTAAGATGCCCCGTGGTAAGATGCCACGCAATGTTTATGATATGGTAAGACGCCATATGAATGGGTAAGATGCCCACGTGGTAAGATGACACACGATGATTATGATATGGTAAGATGCCATACAATGGGGTAAGACGCCCTAATACATGAATAAGAGTCAGGGATAACAAAGGAAGTCGAAGGACGACCAATAACCTTTACTTAACTAGGATGTTATGCATTACTGTATGCTTTTGATATAATGTTAAGTAAATATGTACATGCTCACGATGTGTTATCCCTGTAGGTACACTTTTGGACCGAGGGCCTAGGGTCGGGTTGAGGAGGTGAGCTAAAGGAAGCAAGATGAATGTAGGATGCAGGATTTTGATAGTCTCTACTCTAGGAGTAGTGTAAATCTATAGCTTTAACATTCATTAATGAGAATGTAATTAAATAGCTTTTGGAAATTTTATTTTGGCCTGTAATCTCCTTAGCTCAAGCTACAACCGGAACCCTTAAGAGGTTATAAATGCATGTTCTATCCAATTTATGTGTACTAAATGATATTAAGGTAGGAAGACCCTACAGGTATCTAGCAACACATCGATGCTACCCAAATTACGAGAATGTCAATGACTCGACATAACCTTTAGAACTTGTGATAATATTAATCATGTAACTTAATCCCTTTGTCCTTTGTGTTTAGATTGAACACGAGTCATGGAATAGTCATACTCGTATATCCAATCTTTATTTCTTGATCCCCAAGTAGAACTAGAATAAACGAATAAGCTCGATATCTCATAACGACTCATTCGAGCATGGCCATGCATTTTAGTTCTCACTTGATCAAGGGCCAAACACATCTCCTGTTATATAGGAGGGACAAATCCTATCTCGATCAGTCAACATCCCTCTACATAATTCGTAGTGTATCCAATAGTCGCCTTTATAGATTACCGTGTTACGGGTAACGTTTGACGATATCAAGATACATAACTCCTTATGTTGGGATCTCTGATGATCACAAGTCGTAAGGATTACATACATTATTATCACTATGAGAATTGCATATGACGATCATATAACTATCCATGTTGCATTCTCATGGTGGGTCTGTCCAGTACATCGTTCTCTAACATGTACCCATATGTTGATTTGATATCTCATATCAATGAACAATTCATCGATCAACACATACTAGTCTCTACGTATTATCATTATCCCTTTCATGATAATACTTGACTAGGGACATCTTTAAGAATAATACAATATTATTCTAAGGACATTAACATATATATTAATTCACAATGCACAGTTAAAAGAATAATATATAATAATGAATTGCCATTCATAAAACCATAAACATTGTATGTCTTAAACAATCATCTAATGACTTGTCTTAGGGCATATCCCAACATATTTGTGGGGCTATTAGTATTTCGGGGTATTTTTGCTATAAATACCAGTTGAACCCGAGATTTAATTTTTTAAAAGGCATTTCTCCTCCAGCCCGTCACTCTCTCCCGTCTGCCCCATTCCCGATTTCCCTCGACCCCGCCGCTTCCAGCAGTGCACCTGCCGTCGTCCGGCCGCCATCCGGCGTGTCCGGAACGCCGTTAGCTTCGTCTCGTCCAGGCGCAGCTTTCCCCACCGGTAATTCGATGTTTAGTCGCGATTTGCGTTCGGATTTTTGCAGAAAGCGCAGATGCCCAATTTCTAGGGTTCTTCGATTTTGAGCGTTTTCCTTCCGATTTTCGATTGGGTAACCTCCCTTACCCCTTTTTCGTCATTCTCATGTAATTCCATGCCTTTTTGTGATTTATTGGTTCGAATTAAATTCCTAATTTTCGTGAGGGTTTAGGTTCGAATTTGGGGGTTTTGGCGGGGGGTGGTGATTCTTGTTGTTTATCGATTATTGCATATTTTAGATGATTTATGGTGCTTGGTTGGGTTCGAATTGTGATGATAGGGTTCGAAAAATTGAAGGGTGTTCTTGAACAATTTTCGATAATGTCTCATTCGATTTCCCTCCTGCATGTGCCCTGCCCCGGGTCTTTTAAATGGTAAATTATCGTGTGTTGACAATATTTTGCATAAAGGTTATGGGTGTGCTTGAGCATGGGTTGCATGTTCGTAAATAATTGTGAATTATTTATCGTGTTAGCACATCATTCCTCGGGGCATGGAACTCGAGCAAGGTTTCGCTCGGACTACGGAGATTTAAGGTACGTGCGACGTACGAGCATTACTTTATATTAGAGCATTTGTGAAATGCATAATGCATTTTGATTTCATTAGATGGTTGTGCGTATAGTTACATATATATGTGTTGATATAGCTATGGAACGACCAAATCTTGATATCGCCGCCACAAGCGTGCGTGATATTAGAGTAGTGTAACCTTATGAGATATATGGGGTACTGGATGTATATGACCATTGTAGGGCATTGAGATGCCTAAGAATGATCGTGGAATCATGTATTCATTATAAGACATTTGAGATGTCTAAGTATAATGGAGAATTGGTAAAACAAATGCTAGGCATTTGAACTATCTGTGATTGATAGCGAAGTTGAGAAATCAGTATTTGATATTGAGATATCTATATTTGCATGTATAATGAATTTGGAATCACAATTTATTGATATTCGAGAATTAGGCATGCGATGAGTTAATCAATGTGTTGATTTACTGATTTTTGAGATTTGATGAGTTTGGTGATTGTGAGAACATGGACAGTACACGGAATCCCGGATGAGGACGTTTCCATCCAGGGAGTATCATTTAAAATTCATTAGTATTTACTTTTGTTGTAAATTATGAATTTCATTATTGTGATTATGGGATTTTGTGTATTGGTATGCTCACCCCGTTGGGGGCTGTCTCTGTTGGGGCAGGTGAACAGGTACGTCGATGGCTTTGGAGCTGAGCTCAAGCTGTTGATTGGATGTACTCCCAGGATCGTGGTACCAGGGCTTGATGGAGCACGGTATCGTATAGAGTACTTATATACACCCGAGGGTTATATACACATTCATGATGCTCGCATGTGAGCAAGGTTATACTTGTATATGGGTTGTATATAAAGGCATGAGCCTTTCTCTCTTTCATTCTATGTTGCATGCAATTAAGGGTAGAATTGCTAAATGATATGAGAGTCATTGGTGTATTATGTGGGGGTTGAAACCCACTTTTGTTGTCTTATGTGTGGTGTCTTCCCTGGCTGGGAATTTACTTAGTGTTGTTGTATTCTGTTGAGCATTGTGTCTTCCCTGGCCGGGAATTATATTATGTGTTGTGCTTTTATTTCGGGATAGCTCAATTTATGGGGAGACTCTGCCCAAATTTTTATAGAAGTCCACAATGTAAAAAGTGGCATAATGGGGATGGTAATGAGCGAACTCTATGAGTCTATTTGTTGGTAGAGATGATCTTATAACGTTGAATATTAAAGAAATTTTGTAATTGCCATTCAATGTTAAAGCATCATCTGAGTTTCCTGATTGATTTGTATAGAAGCATGTGCCACACATAGTTGTTAATACACTAATCAAGGGTTAAGGGCTAGGGGTCCTTACAGATAGGTAATCTTCTTCTCCTCTCTTTTGGCTTCATTTTGATTGTGGTTTTGTGTTGTTTGGTTGGGCTTTGGGTTGGTTATAGAATTTGGGGATTTTTGTTAAAAATCCAATTGGAGTTTTTAGTGTTTCAAATGGTCTTAAATGGTGTTATGGAGGTGTTGAGGAAGTTGGGGATGTTGGTTTTGAGTTTGGACACCAAAAACATCATTAAAGCTCGAGTTTTCCAGAAAATCGCAGTCCGCGATCGATCTTGGCGAGGCGCCGATCGATCGCGAAAAGCTACTGGAAAAATAAGGAAGATGTACAGTGCGCCGATCGATCGGTAACTCTCACCGATCGATCGCGAGGGTGTCACCGATCGATCGCGAGATGTGGCGATCGATCGCGCCCTTTTATTTTTCGGGCAGTAGGTATTGCCGATCGATCGCAAGGTTGTGGCGATCGATCGCGGCACTGTTCACCTACATGTTTTTTTTCGAAAATGTTGGAAATGTTGGGATTTTGGAACCGAGGTCTAAAGGGCCGACTTCCGGAGTGTTGTTCACATTCCAATGGGAATGTTAGACTTTTAAAATGGTTTGGTTGGAGCCAAGTTTATTAAACGGAATTTTTGGTTGGGTTTTTGGCAATCTATTAAACTTGTAAATGGTTTATTTTGGGTATTATGCATGCTTAGCCGGGGGACTTCTATTTTGGTAATCGTCATGGATTGACGATGGGTTTCGAGGTTACAAACGTGCGTGGGCACGTGATCGCATGCTTATTCTTGATTGTGAGTTGTTTATGTGTTTTAGCACATATTTCTCGAGGTATGGAACTCAAGCAAGGTTCGGCTTGGACTATGGAGACTTAAGGTACGTATAACGTACGAGCATAGCCCTTTATTTTTAAATGCAATTGTTGAGTGCATGACACGCTGTATTGCAATCAATGTATATGAAAATGTCTGATACATGGTTTTAGCAATAAACGGATATTAACGGATATTGAAATACATGGCTAATGGTAATTGCTACAAATTGATGTATATGCATTGGGAATTGCAGGGTGCCGCTTTTGAGCGAGCAATGATTAAATGTGGTTTCCTTTGAGCGAACATCGGTTGTGACGCCACTGCTGTTGAGCATGCGTGAGACTGAAATGCCGCTATTGTAGAGCGAGCAATTAAATAGAACTATGAAACCATAAAAGAGATATATGGAATATTTGTGATCATTGTTGAATGATTTGATGTTATTGTTATAATGTCGGTATGTGGCAAGTGAATTCGCTAATCAATGTAATGATTAACTGGCACTCGAGAATTTGACGGTTTCAGTTATTTTGAGAACAGGGACAGTACATGGGATCCCGGATGAGGATGATGCCATCCAGGGAGTATCTCTTATATTTCATAGCATTTACATATTGTAAATTATGAATTGAATTATTGTGATTATGGGATTTGGGATATTGGTATGCTCACCCCGTGTGGGGGCTGTCTCTGTTGGGGCAGGTGGTACAGGTGTTGCAGCAGCTTTGGAGTTGAGCTCGGGCTGTTGATTTGAAGTACTTCCAGGATTGAGGTACCAGAGCTGATTGAATAAGTACACAGATCCAGTGTTGAGATCGAACTGTGCTTGGGAGGTGCTTCAAGGAATGAAGTATCAGTCATGGTATCTGGTAGACTATCCTTATACACTAGATACACGCTCATTCATTGGGTGCTCTCATGTGAGTACATTTTACGTGTATATGGGATGTATAAATGGGCTACGGCTCTTCTCTGTTCATTCATGGTTTGCACGCAATTAGTTATGGAATTGCTAAATGAACAAAGAGGGTGCATGTTATATGAATAATCTTGGTTGGGGAATTTGAATATTATGTGGATTAAATGCAAGAAATTTTCTGGATAACATATGGTGTTGCACTTGCATATGGTTTTTCCCCCTGATAGTATGATTATATGCATTAATGGTATGGCTTAATACACTAATAACGGGTTAAGGGCACGGGGGTCCTTACAGGGTTCGTACGCCCAGCACTTGCATTTACACTAATAGCGTCACCCACTTCTATATTCGCTGCCATGCTGCAACACAAAGGTTAACAACAATACCCAAAAGCAGTTCATAAAGTACGTCGTTAGATAATTAAACATGTTAGCATATCATTTTCTACTTCATATGTAACATACATATAAAACATGTTTAAAAGTAAGCACCTAGCCAACTTATTGCTAAGGCTACCCTTCACTCTTTCCCGGGTTATCTAACCACTGCTCTGATACCACTAATGTAGGGCCTCACTACCCTAACAGTGTTATAGTGACATAAGAAGGACTAATCATGCATTAGATAACATCTTATGGTTCCGGTTGTTACATGAGCTAACAGGATTACAGGCCAAAATACAAAACTTAAAAAATAATTCATTACATTCCCAAAAGAATGGCAAAATTTAGATTTACACTACTCCTAGAGTAGATACTAGTCATAACTTGAATCCTATACATTCCTGTGTTCCTCGTAGCTCACTGCCTCAACCCGACCCTTAGTCCTTTAGTCCAAAAGTGTACCTACAGGGACAACACATCATGAGCATATACAATCTTACTTAACATCTTAAAAACATCGTAGTAAGTGCATGAAATATTGGTTAAGTAAATATGCTGGTTATTCATCAACTTCTTTTTGTTGTCCCTGATTCATATTCATGCATATGGGCATCTTACCCCGTGGCATCTTACCACATCATAATATCGTATGGCCTCTTACCATATGGGCATCTTACCACATAATAACATTGTATGGCCTCTTACCATATGGGCATCTTACCCCGTGGCATCTTACCACATAATAACATTGTATGGCCTCTTACCATATGGGCATCTTACCCCGTGGCATCTTACCACATAATCACATCGTATGGCCTCTTACCATATGGACATCTTACCCCGTGGCATCTTACCACATAATAAACATCGTATGGCATCTTACCATATGGGCATCTTAACCCGTGGCATCTTACCACATAATAAACATTGTATGGCATATTACCATATGGGCATCTTACCCCGTGGCATCTTACCACATAATAAACATCGTATCACATCATTATATAAACATCGTATAAACATCATCATTTCATCGTAAACATTCATGCGATAAATGCATAGTCATAGTGTAGAGATGTGTTTTACCATCCGATGCCCGTACGTCTCTTACGTACCTTTTTAAAAGAAGGAGGAGTCAACAGACTTTATCTCCTTGATTGAGCCGGTACCTGGGATGGTTCTACAAGACCACATAATAACATATTAGATGCCTCAATACCATCTCATACCATAAACTTAACAAAATAAATCATCATTTACTTTTCAACATTCTGCCTCTCTCGATCGATCGGCCCCAAGGTCTCGATCGATCGAGAAACTGTGCATAAACATTGCCCAAACACTCTGCCTCGATTGATCGATCAAAATATTTTACCGATCGATCGAGGAGCTTCACCGATCGATCGAGAAATCCTTCGATCGATCGGCACCTGAAATTCAAAAATGCCTTAAACTTTCTGCCTCGCTCGATCGATCGGTATAAAAATCTCGATCGATCGAGCACTCTGAAAATCGGGATTTCTCCAGATTTTCGAGGACCTCATTTCATATCATCAAATCTACTTCATAACACAACATAGTTGCTCAAACAAACATGTTACGAACTTCATAAAACTTCATGTAAGTACTTAAATCAAAGGTTTAACAAAACCTAAGCTAACATGCATCATAACATCATCAAAATCTTCAACCCCAACCAACTTATACAGAAAACAGAGCATGCTCTTCCTTGCCCAGATTTTCGAGCACATAGTTTCATAGCCAGAAATCTATCACATAAAACATGTAACATACTCGAACTAACATGCTAGTAGTTACATAATACTACCATGCAAGCACCCATACCAAGGTTTCACCCAAACCTATACTTAGCATGCATAAAATCATCCCACCCAAACCCAAACTCAACCAAAAACCCAGAAAACAGGGTACAAAGTCTTACCCTCCTTTTTCTCTTCTTTTGGTATGAATTATTGCACACCTTTTACCAAGGTTTTTCCTCCTCTCTCAGCAGCACTTTAGGACGTTTTTGATAGGGAAAAATGAGGGAAGGAGAAATATTGGAGGTGGAGTGGTGGGGAAGAGAAGGAGGTATGGGTTGAGGGGAAAGGGGTTGGCAAGTGGGGGTGGCTGATTGATTGGGGGGGGGGGTGGTGAGGTTGGGGTGCCATGTGGTGTTTAATTGTGTCCCGGTATTTAGTACGATGTATTAAAATATACTCACTCGATATTTTATAACTTTATTTAATTAATACATCCTTTAAAACACCCAACATGCTCCCCACATCATATCATCATAACATAATCATAGCCCCCAATTAAATGCACCACAACCCTCTTAAACATATCATAAATCATCATCATAGCACATAATTACATGACATTTCGGGGGTATTACATTACCATATCATATGCATCGTGTGGCATCTTACCACGTGGGCATCTTACCCGATCGTATGGCATCTTACCATATCATATGCATCGTATCATCTTTACTTATCATGACATCATTATCATAAACTTACTTATCATAATCATCATCATAAACATCATATCATCTTTACTTATCATAAACATCATCATCATAAACTTACTTATCAAAATCCCCTCCCTTTTACTAAACCATGGGGAGTGAGGCTTCGCCGATTTGCATAATTATAGTATAGAAGTATGGTTTACCGTCCGATGCCTGTACGCTTCTTATGTACCTCCCAAAAGTAGAGAAGTTGGAGAACTTTATCTCCTTGACGTTGTGGGTACCTGGGAATGTTCTACATAACCATACAAATCGATATTAGAAGCTAAACAATAGCCAAATACCAAAAATTCAACAAAAATAATCATTTTCCACTTTTTAAACAGCGGCGATCGATCGCTACTTGAGGCGATCGATCGCCTCACTTTTTGCCTTGCGGCGATCGATCGCTTCATTTGAGGCGATCGATCGCCTGCTACGCAAAATGGCTACTGGCCTTCGGCGATCGATCGCCTCATGTCAGGCGATCGATCGCCACCTGCTGGTGCGCGATTCTTCACCATTTTTGAGCATTTTTCAAGCTCCATCTTAAACCATTCGAACCAAAACTTTCCTACAACAACAACAACATCATAACCCACTAAAACCCACATAAAACACTTCAAAAATCATACCCCAAACATGTATAACATATACCCAAAACAAACCCACATAAATCACTTCAAAATCATCCCATTTCAAAACCAAACATCATAAAAACTTTAGGAAGGGTTCCATACCTCTTGAAGACTCCAAATCTTAACAAATATCACACAAACAAAAGTTTTGTGGAGCTTTCCTTCTCCTTCCTTGGTGAATTTCGAAAATGGGAGAAAGTGTAGGGTTTGAGAGTGATTTGGGGATTTAGAGGGAAAGGTAAAGTGAGTTGGGTAAAGGGGGGAAAGGTTATAAAGTTAATTAAAATTGTACCCCACCAATTAACATGATGTATAAAACACCCCAACATGGTATTTTAAAAGCATTTACAAAAATGCATTAAACTTCCACTAAATCATGCTTTCCTCATAATTGACAATCAATAAAATTAAATCATGTTAACACTTCATTACCCATCACATAAATCAATTACCAACATAATTCATCATATAACCATCATTAAAGCCAAAATTGTATATAATCAATTTCGGGGCATCACAAATTGTCTCCAAGGTATGTGGGACCGTATGAGATTTTACAGCGCATAGGTACCTTGGCTTACCGTTTGGCACTGCCACCGTCGTTGTCTGGTATTCACGACGTGTTTCATGTATCTATGCTGCGGAAGTATGAGCCGGACCTGTCGCATGTATTGCAGCCTTCTGAGGTTCAGTTGGATTCCGATGTATCCTATGAGGAACGGCCAGTCAGAATATTGGATAGGGCTGATCGCAGATTTCGGAACAAAGTGATACCGATGGTCAAGGTTCAGTGGGATCGCAGGGGTGTTGAGGAGGCCATGTGGGAGACGGAGCAGCATGTGGTGCAGCATTACCCGGAACTATTTTCTGGTATGTGATTTATGTTTAGTTTCGTGTTGGGGTAAGTGCATGCGATTCCGAGGTCGAAATCTTATAAGTAGGGGAGTATTGTGATATTCCCGAAATGATTAAGTGCAATTTGGGTATTAATTATGTTTACGTGATTAATTATGGTTATAATTGCTTTATATATTAGAATTAATTGCCATGTGGAAATGCTTAGTCACATGTGGGCGTGACCCAGTAGAGCATTTCGACGTACAGGGGCTGGCGATCGATCGCCCATTTTTGGCGATCGATCGCGAGCCAGCAGTAGGCTCCAGAAGCCTTTGGCGATCGATCTCCACTTTTGGGCGATCGATCGGTGTGGCTGGCAATCAATCGCGCCAAATGTGTCGATCGATCGCCGAAGGCCAAATTGGCGATCGATCGCCGAAGGCCAAATTTTTCAGCAACGGACAGTGTGATCTCGCGATCGATCGGGACATCTTAGCGATCGATCGCGAGGCACACAAAAGTGTGTTTTCGATTATTTTGTGGAATTTTTGGATATTGGACTATAATTGGCTTCTAATAATGTGATGTCCCCGAAATGATTAATTGCAATTAAGGCATTAATTATGTTTATGTGATTAATTATGTGGATAGTTGATTTACATGTTGAAATTAATTATCACGATGAAATGCTTAGTCACATGATAGGCATGACCCGGGGGGTTACGTTTCAAGGTGCATGTTATGCATGATAGAAAATGAGGTGCTAACATGATTTAATTGTGTTGATTGTTAATTATGAGGAAAGTATGGATTTAATGAAGTTGGTTGCATTTCTGTAAAATGCTTTTAAAATACCATGTTGGGGTATTTTATACATCATGTTAATTTTGGGTACAATTTAATTAACCCATATACCCCACTACACCCTCCTTTCCCCTCACTTTACCCTTTCCCTCAAAAATCCCCAATTCATTCCCAAAACCCTTCCCATTCCCCATTTTCGAAATCCTCCAAGGAAGGAGAAGGAAAGTTCCACAAAACTTGTGTTTGTGTGATTCTTGTCAAGATTTGGAGTCTTCAAGAGGTATGGAACCCTTCCTAAAGTTTTTATGAAGTTTGGATTTGAAATGGGATGATTTTGAAATGATTTATGTGGGTTTGGTTGGGTATGTGTTGTATGTTGTTGGGGTATGATTTTTGAAGTGTTTTATGTGGGGTTTAGTGGGTTATGATGTTGTTGATGTTGTAGGAAAGTTTGGTTTTGTAAGGTATGAGGATGAGCTCGAAAAATGTACAAAAATGGCGAAAAATCGCGCACCAGCAGGTGGCGATCGATCGCCTGAAATGAGGCGATCGATCGCCGATGGCCAGTAGCCATTTCACGTATCAGGCGATCGATCGCCTAAAATTAAGCGATCGATCGCCGCAAGGCAAAAGAGCGAGGCGATCGATCGCCTCAAGTAACGATCGATCGCCACTGTGTAAAACATGGAAAATGATGATTTTTGTTGAATTTTTGGTATTTGGCTATTGTTTAGCTTCTAATATCGATTTGTATGGTTGTGTGGAACCATCCCAGGTTCCAACAACATCGAGAAGATAGAGTTCTTCAATTTCTCCACTTTTGGAATTAAGGTACGTAAGAATCGTACGGGCATCGGACGGTAACACACTCCTAACTATGACTATGTATTGATTGCATAAGTATTTATGATGATGATGCTTACGATGATGATTATGATGATGATGCTTACGATGATGATTCTGATAAGTAAGCTTACGATGATGATGTTTATGATGATGATGTAAGGACCCTAATCCTTAAGTGCGGAATCAAGGCATAATAGAGCTAAAATAAACACATCAGAGTCTAAAAGAACATGTTGAGTCTATGAGCTTAAGCATTACATGCCAAATATAAGGACTACCAAATGGATTAATTACATTCCAATCAAAAGAATGTGTGCAACTATAGTTTTATACTACTCCTAGAGTAGATACTATCCAAAATAATCATGTCATTTCATCCTCAATAGAATGCTCGTCAAGCTCACCACCTCAACCCGTTCAAGCCCTTCTATCATGCCAAAAAGGTACCTACAAGGACAACCCCCCAAACATGAGCAATAATAATCATTCATATTCAACACAATATGAAGATAAAGCGTAAATGCATAATCATAATAAAACACTTCCTGTTTTCCCTATGCATTTTAAACGCTTCCCGTTTGGTTGTCCCTGTACCATAACTCATGAGTATAATCAATAGATTATTTTAAATGGTCTAAACATGTCATGAACATATACCATTTCATCAATACCAAATACTGATCACCAATCCCTAGTCTGTCCATCACAATGTATTTTAATGCCCCTCGCTTATTTACATATAGACGGCATAGGATAACCTCGCTTCAATGGACTGCGGGACTCCCACCCCTCGCCTCTCATTGAGCGGCAAATACCCTTTCCTCGTCCTATATGATAACCACGCTCAAATGTGACATGCGGCGCTCCCACCCCTCGCTTCACATTTAGCGGAACCAAACCAAATAGCGGCAAGCATTAAAATCATCAAGGGATGACCACGACTCATGGGATATGCACCAATAATCATATGCATCTATAAACGTCATGCATAACATGTATTTGCATCCACTATGCAATACCACATATATACTTGCATCCACAATGCATAAACAATAAGTATATAAGATACATGTACCGTTGGGGTGCCCGTACGTCCACTACGTACCTTTCCAAAAGTGGAATATGGCAGGACTTCAATTCCTTGGCTGTGTTGCCACCTGGGTTGGTTCTACATATTCACAAATACCAATATTAGAATCCAATAATAGTCCAATACCAAAAATCCCACAAAAATAACCAAAAACACCATTTTTGGTGTCTCGCGATCGATCGCCATCAAGCCCCGATCGATCGCGAGACCTCACTGTCTCGGGCAACAAAATTGAACAATCCGCGATCGATCGCGGAGCTAGCGCCGATCGATCGCGGCCTCGCCGATCGATCGCGTCCATCTCGCGATCGATCGCTGAAGCTCTCTGCCTTAGCACTGCTGCTCGCGATCGATCGCGAGAAAAACGCCGATCGATCGCCGAGCTCTGGGCATGCGGGGTTTGGGCACTATTCACCCATCTTCAACCCCAACTCATACATACCTACATACACCAACATTAACCAAACCCAATAACTCAAAACCAACAATAAACATCCACATAAACTCATATATTTAACATCCAACCAAAATAATACAAAAACCACAACAACCCAACACAAACCCATTTTAAAACCCTTCAAAATCAACCCAAACTTAAACAAAACCTTACAAAATTTACAATGAGGCATCCATACCTCTTGGGGACCTCAAATCACCCAATAATCTCCACAAAATAAGATTTTGCAAGAACTTCTTTTCACCCTTGAGCTCAAGCTCGAAAATGTGAAGGGGTAGGGTTTGTGGATTTGATTTTGGTAAAGTGAAAGTGATTTGGATGAGGTGGGGTTGGGTATAAAAGTGTTGGGTTTAATTAAAATACATACCAACAATTCCATGGTGTATAAAACACCCCAATATGATATTTTTCAAAGCATTTACTCAAAATGCACCAAATACCAATTAAACACATGATTTCTAATCAATTGCTACCAATGGCAAATAAATCATGCTTCCAATAATATTTACCCAACATGCACCACATGCACCCTGAAATGCAACGCTGGGTCACCCTATCCACATGACCATGCATTTCCATAAGGTAAATAAATTCCAACACATAAATAATTACCACATAATTAATCATATAAGCACAATTATTGCCCAAATGCAATTTACCATTTCGGGGATGTCACAATACTCCCCTACTTATAAGATTTCGTCCTCGAAATCACATGCACTTACCCCAAAAGAAACTAAACATAAACTCATACCGGAGAATAGTTCCGGGTAGTGCTGCACCATATGCCGCTCCGTCTCCCACGTAGCCTCCTCGACACCCCTGCGATCCCACTGAACCTTGATCATAGGTATCACTTTGTTCCGAAGTCTACGGTCTGCTCGATCCAGAATCCTGACAGGCCGTTCCAAATAAGATATATCGGACTCTAACTGAACTTCGGAAGGCTGTAAAACATGCGACGGATCCGGACTCATATTTCCGCAGCATCGATACATGAAACACATCATGTATACCAGATAAAGAAGGCGGCAAGGCCAGTCGGTAAGCTAAGGTGCCAATGCGCTGCAAAATCTCGTACGGTCAAACATACCTCGGAGACAGTTTCCCGCGCATGCCAAATCGTACAACGCCTCTAAAAGGCGAGATCTTCAAAAAGACCTTATCTCCCAACTGAAATTCCAACGGTCTCCGCCGTTTATTCGCATAAGCTGCCTGTCTGTCCTGGGCCGCTTTCATTTTCTGCCTTATTGTCTTTATCTTCTCTTCCATCTCCCGAATCAATTCCGGTCCTCCGACCGATTTGCGGTCCAAATCATCCCAACACAAGGGTGATCTACACCGTCTGCCATAAAGAGCTTCAAACGGAGCCATCTGAATACTCGCCTGGTAGCTATTGTTATACGAAAACTCTACCAAAGGCACTGAATCCTGCCAAGAGGCATCGAACTCCAAAACACAAGCTCTCAGCATGTCCTCGAGCGTCTGAATAGTGCGCTCGGTCTGGCCATCCGTCTGAGGATGATAAGCAGTACTCAATCTGACTTCAGTTCCCAAAGCTGACTGAAGGCCTTCCCAGAAATGAGATGTGAATCGCGGATCTCGATCTGACACTATGGAAACGGGGATCCCATGTAATCTCACCTACATCTCTAATATACAACTGCGCCATCCTCAAAAAGGTGAACGTCATGCTATAGGGGATAAAATGAGCCACCTTGGTCAATCTGTCCACAATCACCCAAATAGCATCGAAGCCTGAAGCACTCCTCGGCAAATGAGTCACGAAGTCCATGGTAATGTGCTCCCACTTCCACTTCGGTATCTCCAAGCTTCTCAACTCGCCGCCAGGTCTCTGTCTCTCTGCCTTAACCTGCTGGCAGATCAAACATCTCTTTACAAAAGCGACGACATCTGATTTCATCCTTTTCCACCAAAAGTGACCACGCAGATCTCTGTACATCTTCTTCCCGCCTGGGTGGATGCTAAGTCTGCTACTGTGAGCTCGCTCCAAGATCCCTTTACGCAACTCCGGCGTACTCGGAACCACCCATCGGTCACCCAATCTCAAAGACCCGTCATCGGCCACTCTGAACTTCGTTGGCTGACCAAGATGTACTAAAGATAACCACCTCTGAAACCTCATCATCTGATCTCTGAGCTCTCCTGATGTTCTCGTAGATATCTGGCTCAGCTAACAAGGTCGATACAGACACAGGTGATGCATCAATGTCAAAATCGTAGCCCAAATGGCAATAGGAGGTCATCATAGCAGACAAATGAATGACGTCCTCAGCAGAACTCCTCACTTTCCGGCTCAAAGCGTCATGCTGTCAAATTGGCTTTCCCCGGATGGTACTCTATCTCGCAGTCATAGTCCTTGAGTAGGTCTATCCACCTCCTCTGCCTCATGTTCAGCTCTGCCTGAGTGAATAAAAACTTGAGGCTCTTGTGATCCGTGTAGATGGTAAACGAAGTACCATATAAATAATGCCTCCAGATCTTCAGGGCGAAGATGATAGCCGCCAATTCCAAGTCATGAACTGGATATCTGGTCTCATGCGGCTTCAACTGCCTCGATGCATAAGCTACCACATGCTTATCTTGCATCAGAACACACCCAAGGCCCTGAAGTGATGCGTCAGTATACAGAACAAATCTGGAGTTCTCCGTCGCCGTCGTCAACCGGTGCTTTAACTCTTGGAAGCTCTCCTCACAAGCTTCTGACCAAAAGAAAGGCACTCCCTTCTGAGTCAACTGTGTCAACGGTTTGGCAATTTTAGCAAAGCCCTCGACAAAGCGTCGATAATACCGGCCAAACCAAGAAAACTCCGGATCTCAGGCACAGAAGTGGGGGCAGCCCACTCCATCACAGCTTCAATCTTCTTGGGATCTACAGATATCCCTCTGCTCGATATGACATGCCCCAGAAACACTACACTGCTCAGCCAAAATTCACACTCACTGAGCTTAGCATACAACTGATGCTCTCTGAGAATCTGAAGCACTGTCCTCAAGTGTTTCACATGCTCCTCCTCACTCCGGGAGTAGATAAGAATATCGTCAATAAACACAATGACGAACTGATCAAGATACTGCTGAAACACTCTGTTCAGATGACTCATAAAGACTGCTGGAGCATTCGTCACGCCGAACGGCATCACTAAGAACTCATAATGTCCATATCGGGTCCGGAACGCTGTCTTCTGGACATCTTCCTCTCTGACCCGAATCTGATGATACCCGGATCTCAAATCAATCTTGCTATACACCCTGGTACCTTGCAACTGATCAAACAGATCGTCGATCCTTGGAAGAGGATACTTGTTCTTCACTGTTGCCTTATTCAGTTGCCGGTAATCGATACACAACCGCATCGAACTGTCCTTCTTTTTCACAAAGAGAACTGGTGCGCCCCATGGCGACACGCTCGGGCGTATATATCCCTTGTCCAAGAGATCCTGCAACTGTTCTTTCAACTCTCTCAACTCGGCCGGTGCCATCCTATAAGGTGCACGAGAGATAGCGGATGTCCCTGGCAACAGCTCGATCCCAAACTCAACTTCCCTAGCCGGTGGGAATCCTGGGATCTCTTCTGGGAATACATCAGCGAACTCTGCCACTACTGGCACATCCTCAACTCTTAGTTCCTTACTCTTCCCAGACGTGTCCACGGCATAGATAAGATAGCCCGTGTGTCCACGTTCCAACAACTGAGTCATCTTGATCGCTGAAATCAACGGAATCTTCGCACGAGAACCGTTGCCATAGAAGGTCCACTGACTGCCCAGCTCAGGTCTGAACTTCACTGTCCTCTGTCGGCAATCTACCACTGCCTGATATATGTTCAGAACATCAATACCCAAGATGCAGTCGAAGTCTGACATTCCCAATACGATCAAGTCTGCCTTCAACTCGTTGTCCTCAAAATAAATGAGGCAGTCTTCCATAAACTGATCAGCAACAACATTCCTTCCAGTGGGTGTCGAGACAAGGAGAGGCGTGGGTAAAGAAGACGTGCGCATATGGTGTCTTTCCACAAAACCCACCGATACAAAAGAATGGGAGGCACCTGTATCGATCAAAATAAAAGCAGGGTACGTAAATAAATGACACGTACCGGCGATCACCTCCTCTGGGGCTGCCTGGGCCTGCTCCCTGGTCAGTGCATACACCTGCCCCTGGGGTGGTCCTACTGTCTGACCTCCCGATGGTCGAGGCCCAAACTGCTGCCTCTGCTGCACTGTCTTATCCTCAAACCTCGGCCTGCTGCCCTGATACTCTGACTGTCCTCCCCGTGTGGGGCAATACCGAGCAATGTGGCCCATCTTGCCACAGACATAACATGCAGGACACTTGTTTGAAGAATGTGGCCCTCCACAATTATTGCACCTCGGCTCTCCCGGCCTATCCCCTTGTGAAGATCCTCTATTGGCTGACCAATTGCCCTTCTTGTTATCCTGCTTCTGACCAAAGTGTTTCTTTCCACCATACCGTGAAGATGAAGAGGCACCACGGGGTTTAAATGGCTCACCCCGAGGCCTCAAACTATCATTGGTCGCCTCTGTCGCGGTACTGGTGGTGGCATAGCGTAAGCTCCCACTCCTAGCTCGACAAGCTCCGCTCTTGTGAGAGCATCGTCAAAGGAAGTCGGGTTATTAGTGATAACCCGGTCATAGAGCTCCGGTCGCAATCCTTTCATAAAATTCCCCATCTTAGCGTGCCCACTGGTGGCAATGTGGGGAACGTACCTCAGCAATGAAGAGTACCGCGTGGCATAGTCTGCCACTGTCATGTTCCCCTGCCTCAGACTTGTGAACTCGTCCTCCTTTGTCTATCTTGCTGCTGCGGAGAAGTATCGGTTCAAAAACCTAGTCCTGAAGAGTGTCCAGTCAATCACAGCACCCAGTGCTCTCATTTCCATTACTGTGCTCCTCCACCACATCAGAGGTTTCTTGGCTAATTGAAACTCCGCTAGCCTCAGCCAAGCTGTCACGGCACAAGGAGCCGACACAAAGATCTGCTCCAGTCTTTCCAACCACTCTTCAGCCTCTTCTCCGGACTCTGTCCCCTCAAACCGGGGCGGATGATAAGATAGAAATTGCGTCAAGCTAATCTCACCCGGCAGCAATAACTGAACCACTGGTTCCATTCCCACAGCCGGTGGAGGTAGAGGGTTTGTCTGTCCAACACTAGCATTCATGCTCCCCATATCACCGACTTCTTCATTAGCAGCCATGCTGTAAAATGTTAACAACAATTCCAAAGCAATACATGATATACCGTTAGATAACAGGAGTGATATAAGCATGTTAGTATAACAGAATATACCAAATATGCACCACATGCATAAACATGCTTCAAATGTAAGCACCTAGCCTATCATGCTAAGGCTACCCTTCACTCGTTCCCGGGTTCTCTAACCACTGCTCTGATACCACTAATGTAAGGACCCTAATCCTTAAGTGCGGAATCAAGGCATAATAGAGCTAAAATAAACACATCAGAGTCTAAAAGAACATGTTGAGTCTATGAGCTTAAGCATTACATGCAAAAAATAAGGACTACCAAATGGATTAATTACATTCCAATCAAAAGAATGTGTGCAACTATAGTTTTATACTACTCCTAGAGTAGATACTATCCAAAATAATCCTGTCCTTTCATCCTCAATAGAATGCTCGTCAAGCTCACCACCTCAACCCGTTCAAGCCCTTCTATCATGCCAAAAAGGTACCTACAAGGACAACCCCCCAACATGAGCAATAATAATCATTCATATTCAACACAATATGAAGATAAAGCGTAAATGCATAATCATAATAAAACACTTCCTGTTTTCCCTATGCATTTCAAACGCTTCCCGTTTGGTTGTCCCTGTACCATAACTCATGAGTATAATCAATAGATTATTTTAAATGGTCTAAACATGTCATGAACATATACCATTTCATCAATACCAAATACTGATCACCAATCCCTAGTCTGTCCATCACAATGTATTTTAATGCCCCTCGCTTATTTACATATAGACGGCATAGGATAACCTCGCTTCAATGGACTGCGGGACTCCCACCCCTCGCCTCTCATTGAGCGGTAAATACCCTTTCCTCGTCCTATATGATAACCACGCTCAAATGTGACATGCGGCGCTCCCACCCCTCGCTTCACATTTAGCGGAACCAAACCAAATAGCGGCAAGCATTAAAATCATCAAGGGATGACCACGACTCATGGGATATGCACCAATAATCATATGCATCTATAAACGTCATGCATAACATGTATTTGCATCCACTATGCAATACCACATATATACTTGCATCCACAATGCATAAACAATAAGTATATAAGATACATGTACCGTTGGGGTGCCCGTACGTCCACTACGTACCTTTCCAAAAGTGGAATATGATAGGACTTCAATTCCTTGGCTGTGTTGCCACCTGGGTTGGTTCTACATATTCACAAATACCAATATTAGAATCCAATAATAGTCCAATATCAAAAATCCCACAAAAATAACCAAAAACACCATTTTTGGTGTCTCGCGATCGATCGCCATCAAGCCCCGATCGATCGCGAGACCTCACTGTCTCGGGCAACAAAATTGAACAATCCGCGATCGATCGCGGAGCTAGCGCCGATCGATCGCGGCCTCGCCGATCGATCGCGTCCATCTCGCGATCGATCGCTGAAGCTCTCTGCCTCAGCACTGCTGCTCGCGATCGATCGCGAGAAAAACGCCGATCGATCGCCGAGCTCTGGGCATGCGGGGTTTGGGCACTATTCACCCATCTTCAACCCCAACTCATACATACCCACATACACCAACATTAACCAAACCCAATAACTCAAAACCAACAATAAACATCCACATAAACTCATATATTTAACATCCAACCAAAATAATACCAAAACCACAACAACCCAACACAAACCCATTTTAAAACCCTTCAAAATCAACCCAAACTTAAACAAAACCTTACAAAATTTACAATGAGGCATCCATACCTCTTGGGGACCTCAAATCACCCAATAATCTCCACAAAATAAGATTTTGCAAGAACTTCTTTTCACCCTTGAGCTCAAGCTCGAAAATGTGAAGGGGTAGGGTTTGTGGATTTGATTTTGGTAAAGTGAAAGTGATTTGGATGAGGTGGGGTTGGGTATAAAAGTGTTGGGTTTAATTAAAATACATACCAACAATTCCATGGTGTATAAAACACCCCCATATGATATTTTTCAAAGCATTTACTCAAAATGCACCAAATACCAATTAAACACATGATTTCTAATCAATTGCTACCAATGGCAAATAAATCATGCTTCCAATAATATTTACCCAACATGCACCACATGCACCCTGAAATGCAACCCCGGGTCACCCTATCCACATGACCATGCATTTCCATAAGGTAAATAAATTCCAACACATAAATAATTACCACATAATTAATCATATAAGCACAATTATTGCCCAAATGCAATTTACCATTTCGGGGATGTCACAGATGATGCTTACGATGATGATTATGATGATGATGCTTACGATGATGATTATGATGATGATGCTTACGATGATGATTATGATAAGTAAGTTTATGATGATGATGTTTATGATGATGATGCTTACGATGATGATTATGATAAGTAAGTTTATGATGATGATGTTTATGATGATGATGCTTACGATGATGATTATGATAAGTAAGTTTATGATGATGATGTTTATGATGATGATGTTTACGATGATGATTATGATAAGTAAGTTTATGATGATGATGTATATGATGATGATGTTTATGATGATGATTGTGATAAGTAAGTTTATAATAATGTTATACGATGTTTATAAAAGGGTAAGATGCCCATATGGTAAGATGCCCATATGGTAAGATGCCATACAATGTTATAATGTGGTAAGATGCCACGGGGTAAGATGCCCATATGGTAAGAGGCCATACGATGTTATTATGTGGTAAGATGCCACGGGGTAAGATGCCCATATGGTAAGATGCCATACGATGTCATTATGTGGTAAGATGCCACGGGGTAAGATGCCCATATGGTAAGAGGCCATACGATGTTATTGTGTGGTAAGATACCACGGGGTAAGATGCCCATATGCATGAAGGTAAATCAGGGTTAACAAGAAGAAGTTAACGAATAACCAGCAAGTTACTTAACCAAGACTTCGTACATTTACTGTTGTATTTTGTTATGATGCTTAAATGATGATGATGTTATAAGATGACGACGTTATAAGATGATGAAGTTATAAGATGATGATGCTATAAGATGATGATATAAGATGATAATGATTATATGATGATGATGTTATAAATGATGATATGTATAAGATGATAATGCTTATATGATGATGATGCTATAAGATGATGCTATAAGATGATAATGCTTATATGATGATGATGTTATAAATGATGATATGTATAAGATGATAATTCTTACATGATGATGATGCTGTAAGATGACGATATTTATAAGACGACGATTTTAATCATTCATGTCAAGAATTAATGATTATATGCATGGCTATGAAACAGGGACAACCAAAGAGGGTTAATGCAATTAACCAGGAAGTATACGTTACCAATTATTTTCATGCATTTATTTATATGCCATTGCCTTATGATGTTAAGTAACGATATACATGCTCATGATGGGTTGTTCCTGTAGGTACACTTTTGGACCGAAGGGCTAAGGGTCGGGTTGAGGAAGTGAGCTAAAAGGAGCATGAAAGAAGATAGGATACAGGACTTTTGGGTAGTTTCTACTCTAGGAGTAGTATAATACTATCGCTTTAACATTCATTATTGAGAATGTAATGAGTTAAGTTTTGAAATTTCATTGTTGGCCTGAAATCTTTTTAGCTCAAAGCTACAATCAGAACCCTAAGACGTTATTAATGCTTGTTTAGTCCATAAATTGTGTATTAAGATGATGTTAAGGTAGGAAGACCCTACATTAGTGGTATCAGAGCAGTGGTTAGATAACCCGGGAATGAGTGAAGGGTAGCCTTAGCAATAAGTTGGCTAGGTGCTTACTTGTAAACATGTTGTGTGCATATGTTACATAAGAAGTATAGGATGCTATGCTAACATGTTTTATTTATCTAACGAGGATTATATGAACTGCTTTTGGGTATTGTTGTTAACCCTTGTCCTGCAGTATGGCAGAAAATGCTGAAGTAAGTGATGCGATTTCATATGCACTTCTCCGTCGCCCATGCCTCTTGTAGTCTCGACACCCGCTGGAAGAAGTTTGACGACTGATCAGATTGTCTATGATGACCTCATTTGTTTTGAGGGTAACGAGCTGAGGACAGACTTGATTGTTCTGGGAATGCCAGACTTCGAATGCATTGTGGGCATCGAGGTGCTGAACAAGTATCATGCAGTTGTGGACTACAGACAAAGACTGTCTGATTCAGGTCTGATATGAGGGTCCAATGGACATCTTATGGGGATGGTTCCTGTTCAAGGATTCCGTTACCATCTGCTGTCAAGATGGCATAGTTATTGGAACGAGACCATAAAGGATATCTCATCTATACTGTTGATATTACTGAAAAGAGGAAAGAGTTAAAGGTTGAGGATGTGCCCGTAGTGGCGGTGTTTCCTGATGTATCTCCGGAAGAGATTCCCGGATTCCCACCGATGAGAGAGGTCGAGTTTGGGATTAAGTTGCTACCAGGGACGTCTACCATTTCTCGTGCCCCGTATAGGATGGCACCAACGGAGCTAAAGGAGTTAAATGTTCAGTTGCAGGAGCTCCTTGACAAGGGCTATATACGTCTTAGCGTATCGCCCTGGGGTGCACCAGTTTTATTTGTTAAGAAGAAAGATGGTTCAATGCGGATGTGCATCGATTTAAGACAACTGAACAAAGCCATGATGAAGAATAAGTATCCGCTTTCGGGGATTGATGATTTGTTTGATCATCTGCAGAGTACGAGGCTCTACAGTAAGATCAATCTGAGGTCGGAGTATCATCAGATTTGAGTTCGAGAGGATGATGTACAGAAGACAGCTTCCAGGACTAGATATGGGCACTACGGATTCTTAGTCATGCCTTTTGGGGTGACGAATACCCTAGCTGTTTTATGAGCCTGATGAACAGAGTGCCCCAACCATGTTTGGATCAGTTCGTCTTTTCATTGACGATGTGCTTATATACTCTCGGACTGAAGAGGAACACGTAAAGCACTTGAGAACAATACTCCAGATCCTTAGGGATTACCAGACCCCTGACACAGCTGACTCAGAAAGGAGTGACGTTCTATTGGTCCGAAGCTTGTGATGAAAGCTTCCAAGAATTGAATAAGAGGGTTGCCGTGTACACGAATGCATCACTGCAGGGTTTGGACTGTGTGTTGATGCAAGTTAAGCAGGTGGTGGCTTATGCATCGAGGCGGTTGAAACCACATGAGGCTAGGTACCCAGTCCATGATTTGGAGCTGGCAGTCATTAGTTTTGCCTCGAAGATTTGGAAGCACTATTTGCATGGTACGTCGTTTACCATTTACACGGACCATAAGAGCCTGGAGTTTTGTTCACACAGGCTGAGATGAATATGCGACAAAGAAGATGGATGTCATGAATTTATCAGCTATGATGAGCTCTTGTTGCCATTTTGGCTATGATTTTGATGTGGACACGTCGCCGGTGCGAGTGTCGACCTTGTTGGCGGAGCCAGACTTATTTGAGGCTATTAGGAAAGCCCGGAGGTCAGATGATGAGGTTCAGAGGTGGTCGTTTTTAGTACTTCGAGGACAGCCACCAAAGTTCAGAATGGCAGAAAATGATTCCTTGAGGCTGGGCAACCGATGGGTAGTCCCAGATACGCCGGAGTTGCTTAAAGAAATATCGGAACGGGCTCATAGTAGTCGGTTCAATATCCACCCAGGAGGAAGGAAAATGTATAAGGACCTAAGTGGTCAGTTCTGGTGGAGACGCATGAAGCACGATGTGATCGCTTTCGTTAAAAGATGTTTGATCTGCCAACAGGTAAAGGCAGAAAGGCAGAGGCCTAGGTGGCGAGCTGAAGAGCTTGAAGGTACCTAAGTGGAAGTGGAGGCATATCATTATGGACTTTGTGACCCACTTACCAAGGACGGCCTCTGGATTTGATGCGATCTGGGTGATCGTGGATAGGCTAATGAATGTAGCTCACTTCATCCCCTACTGTATGACTTTTGCGTACTTAAAGATGACCCAATTATATGTGCGGGATGTGGTGAGGTTGCATGGGGTTCCAGTCTTGATTGTGTCTGACAGAGACCCAAGGTTTACCCCACATTTCTCGGAGGGTCTTCTGACAGCTTTGGGCACAGAAGTGATACTGAGTACAGCTTATCACCCTCAGTCAGACGGCCAGACAGAGCGTACCCTCCAGACGCTCGAGGACATGTCGAGGGCATGTGTGTAGGAGTTTGATACTCCGTGGCAGGATTCAGTGCCAATGATGGAGTTCTCCTATATTAACAGCTATCAGACGAGCATTCAAATAACTCCTTTTGAAGCTCTTTACGGACGATGAGGTAGGTCACCGCTGTATTGGGAGGACTTGACTAGTAAAGCGGTCGGAGGACCGGATATGATTAAGGATATGTAAGACAAGATTAAGTTGATACGCCAAAAGATGAAGGCGACCCAGGATAGGCAAGCAGCCTATGCCAACAAGCGACGACGACCGCTAGAATTCCAAGTAGGAGACAGGGTCTTCTTGAAAATCTCACCCTTCAGGGGTGTAGTTCGTCTTGGTATGCGGGGGAAGTTATCCCCGAGGTATGTTGGTCCATATGAAGTATTGCAGCGTATCGGTACTTTGGCCTACCGTTTGGCTCTACCGCCGTCTTTATCTGGGATTCATGATGTTTTTCACGTTTCTATGTTGCGGAAATATGAGCCAGACCCGTCGCATATTTTACAGCCTACTGAAGTGCAGTTGGATTCAGATGTATCCTACGTTGAACGACCGGTCAGAATTCTGGATCGTGAGGATTGCAGATTACGAAGTCAAGTTATACCGATGGTCAAAGTTCAGTGGGATCGTCGGGGTGTCGAGGAGGCTACGTGAGAGACGGAGCGGCATATGGTACAACACTACCCGGAACTATTCTCTAGTATGTGATTTATGTTTAGTTTCTTTTGGGGTAAGTGCATGTGATTTCGAGGACGAAATCTTATAAGTAGGGGAGTAATGTGATGTCCCCGAAATGATTAATTGCAATTAAGGCATTAATTATGTTTATGTGATTAATTATGTGGATAGTTGATTTACATGTTGAAATTAATTATCACGATGAAATGCTTAGTCACATGATAGGCATGACCCGGGGGGTTACGTTTCAAGGTGCATGTTATGCATGATAGAAAATGAGGTGTTAACATGATTTAATTGTGTTGATTGTTAATTATGAGGAAAGTATGGATTTAATAAAGTTGGTTGCATTTCTGTAAAATGCTTTTAAAATACCATGTTGGGGTATTTTATACATCATGTTAATTTTGGGTACAATTTAATTAACCCATATACCCCACTACACCCTCCTTTCCCCTCACTTTACCCTTTCCCTCAAAAATCCCCAATTCATTCCCAAAACCCTTCCCATTCCCCATTTTCGAAATCCTCCAAGGAAGGAGAAGGAAAGTTCCACAAAACTTGTGTTTGTGTGATTCTTGTCAAGATTTGGAGTCTTCAAGAGGTATGGAACCCTTCCTAAAGTTTTTATGAAGTTTGGATTTGAAATGGGATGATTTTGAAATGATTTATGTGGGTTTGGTTGGGTATGTGTTGTATGTTGTTGGGGTATGATTTTTGAAGTGTTTTATGTGGGGTTTAGTGGGTTATGATGTTGTAGGAAAGTTTGGTTTTGTAAGGTATGAGGATGAGCTCAAAAAATGTACAAAAATGGCGAAAAATCGCGCACCAGCAGGTGGCGATCGATCGCCTGAAATGAGGCGATCGATCGCCGATGGCGAGTAGCCATTTCACGTATCAGGCGATCGATCGCCTAAAATTAAGCGATCGATCGCCGCAAGGCAAAAGAGCGAGGCGATCGATCGCCTCAAGTAGCGATCGATCGCCACTGTGTAAAACATGGAAAATGATGATTTTTGTTGAATTTTTGGTATTTGGCTATTGTTTAGCTTCTAATATCGATTTGTATGGTTGTGTGGAACTATCCCAGGTGCCAACAACATCGAGAAGATAGAGTTCTTCAATTTCTCCACTTTTGGAATTAAGGTACGTAAGAAGCGTACGGGCATCGGACGGTAACACACTCCTAACTATGACTATGTATTGATTGCATAAGTATTTATGATGATGATGCTTACGATGATGATTATGATGATGATGCTTACGATGATGATTATGATAAGTAAGCTTACGATGATGATGTTTATGATGATGATGCTTACGATGATGATTATGATGATGATGCTTACGATGATGATTATGATAAGTAAGTTTATGATGATGATGTTTATGATGATGATGCTTACGATGATGATTATGATAAGTAAGTTTATGATGATGATGTTTATGATGATGATGCTTACGATGATGATTATGATAAGTAAGTTTATGATGATGATGTTTATGATGATGATGTTTACGATGATGATTATGATAAGTAAGTTTATGATGATGATGTATATGATGATGATGTTTATGATGATGATTGTGATAAGTAAGTTTATAATAATGTTATACGATGTTTATAAAAGGGTAAGATGCCCATATGGTAAGATGCCATACAATGTTATAATGTGGTAAGATGCCCATATGGTAAGATGTCATACAATGTTATAATGTGGTAGGATGCCACGGGGTAAGATGCCCATATGGTAAGAGGTCATACGATGTTATTATGTGGTAAGATGCCACGGGGTAAGATGCCCATATGGTAAGATGCCATACGATGTTATTATGTGGTAAGATGCCACGGGGTAAGATGCCCATATGGTAAGAGGCCATACGATGTTATTGTGTGGTAAGATACCACGGGGTAAGATGCCCATATGCATGAAGGTAAATCAGGGTTAACAAGAAGAAGTTAACGAATAACCAGCAAGTTACTTAACCAAGACTTCGTACATTTACTGTTGTATTTTGTTATGATGCTTAAATGATGATGATGTTATAAGATGACGACGTTATAAGATGATGAAGTTATAAGATGATGATGCTATAAGATGATGATATAAGATGATAATGCTTATATGATGATGATGTTATAAATGATGATATGTATAAGATGATAATGCTTATATGATGATGATGCTATAAGATGATGATATAAGATGATAATGCTTATATGATGATGATGTTATAAATGATGATATGTATAAGATGATAATGCTTATATGATGATGATGCTGTAAGATGACGATATTTATAAGACGACGATTTTAATCATTCATGTCAGGAATTAATGATTATATGCATGGCTATGAAACAGGGACAACCAAAGAGGGTTAATGCAATTAACCAGGAAGTATACGTTACCAATTATTTTCATGCATTTATTTATATGCCATTGCCTTATGATGTTAAGTAACGATATACATGCTCATGATGGGTTGTTCCTGTAGGTACACTTTTGGACCGAAGGGCTAAGGGTCGGGTTGAGGAAGTGAGCTAAAAGGAGCATGAAAGAAGGTAGGATACAGGACTTTTGGGTAGTTTCTACTCTAGGAGTAGTATAATACTATCGCTTTAACATTCAGTATTGAGAATGTAATGAGTTAAGTTTTGAAATTTCATTGTTGGCCTGAAATCTTTTTAGCTCAAAGCTACAATCGGAACCCTAAGACGTTATTAATGCTTGTTTAGTCCATAAATTGTGTATTAAGATGATGTTAAGGTAGGAAGACCCTACAAATATTGATTTGTATGGTTGTGTAGAACCATCCCAGGTACCAACAACGTCAAGGAGATAAAGCTATACAACTTCTCCACTTTTGAGACTAAGGTACGTAGTGAGACGTACGGGCATAGGACGGTAAAATGTGTTACACCTTTGATTATGTATATCGTGGATAGTGAATCCTTACATGTGATGGTATATGTGAAATGATATTGATATATTGTGAAATGGAATCAACTGTTGTGTTTGTTTATTGTGGTAGAATTGATGAATGTTCGGGTAGCCTTTATCTCCGAGCTAGGGAGGTACTTGCCGCTGTCATATGAAGCGATGGTAGTATGATATTTGCCACTGTCATGTCTAAGCGATGTAACATGCCGCTGTCATTGTCGAAGCGAGAGATATCATATGATGCCGCTATATGTCGAAGCGAGGGGTCCTAAAATTCCGCTGTTGTATTGTGACCGGAACAGTCACAATTCTAGTGATTAATGTGGAATATTGTGGTTATAACTGGAACGTGGTATCGATCATTATATTGTGAACTAATGATTTGTGCATGAGTTTATGAAACAGGAACAACCATGAAATGTGATAATGTGGTAAACCAAGGAGCATATGTACTAATCGTCTCATGCTCTTATTTATTTCATTATGTTGGATTGTGTTAAATGGTGATGTGTAAGCTCACGGTGAATTGTTCCTGTAGGTACACTTTTGGACCAAAGGGCTAAGGGTCGGGTTGAGGCTGTGAGCTAAAAGAGGCATGAAAGGAGATAGGATACAGGAATTTTTGGATAGTCTCTACTCTAGGAGTAGTATAATTCTATCGCTCTAACATTCATTATTGAGAATGTAATTAATTAGCTTTTGAAGTTTTATTTTGGCCTGTAATCTTATTAAGCTCACGTAACAACCGGAACCCTAAGATGTCTTTAATGCATGATTAGCCCAATTTATGTCTTGATTACTCTGTTAAGGTAGAGAGGCCTTACAAGATTCCTTAGTTCAGATTCCACGAACAATGCCCTCTCCATGAGTATGTCAAATTTGGTATCCATGAGAGGTGCTACTTTGAGCCTGATGCACGAAGGCCTTGTGGTCGCGCTTATCGTGTACGCCCAAATTAACCCCACTCAATCCTCAAGATTGATAACAATAATGTAGTAGCGTGAGTAGGGATCGATCCCACGAGGAGGTGTGAATCTTTGTGTTAATGAAAATCAAAACAAAAGAATAATAAAGGATGGGGCTGTGAGGTTGAATTATACTAATGAAAATTAAAAACAAAGATTAACTAATGAAAGCGATTCTTGGTATCGGTCGACTCTACCTTGGATATTATCATCTATTTCATCGATTCACAAAAGACTCAATTTTACTTGAATATTCATCAATTGGAAATCTAATTCCTCCCTCACCTTATTCATAGTCAATTAGTCCAAGCGTTCTAATTTAACTTTCACCAATCAATCAATCTCTATATGCATATTCAAGATTAAAATCATGACATCATTCAAAACTAGTGAGCGATGAATCTAAACAACATAAACACAAGCGGTTTATATAATTTAGTCAATGGTTTTCTCTAAGAATTTAATAACACCAACAGCAGGCAATTATCGATCTTAGTTGCTTCTTGAATTAGATTACTCAAACAATCTCTTATTTGATATCCAATTAGCAATAGATTATATGCAAGTTACTAGGTTGTCAATCCAATAAAAAAACATCAATCATATCAACAAAATCAGAAAAACAATGAATTCAATAAAATCGATCAACAAAAGCGTATGAATCTCCCCAAGATAAGTAAATCCAAGGTTTTGTCTTCCTCAACCAAGAATTAAGACTAGCTACACATAATTAAAACAAAACTATAAATAAAAACAAGGGAAAGAAAACTAATCCGATCTCCGCTCGTCGAAGTGTCAATCCCGCCTTCGCTTCGATCTTCGTAGCCGTTCTTCAACAAAATTGAAAAGAAAATATAAAACTAGTCTAAAATTATTCTACCCTAACTATCTAGATGTTTTTAGGTCTGATTTTCGTGCATATATGTATAGGGAGGCTGATGGAGTAGGTTAGAATCCATGTGGGAAGGAAAGAAATCAAGTTTTTACACTTTCCAAAAGTCTTCTGGCGTAAATACGCGTAGAATGGCGTAGCTACGCCTACAGATGCCGTAGCGTTGGCGTAATTACGCCTAATAATGGCGTAATTATGCCTGTCATCAATTTTTCTGGCGAGTTTTGTATTTTGGCCGTAACATTCTCGTCCGAACTCCGAATTCAATGAATCAGCTGTCCACGCGAAGTTAACTTAAAGTTCTACAACTTTTATATGGACCACATTTCCAAAACATGGCTCTAACATATATCAATTGGAGGAGAAAGGAGCAACATGTGTCTTGGATTCTGCTTTTTCCTCTTTTCTTCAACTTTATTGCTTTTTTCATCATTTTAGCTTGATTTCTTCACCTTTCCCTACATTTACACAAATATACGATTAGGTAGCATATGTATCAATTTATCCATCAAATACCAAATCGTAGACGATTAAGCGCAATAGATGTGTCTATTTCTAGTCACATCAAACACCCCCATACTTAATCTTTACTCGACCTCGAGTAAATAAGACAAAACTAAAATCTTTTTGCTTGGCTCATAGCATCAAAACAAACTAACTTGTCCTCACTTTTATGCCTCAACAATTATAAACATGCATAGTAATGAAAGGCGGTGAAAAATTAATAATGGAACAAGTTCAATCTCTAAATAATTCGTACCCAACAAAGTAGTGAACGTGTGTGGGTGGTCATAAACAAGTGTCATATGCAATTATAGATCCAAAGATGCAAATCCACAATAGTTCAAGTCATACACTAACACAATTATAAGCTCACTTGCACACCATTCTCCACTATCTTAGCCACTTTTCAAACACGAATCAAGTAGGTCTTTATTAGCTTGTAGCTTGGCCTAGGTATTGGCTTATGAAAGAAAGGAAAAAGATATATCAAACAAGAGAGTATGATGATATGCACACTAAAAGCTTCTCTTCTTGCATGAATTTTTCAACTTTGTTCTTTTTCACAAGGTTTATTTCAACACTTTTCTTCTTTTGTGCCTTGGCTCTCCTTGGAGTCATATTTTTCTCAAATTCCTCAAGGCATTCCTTTTCTTTCATGTATTTCATTCTTTTGATAATAAAGTTCACAAATATACTTCAATGATTCCCATGTGCATTTGAATGAAATACATCATACTCCGTTAAAAGGTATGGATTGAAATCATATTTAGGCTAAAAGGGTAGGATGATAAGCTAGTCAATGAATGTTGAATGGGGGTCTTTAGTATGCTTAGCATACTACCATTCTTTTACATTAAGGCTCAAAAAGGGTACTAGAGATTGATTTTATTTACATGGTAGGCTTGAAAGGCTCAAATGCATCAAAGATTGCCTATATCACTTTCATGTTTGCAAGTAGTCTAGACATACGCCTCAAAGAGCATGTAGTTAAGTTCTAGCATGTATTAGAGACTTCTTAAGACTATTACAAAGTTCACACAATCTTCACTAAGCTATGCACACTTCACAAGCCATGACAATAATGTGCTCAAAATATTCAACTACTAAGTTAAAGTAAACTTTGCATTAGAGTTCAAAGTGTTCCAAGGTTAACAATTCACCGATGTTCAAAAGCATGCATGATATCAATTAGGTTTCATCATGGGCTAGTGATTCTAAGCATGTGTTCATTACAAGCTATGAGCTCAAAATTTTCAAATTTTTCGATTTTTTTTGTATTTTTGTAATAGAAAAGCAATAACAAGCCACTAATCCCTCCCCCATACTTAAATCTTACATTGTCCCCAATGTAAGGAAAAAATACAAGAGAAGAGAAAAGTCTAACTAAAAAAATAATAAAAAAATAAAAGGGAGAAAGGAAACTAACTCCCCTTGGGTCGCCTCCCAAGCAGCGCTTCTGTTTAACGTCAGTGGCCCGACGCCAGTCCTCTCGCTTAAGGCGATGCCTATTCGCCTTGCACCTCTTGGAGGGTTTTTGTCTTTTCACTATGTCGCCTTCCTCCAAAGAAGTCAGTTGAGGTCGATTAAGATCTACCTCATGGCATCCTTTAATTTGTTGTCCCCTATGCTCGCCTTTGGGAATCTCATTCTGGTGAGATTCCTTGCCATCCACCTCGGCCTTTGTTTGTTCTTCAAGTATTGATGGCTTCAGTACCATTGTTTCTAGAGTTTCTACCTCTTTGCCACTATCCAAGGTGATGTTGTCTTCGAAAAAATAGTCCCACGGATTCAGTTCATCACAATACTCTTTCGCCGACTCCTCTACCACAGCACATGATTCATCTATGTATTCAACAAAGCTCCCACTGGGAAACATACCTTGCGGAGTTGTAGGATGTACAAACTCATTTTCTTATATTGGCACATGTGTCTCCTCTTCTAGCTCGGGTGGCATCAGTACCACCTTCTCCATAGTCTCATCTTCGTCATCACTCCATGATTCGAATGCAATCATGGTCTCCTTTTGTGCTGCTATCCGATCGGCCGATCTTATTAGTTGCTCCATCTGGTTACCCAAATTCTGAGTGCTAGCCCTGAATTCCTATTGAAATTGCAAAGTACTATCATTAAGTGTTGAAACAAGATCCTCTAAAGACTCACCAGGGGTATGGTATTAAGGTTGTTGCGGCCATGGCGGATATTGCGGTATGTATGGCGGTAGAGTGCTTTGCATGTAGGGTGGAGGTGGGCTCATCCATTGATTGTCATAGTTGAGATTGGGATGATCACTCCAACTTGAGTTGTATGCACTTTGTCCAATCCCTACGCCAAGTTGTTGCACAAGATACTCCAACTCGTCTAGCCGCCTATAGTCCTCCATGAAAAGTTCCGATTTTTTAGAAATCAACCTGTAAGCACGAACAAACAAGAGTAGCGGTGGGGGGAAAGAAAGAAAGAAAAAGAAAGAGAAAGGAAAAAAAAACAGAAAATATTAACACAAAAATATACAACGCCTCCCCGGCAACGGCGCCAAAATTTGGTCGCGCTTATCGTGTACGCCCAAATTAACCCCACTCAATCCTCAAGATTGATAACAATAATGTAGTAGCGTGAGTAGAGATCGATCCCACGAGGAGGTGTGAATCTTTGTGTTAATGAAAATCAAAACAAAAGAATAATAAAGGATGGGGCTGTGAGGTTGAATTATACTAATGAAAATTAAAAACAAAGATTAACTAATGAAAGCGATTCTTGGTATCGGTCGACTCTACCTTGGATATTATCATCTATTTCATCGATTCACAAAAGACTCAATTTTACTTGAATATTCATCAATTGGAAATCTAATTCCTCCCTCACCTTATTCATAGTCAATTAGTCCAAGCGTTCTAATTTAACTTTCACCAATCAATCAATCTCTATATGCATATTCAAGATTAAAATCATGACATCATTCAAAACTAGTGAGCGATGAATCTAAACAACATAAACACAAGCGGTTTATATAATTTAGTCAATGGTTTTCTCTAAGAATTTAATAACACCAACAGCAGGCAATTATCGATCTTAGTTGCTTCTTGAATTAGATTACTCAAACAATCTCTTATTTGATATCCAATTAGCAATAGATTATATGCAAGTTACTAGGTTGTCAATCCAATAAAAAAACATCAATCATATCAACAAAATCAGAAAAACAATGAATTCAATAAAATCGATCAACAAAAGCGTATGAATCTCCCCAAGATAAATAAATCCAAGGTTTTGTCTTCCTCAACCAAGAATTAAGACTAGCTACACATAATTAAAACAAAACTATAAATAAAAACAAGGGAAAGAAAACTAATCCGATCTCCGCTCGTCGAAGTGTCAATCCCGCCTTCGCTTCGATCTTCGTAGCCGTTCTTCAACAAAATTGAAAAGAAAATATAAAACTAGTCTAAAATTATTCTACCCTAACTATCTAGATGTTTTTGGGTCTGATTTTCGTGCATATATGTATAGGGAGGCTGATGGAGTAGGTTAGAATCCATGTGGGAAGGAAAGAAATCAAGTTTTTACACTTTCCAAAAGTCTTCTGGCGTAAATACGCGTAGAATGGCGTAGCTACGCCTACAGATGCCGTAGCGTTGGCGTAATTACGCCTAATAATGGCATAATTATGCCTGTCATCAATTTTTCTGGCGAGTTTTGTATTTTGGCCGTAACATTCTCGTCCGAACTCCGAATTCAATGAATCAGCTGTCCACGCGAAGATAACTTAAAGTTCTACAACTTTTATATGGACCACATTTCCAAAACATGGCTCTAACATATAGCAATTGGAGGAGAAAGGAGCAACATGTGTCTTGGATTCTGCTTTTTCCTCTTTTCTTCAACTTTATTGCTTTTTTCATCATTTTAGCTTGATTTCTTCACATTTCCCTACATTTACACAAATATACGATTAGGTAGCATATGTATCAATTTATCCATCAAAATATACGATTAAGCGCAATAGATGTGTCTATTTCTAGTCACATCAAACACCCCCATACTTAATCTTTACTCGACCTCGAGTAAATAAGACAAAACTAAAATCTTTTTGCTTGGCTCATAGCATCAAAACAAACTAATTTGTCCTCACTTTTATGCCTCAACAATTATAAACATGCATAGTAATGAAAGGCGGTGAAAAATTAATAATGGAACAAGTTCAATCTCTAAATAATTCGTACCCAACAAAGTAGTGAACGTGTGTGGGTGGTCATAAACAAGTGTCATATGCAATTATAGATCCAAAGATGCAAATCCACAATAGTTCAAGTCATATACTAACACAATTATAAGCTCACTTGCACACCATTCTCCACTATCTTAGCCACTTTTCAAACACGAATCAAGTAGGTCTTTATTAGCTTGTAGCTTGGCCTAGGTATTGGCTTATGAAAGAAAGGAAAAAGATATATCAAACAAGGGAGTATGATGATATGCACACTAAAAGCTTCTCTTCTTGCATGAATTTTTCAACTTTGTTCTTTTTCACAAGGTTTATTTCAACACTTTTCTTCTTTTGTGCCTTGGCTCTCCTTGGAGTCATATTTTTCTCAAATTCCTCAAGGCATTCCTTTTCTTTCATGTATTTCATTCTTTTGATAATAAAGTTCACAAATATACTTCAATGATTCCCAAGTGCATTTGAATGAAATACATCATACTCCGTTAAAAGGTATGGATTGAAATCATATTTAGGCTAAAAGGGTAGGATGATAAGCTAGTCAATGAATGTTGAATGGGGGTCTTTAGTATGCTTAGCATACTACCATTCTTTTACATTAAGGCTCAAAAAGGGTACTAGAGATTGATTTTATTTACATGGTAGGCTTGAAAGGCTCAAACGCATCAAAGATTGCCTATATCACTTTCATGTTTGCAAGTAGTCTAGACATACGCCTCAAAGAGCATGTAGTTAAGTTCTAGCATGTATTAGAGACTTCTTAAGACTATTACAAAGTTCACACAATCTTCACTAAGCTATGCACACTTCACAAGCCATGACAATAATGTGCTCAAAATATTCAACTACTAAGTTAAAGTAAACTTTGCATTAGAGTTCAAAGTGTTCCAAGGTTAACAATTCACCGATGTTCAAAAGCATGCATGATATCAATTAGGTTTCATCATGGGCTAGTGATTCTAAGCATGTGTTCATTACAAGCTATGAGCTCAAAATTTTCAAATTGTTCGATTTTTTTGTATTTTTGTAATAGAAAAGCAATAACAAGCCACTAATCCCTCCCCCATACTTAAATCTTACATTGTCCCCAATGTAAGGAAAAAATACAAGAGAAGAGAAAAGTCTAACTAAAAAAAATAATAAAAAAATAAAAGGGAGAAAGGAAACTAACTCCCCTTGGGTCGCCTCCCAAGCAGCGCTTCTGTTTAACGTCGGTGGCCCGACGCCAGTCCTCTCGCTTAAGGCGATGCTTATTCGCCTTGCACCTCTTGGAGGGTTTTTGTCTTTTCACTATGTCGCCTTCCTCCAAAGAAGTCAGTTGAGGTCGATTAAGATCTACCTCATGGCATCCTTTAATTTGTTGTCCCCTATGCTCGCCTTTGGGAATCTCATTCTGGTGAGATTCCTTGCCATCCACCTCGGCCTTTGTTTATTCTTCAAGTATTGATGGATTCAGTACCATTGTTTCTAGAGTTTCTACCTCTTTGCCACTATCCAAGGTGATGTTGTCTTCGAAAAAATAGTCCCACGGATTCAGTTCATCACAATACTCTTTCGCCGACTCCTCTGCCACAGCACATGATTCATCTATGTATTCAACAAAGCTCCCACTGGGAAACATACCTTGCGGAGTTGTAGGATGTACAAACTCATTTTCTTCTATTGGCACATGTGTCTCCTCTTCTAGCTCGGGTGGCATCAGTACCACCTTCTCCATAGTCTCATCTTCTTCATCACTCCATGATTCGAATGCAATCATGGTCTCCTTTTGTGCTGCTATCCGATCGGCCGATCTTATTAGTTGCTCCATCTGGTTACCCAAATTCTGAGTGCTAGCCCTGAATTCCTATTGAAATTGCAAAGTACTATCATTAAGTGTTGAAACAAGATCCTCTAAAGACTCACCAGGGGTATGGTATTGAGGTTGTTGTGGCCATGGCGGATATTGCGGTATGTATGGCGGTAGAGTGCTTTGCATGTAGGGTGGAGGTGGGCTCATCCATTGATTGTCATAGTTGAGATTGGGATGATCACTCCAACTTGAGTTGTATGCACTTTGTCCAATCCCTACGCCAAGTTGTTGCACAAGATACTCCAACTCGTCTAGCCGCCTATAGTCCTCCATGAAAAGTTCCGATTTTTTAGAAATCAACCTGTAAGCACGAACAAACAAGAGTAGCGGTGGGGGGAAAGAAAAAAGAAAAAGAAAGAGAAAGGAAAAAAAAAACAGAAAATATTAACACAAAAATATACAACGCCTCCCCGGCAACGGCGCCAAAATTTGGTCGCGCTTATCGTGTACGCCCAAATTAACCCCACTCAATCCTCAAGATTGATAACAATAATGTAGTAGCGTGAGTAGGGATCGATCCCACAAGGAGGTGTGAATCTTTGTGTTAATGAAAATCAAAACAAAAGAATAATAAAGGATGGGGCTGTGAGGTTGAATTATACTAATGAAAATTAAAAACAAAGATTAACTAATGAAAGCGATTCTTGGTATCGGTCGACTCTACCTTGGATATTATCATCTATTTCATCGATTCACAAAAGACTCAATTTTACTTGAATATTCATCAATTGGAAATCTAATTCCTCCCTCACCTTATTCATAGTCAATTAGTCCAAGCGTTCTAATTTAACTTTCACCAATCAATCAATCTCTATATGCATATTCAAGATTAAAATCATGACATCATTCAAAACTAGTGAGCGATGAATCTAAACAACATAAACACAAGCGGTTTATATAATTTAGTCAATGGTTTTCTCTAAGAATTTAATAACACCAACAGCAGGCAATTATCGATCTTAGTTGCTTCTTGAATTAGATTACTCAAACAATCTCTTATTTGATATCCAATTAGCAATAGATTATATGCAAGTTACTAGGTTGTCAATCCAATAAACAAACATCAATCATATCAACAAAATCAGAAAAACAATGAATTCAATAAAATCGATCAACAAAAGCGTATGAATCTCCCCAAGATAAATAAATCCAAGGTTTTGTCTTCCTCAACCAAGAATTAAGACTAGATACACATAATTAAAACAAAACTATAAATAAAAACAAGGGAAAGAAAACAAATCCGATCTCCGCTCGTCGAAGTGTCAATCCCGCCTTCGCTTCGATCTTCGTAGCCGTTCTGCAACAAAATTGAAAAGAAAATATAAAACTAGTCTAAAATCATTCTACCCTAACTATCTAGATGTTTTTAGGTCTGATTTTCGTGCATATATGTATAGGGAGGCTGATGGAGTAGGTTAGAATCCATGTGGGAAGGAAAGAAATCAAGTTTTTACACTTTCCAAAAGTCTTCTGGCGTAAATACGCGTAGAATGGCGTAGCTACGCCTACAGATGCCGTAGCGTTGGCGTAATTACGCCTAATAATGGCATAATTACGCCTGTCATCAATTTTTCTGGCGAGTTTTGTATTTTGGCCGTAACTTTCTCGTCCGAACTCCGAATTCAATGAATCAGCTGTCCACGCAAAGATAACTCAAAGTTCTACAACTTTTATATGGACCACATTTCCAAAACATGGCTCTGACATATAGCAATTGGAGGAGAAAGGAGCAACATGTGTCTTGGATTCTGCTTTTTCCTCTTTTCTTCAACTTTATTGCTTCTTTCATCATTTTAGCTTGATTTCTTCACATTTCCCTACATTTACACAAATATACGATTAGGTAGCATATGTATCAATTTATCCATCAAAATATACCAAATCGTAGACGATTAAGCGCAATAGTTGTGTCTATTTCTAGTCACATCACCTTGTCTGAACCGTGTAATCTTTCTATTCTCCGATTGCAGATATAGAGGACAGAATCTGCCCAGCCCTTGGAACTTCCTCAGATATTCCAGCACAGTCATATTCTCGGTGTAAGACCCCATAATCTCACACAACAACTAATGCTAAATGACGAAGAAAAATTTAAAATTTCCTTAACATCATTATAATAATATGCCAGTTCTCAAAATCCACATGAAGTTTAGTTAAAAAGAAACGAGTGTTCAAGACTTTACTTTGAGCATCGGGGAAAGTATTATACAACTTGTACAATAAAACAAAATGCTACTTAAAACAAATGACTAGTAGCTCCATAAGTCTTCTGATACTCCCTAAGCATAACACTCGATCATTCCCAAGTTCTTCAAAAATCTACCCCAAAAAGATGAACCTACAGGACAACATCCACACAGGGCGAGCACATCCATTAAATTCATAATCATAAAGAACAACAATACGTAACTTCAACAGTAAGTTATAGAATACTCCCTGTACACAACGGATTTACACATGATCCCTAGGATTTGTCCCTGTTCTCAACATTTAATATTCTCGCAGAATACAAACTCATATCATGCTCATAACAGTACTCATATCAATATACGTATCAATAAACTCATCGCTATAATAATAGAGGTCCTGTAATACTCTTCGCTATAATAATAGCGGTCATGTAATACTCATCGCTATAATAATAGCGGTCCTTTAATACTCATCGCTATAATAATAGCGGTCCTTTAATACACATCGCTATAATAATAGCGATCCAATTATACTCGTCGCCATAATAATAGCGGTCCAATGATACTCATCGCTATAATAATAGCGGTCCAATAATACTCAATAACATTTATATCATAGTCACCACAAACAAGCTTACATATTTAAGCATATCTCAACATTATCGCTATGCTAGTACATCACTACGTACCTTGTTATCCAATAATTGTATTAAGCTATCCTCCCCTCTGTCCAGAGGTTTGCGCAGGATCTACATGGATTAATCAATACAAAAAGAAATTCATTAACAAGCCTTTAAATCAATTTAGTTCACTTTCTTCGTGCATCACTTATACTCAATCACAACATCTCAAATTCAAGTAATAATCATCAAAAGAGTATTACCAACAATAATCAACACCATGATTTAAATTCTGAAATCACATTTTATTTTTCAAAATTCTGTCTTCGGCGATCGATCGCCCCTACCTCGCGATCGATCGCCACATTAAAAATTTTGGGCAGAACACTTTGGCGATCGATCGCCAATAACTCAGCGATCGATCGCTGATTCACAGAATTCGTTGCCAAAGTCTACTGGCTGCTCGCGATCGATCGGTGCCATTATTGCGATCGATCGCGAGCCCTGAACACTTAAAAACATCACCATTTTTTTCATACCATCAAACCTTCCTTAACTCAACAATCTACAAATCAAAATCAACCCCAACAAATACAAGTTCAAAGGAGAGTCATCTACTCAAACTAACTCCAAAATGGTAAGTGAACATAACAAAAGTTACTTGAAGAACAAACCCAAGGAATCCTACACCAACAAGGTTTCTTCAAAGGTAACATAAAGTAAACATGCTCAACCTTCATACATCAACAAAACATGAATAATAAACAAAATATATACACTAAAATATACACCATGAAACATGCCATCAAAACCCATCAAGTAGAGTATTTTTTCTCAAACTCTTCTACAAGAGTTACTTTAAAATCTTCTTTACCAAGTTGATCCAAACATTACTAAAGTGAAATACATAACTCACCAAGTGCTTCTTCAACAAGAATCCAAATGCTCAAGTCAAGAGAGCCAAAGGGGAGAGGGGCGATTTTCTTGGGCTAAGGGAGGGAGGATAAGAGCAAATGTGTGGTGGTGTTTTGAACATCAATCTAAACCATGCAATAAAAGTACCATTTTGTAATTAAACCCTTCCATCTTCTAAAATGTGAACAAGGTCCTCAACCTCAAAATATTTATACAAAGGCACACTCAAGGTAATTGCACTTAAACCCCAATAAACAACCTTAATTTTAATGTTGCAAAACCAGCCACAAAACCCGCAAAATACATTTAAATTTGTTTAACAAATTAATTGGAAACCCGAGCATCACAATACTCCCCAACAAATAAAGATTTCGTCCTTGAAATCAAACATACTTACCAGAAAGAAAGTAGTAAATAAATACTCATACCGTCAAATAAGTCGGGGTAGTTTTGAATCATATGCTGCTCCGTCTCCCACTTATGATCCGCTCGATCCAAAATCCGAACCGGACGTTCCACATACGAAATATCTGAATCCAATTGTACTTCGGATGGCTGTAACACATGTAGCGGATCTGGTTCATATTTACGAAGCATTGACACATGAAACACATCAAGGATTCCTGTCAAAGAAGGCGGTAGTCTGTAAGCCAAACTACCCACACGCTGTAAAACTTCATATGGACCAACAAATCTTGGTGACAACTTCCCTCGCATACCAAAACGCACTACACCTCGGAATGGAGATATTTTCAGAACACTCTATCACCCACTTGAAATTCTAACGGTCGACACCGTCTATTTGCATAAGCAGTCTGTCTATCCTGAGCTGCTTTCATCTTTTGTCGAATAATCTTCACTTTCTCTTCCATAATTCGGATCATATCAGGCCCGCCTACATAGATTCTGTCTACGTCATCCCAATACAAGGGAGATCTACATCGGCGCCCATACAAGGCTTCGAATGGGGCCATCTGTATACTCGTCTGATAACTGTTGTTATAAGAAAACTCAATCAATGGTAAGGAATTTGCCATGAATCATTAAACTCTAACACACAAGTACGTAGCAAATCCTCTAATGTCTGTATAGTACGTTCAGTCTGCCCATCTGTCTGCGGGTGATAAGTCGTACTCAACCGTAACTCAGTACCCAACGCCGTTTGTAACCCTTCCCAAAAATGTGATGTAAATCTTGGATCTCGATCCGATATAATAGACACTGGAATGCCGTGAAGCCTCACCACATCACGGACATATAACTGGGCCATCTTCACAAACGAAAAATTCATGCTGTAAGATATAAAATGGGCTACCTTTGTCAATCTATCAACAATGACCCAAATGGCATCATGCCCCGAAGGAGTTCTCGGCAAATGGGTCACAAAATCCATCGATATGTGTTCCCATTTCCAAGTTGGTAAACTCTGTAATTCACCCCCAGGTATCTGCCTTTCTGCTTTCACTTGCTGACAAATTAAACAATTCCGCACAAAATCAGTAACATCTCGCTTCATTCGTTTCCACCAAAATTGGGAACGAAGATCATTGTACATTTTCTTACCTCCGGGATGCATGCTAAACTTACTACAATGAGCTCTTTGCAAAAGTTCTTGGCGTAGTTCCGGTACATTAGGAACTACCCAACAATTTTGTAGTCGTAAAACACCATCTTCGGCTAATCTAAATTTAGATACCTGGCCTTGAGATATCACAAGAATCCATCTTTGAACTTCCTCGTGTGATCCTTGTGCCTTCTTGATATCTCCAAATATAATCGGCTCCGCCAACAATGTAGACACTTGAACTGGTGACATGGATATATCAAAGTCATGGCCCGAATGGCAATAAGAACTCAATAATGTAGATAAGTGGCTCATATCATCCGCAGTATGCCACACTTTACGACTCAGAGCGTCAGCTGTCAAATTTGCTCGACCCGGATGGTACTCAATCTCGCAGTCATAATCCTTTAACAGATCCATCCACCTCCGCTGCCTCATATTCAATTCGGATTGAGTAAACAAGAATTTCAAACTCTTGTGGTCCGTATATATTGTGAAAGTGGCCCCATAAAGATAATGTCTCCATATTTTCAAGGCGAAAATAATAGCTGCTAGTTCTAAATCATGCACAGGATACCTTGTCTCATGGGGTTTCAACTGCCTTGAAGCATAAGCCACCACGTGTCTATCTTGCATCAAAAACACACCCTAGTCCTTGTAGAGATGCATCAGTGTAAACAATGAACCTTTCATTCTCTGTTGGTATGACTAATACAGGGGCTGAAGTTAAACGATGCTTCAACTCTTTAAAACTCACTTCACAAGCTTCAGACCACATAAACTTAACTCCTTTTTGGGTCAGCTGTGTTAGTGGCTTAGCGATCTTGGAGAAACCCTCTATGAACCGTCTGTAATAACCTGCTAAGCCCAAGAAACTACGAATTTCTGTTACTGAAGTTGGAGCAGACCACTGAAGTACTGCTTCCACTTTTTTAGGATCAACTGATAATCCTTTCCTTGATATAACATGACCCAAGAATCCTACTTCTTCTAGCGAAAATTCACATTTGCTAAATTTAGCAAATAATTTTCTTTCCCGTAAAATTTGTAATACCGTCCTCAAATGTAATTCGTGGTCCATCTTATTCTTAGAGTATACTAGGATGTCGTTGTTGGGATATGCCCTAAGACAAGTCATTAGATGATTGTTTAAGACTTACAATGTTGATGGTTTTATGAATGGCAAATCATTATTATATATTATTCTTTTAACTGTGCATTGTGAATTAATATATATGTTAATGTCCTTAGAATAATATTGTATTATTCTTAAAGATGTCCCTAGTCAAGTATTATCATGAATTGGGATAATGATAATACGTAGAGACTAGTATATGTTGATCGATGAATTGTTCATTGATATGAGATATCAAATCAACATATGGGTACATGTTAGGAGAACGATGTACTGGACAGACTTACCATGAAATTGCAACATGGATAGTTATATGATCGTCATATGCAATTCTCATAGTGATAATAATGTATGTAATCCTTACGACTTGTGATCATCAGAGATCCCAACATAAGGAGTTATGTATCTTGATATCGTCAAACGTTACCCGTAACAGGGTATACTATAAAGGCGACTATTGGATACACTACGAATTATGTAGAGGGATGTTGACTGATCGAGATAGGATTTGTCCCTCCTATATAACAGGAGATGTGTTTGGCCCTTGATCAAGTGAGAACTAAATGGCATGCCATGCTCGAATGAGTCGATATGAGATATCGAGCTTATTCGTTTATTCTAGTTCTACTTGGGATCAAGAAATAAAGATTGGATATACGAGTAATGACTATTCCATGACTCGTGTTCAATCTAAACACAAAGGACAAAGGGATTAAGTTACATGATTAATATTATCACAAGTTCTAAAGGTTATGTCGAGTCATTGACATTCTTGTAATTTGGGTAGCACTGATGTGTTGCTAGATACCGCTCAATGCTTGAAACATAAAATGAGATTTATGTCACTGCCAACATTACAAGATCCTCTCGGGTCGCACAAAAGATTAAATCGAGAAGGGAAATTAAATTCATGGGATGAATTAAATAATTAAGAGGAGTCTTAATTAATATCATAATGATTAATTAAATCATGGGCTTAAGCCCATGAGGCTTTATGAAAGCCTTTAATTATTATATAAAATATGATTGCAAAAGGCGTTTTAATACAAGAACAACTGTCATAGCACACAAAAACCTAAGCTACACATACGCCGCACATCAAGAGCTCTCGGCCACTTCATAGCCGAGTGGTTCTTGGTGATCTTGTGCCAATTTGATTGTGAATCAAGTGTGGTTTTTGGTTCCGGTTTAATAACTTGTCTAGCAACTTGTTATTAAACTATCCCTTCACTCGATTTGATCGTGTGGATACCGTTGAGGCAAAGCTCATCGAGTTTTGCTATTGACTCGGAGAAGACGTTGGACGTTTGTGCTGCTCCGTGGATTCTGCTTCAAACACGCTACCCAAGGGTAAGACCTTCGTATACCTTTATCCGAATTATGAACCTATGTATAGATCTGCTGGTTTGTAATCCAAAATTTTATTCCGCTGCGTTTGTATGCTCTAAGGATTACTTACAGTCGTCAATTAAGACAATACAAATTGTAAGGACCCAAGCCCTTAACCCTTGATTAGTGTATTAACCCTTATATGTGGCCACATGCTTTCAATAATACTCAATCGGGAAACTCAGATGATACTTTACCATTGAATGGCAACTACAAAATTCTTTAATATTCAGCGTAAAAGATCATCTTTACAACAAATAGACTCATAGATTTTCGCCCATTACCATCCCCAATACGCCACCTTTTTACATTGTGGGCCTTTTATAAATTTGGGCCAGAGTCCCCCATAAATTGAGCTATCGGAAATAAAAGCACAACACATAACATAATTCCCGGCCAGGGAAAACACAATACTCAACAGAAATACTGAACACTAAGTAAATTCCCAGCCAGGAAGACACCACACATAAGACAACAAAAAGTGGGTTTCAACCACCACATAATACACCAATGGCTCTCATATCATTTAGCAATTCCACCACTAATTGCATGCAACACAGGATTGAATGAGAGAAAGGCTCATGCCTATATATACAACCCATATACAGTATAATCGTGCTCACATGCGACATCATGATATGTATATAACCCCCGGGTGTATATAA